>JAJHJA010000598.1:0-600000 GCA_021202915.1 Heliconius himera
TTGTGATTTTGGTGTCACCAAACGGAAATAACGTAAAGTCGCACACTAAGTAAGTTAGTACTAAGTAGTGAGTTATATTGTAACGATCAACGTGATGTTATTGAAATTTTCGTCCTTAAGAAATGTACTATCAAACACATTTTTTTTTAATTAATTCTAGCAGTTCCTGAGATAAGCGCGTTTAAACAAACCAACAACACTTACAATAATAAAATTCTTATATAATATATAAAGAAAATCCAAATAACCAAATGTTTAAGGTAAAAACGCACAATATACAATAATTTCTACGTCTGAAGATCGTGGGAAGGTGAAAAGCGGAGTTTCACTGATGGCCCAGCAAAAACTGATTGTATCTGGGAACTAGCATTGTATAGCACGAAAGTTTTATTTGAATTATTTGACTAAATTTGTATTATTTTGAAAGTAGGTTATGAATTTGAGTCATACGGAACTAGTTTCGTAAGTTTTCTTCTTAATTATTTTTTGTTGGTAGTGTTGCACATAAGAGTTGGAGCTACAAAATTTGTTATTAAGGCTTTTAGTACTTATTTATACAAATGATAGCTGTCTCTATATAAATCAGTACTATTACCAATCTGAGGCGCAGGGGTACAGAGTGTAACTGTAAAACTCTGATTGTGGGTTCGATCCTCACTCGAGGACATGAAATATTTACATACTTAAATTTATATTTCCATTTATTCGCTTTGGTGTCAAGGCAAAGGGCATCGTTGAGTTCCCTCACTTAACCTCACTTAACAATGCCTCCAGAATTCGGCGGAAAGTGGGGAACGGAATGTCTTAACACTAGGTTCCCTCTGCCTACCCGCTGTGTGCGGGATACAGTGTGAATCTGATTTATTTTATTTTATACATATTACATCTATATACTTTTTGATATACTCAAACAAATCCTATTTTAATTTATTATCTGATCTATATAAGGTTGCCTGGAGGAGATTGATCACTTAGTAATGTGGCCGCCTATTGTGCTATTTTACATATAATTATGATTTTTTTTTTAAAGCGTTAATCGATGTAAAATAAACAGTATTTCACTTCAACTTTTTACTTTAATAGCCATTTTGAATCATTATCGTTTCCAATATAAGTCACAAATTACATCAAAATCGATACAGCAAAGTGTCTTATATTTGTAACTTATCCATACAAAATATAAAATAGGTTCTATTATGAGCTACTTAACTAAAATGCGGCCATTAACTTTCTAGATACGCTTTCGGTTTACGTAACAATGTTCTTGTCAAAAACAGCTGATGTAACGGCCACGTAATGGATGAAGCCTCATTTTGTAGCGAAATGCTTTAAAATTTTGTAAATATGGGTTGCTCTAATATTTTTTTAATGGTTTCGGTAATTTTGTGTTTTGTGTTGTATGAAATATTTATTTGAGTGTGTGTGTGTGTGTGTTTTTTTTCTCTATAGTATGTTGTTTTTTTTTGTATTTTTTTCTTGGTTGCTTGGTTTTTCAACTATTGAAAAATATGACTTCATTTTTTCCAATTGTCCTTTGTTTCTTTTGTTTTATTTACCAAATATTTTCCATTAAATATCATGACCCAGATAAATAAAAATTATTTAAATAACGATACCCCAACAAAATTGCAGGTATTTAAGAAATGTCAAAATATGTACACGTAAAAAATTACTCAAGTCGAGAATCGAATTCGCTACTATAATTCATTATGCCCATATTATCCAACACCTGTTTATGAGTTATGACGATATTAGCACAGACTTTCTCTAAACATTACTATACATCCATCATTCTATTCAGTGGTTATTACTGAGTGCACTTTACCACCAATAGACTTTTACCGTTTGTATGGAGAAATTGAAAACAAGGCTATTTTCCCTTACAACGCGAAAGGGGTAGGTAGGGAGAACCTAGTGTTAAGACACTCCGTTTTCCAGGAACCGCCCCATTTTCGAAACATTGCGTGTTGAGTGATGAAACTCTACACCGCCTTCAGTTATACCAGATTAGTGAAATGAAAATAATTTAAATGTGGTTGTTTGTTTAGAGATTGAACCCGCAACCATGACCTTCCAGGGGCCCTTGACTTCTAGTAGACACTTTTAAGTGATGTTCATTCTGTCGATGTCGAGTTAATATTAGAATTTTTTTGGTCCAGAGTATATTTTTTAAAATAAAAATATAAAAAAATCGCAAAATTTCTTATATATATTAATAAGGTAAAAATGTTTTAACCTTGTTACTCCCTTGATATGCCGATGCCAGATGAGAGTCATGATCTCAGATCTCATGGTGACTCAGTGGTTATAAAACAGAAATATAGTTCAAATAATCCCGGCGATAATATTTTATATCACTTTTTTATATATTTTATAACAATATTAGAATTTAGAACCCAAAACTATTCATATTACCAAACTATTAAGATTTTTTTGTACGATTTAATCAACGTGAAAGCTTCTGTAGGTTCAAAATGAACCATAAATTAAAATATTGATAATAGCCTGACCATGACACCAAGATTATCAATGGTCTGTGTATTGACGCTTCCAGTTTGAATGTATTTCCGGATGTCTAGCGCAAACATTTTTTAACTTAGTCAACTTTTTTGGTTGATATTTAATTGATATATTAAATTAAATTCACGTTAGTTAAGTAAAAGTAAACTACACACTGATGCAATGATACTCTTTTAGCCTCACAGTTTTTAGGTGAGTAGATTTAATCTAAAACCGAACCGTAACCGTATATAAAAAATTAAATCAGCTTCACGCTGTATCCCGCACCTACCTAGTGATAAGACACTCTGTTCTCCACTTCCGCCTAATTTTTCAAGGCATTGCGTGTTGAGTGGCGGGGACTTGCCGCGGGGCTTTTGCCTTGATGCCAGGGCGAAGAAATAAAAATATTAATGAAATAACTCATTCCCTCGAGTGGGGATCGAACCGTCGAACCGTCATGTTACAGCCACACCCTTGCGACAGGAAGACCTTGTACCGTATATGAGGTCAAAAATTTCCTTTTTTTACAGGTTCATGTTATATTTGAGATATAGCAGGGTAGGCACGGAGGGAGAATTAAGTGTCAAGACACTTCATTTCCGCTTTCCGCCAGAATTCGACACCCTACTTCAGACTACCGAAGCGGAGAAATATACAATTTAAATATAATTTCCCTGTGAATTGAACCCACAACCCTCGCGATTAGAATGAGCCACTGTACTTTTCTATAGCTACCGGCCTCAATTATGATTGTTTTATTGTTTATTTGTATTTCTTTGTTAATTTACTTAAATTAAAGTCACTATTTTGTGTAGAAAGATGTGTGGAATATCCAATAGCAATTAAACTGTTCCCTTCATTTGGTTACACGCTACATTTTGTCACGCGAGTATGAAAAATGAGAGTTTAGTACCGACAAGCCACTTTTAACTCTATATTTATTTCATAAGGTTTATTTTAGTTGAAATAATATTATTCAAAATTATTTAGACGGCCGCGAATTTATTTTCCCGTTTTAAAGGCATTTTTTCATTTTGTTTTCTAATATATAGGAAATAGATTTTTTAGATGACTTGACACTAAGTAAACGTCGTTTATATTTTATACTTTTTGATAAGGTGGAAGTTAGATATTAAATGAAATAAATAATAATATAAAAATATAAAAAAAAACACATCTAGTATGATTTCATAATCAAATATTTAGAATCGTATAAAAATTTCAACGGGAGTAAATTCTTGGAAATTGGCTATACACTTGTCGCCAAATAAGTTTTTATCGACCCACTTACATGCGTCTTACAAATTAATTTGTTATTAGCATCGATGTAGAGAAATAAGTTAATTTAAAAATATCCAAGCCTTATAGTTATTTTTGTGTACGAATGAAAAAACAGTATTTATTATAAGTAAAAAAACAGTATCAATTCTGTGTTTATCCGTGCACAACTTGCATCGTCTAACGAACATGATTGCTACCTATAGGTTCAAATCCAACACGCGACGCCTGATTTTTCTGTTAACGTAATTACATATATATTTAGACCTGAACAAACGAAATTTTAAATATAACTTAGAATTCGCTTTTCGATATTTTAGCTTTTTGCTTTAACTATAATAAGCATGAATAATTTATTTATTGATATTAACGACTTTGGGCAATAATGTTCTATGGTTTTGTTTTAAGCTCCATTTCTTTTCTTTTCTTAAGTACTTATTATGTATGTTGAAAATTTTGGATATAGATATGATTATAGGGGTTCTTTTTGAACCAATGGTCAACGTGCGTTGTTCAATATATAATACCATCTGAGTCACGACACGTGCTCTCATTTTTGTTGACAGTAACTAAATATTAAATGTAAATCATAAAAATACAGAAAATCTGATATCCACATTAAAACGTGTAAGGGTGTTTTTGGTATTAATTTATTGTATTGTTCAAATAAATGATAAAATCTTTTAAAGAAATATAAGGAAAAAATGAGCATGTATGTAAATGGCTTGCTTAATTTCACGAAGAAACGGTAAAAATATACACTTCTTTATTCCATATCTTTAGAGACTCTCACTATAATATCTATTGCGGAAGACAAATAATGACGCACGGTACACTTTCTTACAAGTCCGTTCTTTCGCAACCCTGTCGAAAGTCTTGGCATTATGACAACAAAATATATGGTTTTTATATATATTATAATTTCAAATTAAACCAACCTCTCTCCGTGAAAGCATCACCGCCGTCAAGATCTTGGAGATTTGGCTCTTCATTTTTAACTCCTTTCCCAACGTTTTGGTCACGAAACACAACATTGTCATTAAAAGTTGGTCCACCATGGGAGTTAGTTTGCACAAAATTATTACCACTATCCGGCGTATATGGAAACACTACCCTCGGACTTCGGGCTTTCCACCCAAAATTGGGGTTTGGCACATTTGGCCCAATAAATCCAGTTCGTGGGGGTGCATAAGGCTGGAAGGGTTGAAAAGGTTCAAAGGCAAAACTGGGAGCGTATGGCTGATTAAACCGTCCCTGGTAAAACTTTGGATACGAAAATCGCGATCTAGGATCATAAAACCGTTCATTTTCAAATATATTTTCTTTCGGACTTTGCGTTACATCAGGAGAAGTGAATTCGTAATCTGTCGTGTCGTCGAATTTTATTTTGGAATATTTATCATTAGTCAAATCAATTTCACCCCGACCCAAAGGTTGATTATTTTCATCTTCATCCAAAAATATAACTCGCGATCTAAATTTTCGCCTATTTTTTGGTATAAACATGGGATACGTTCTAGGTTTTTGGTATATACTCAGCGCACGGCTTGGCTCAACTGCACATACTGCCGTGGCCATGAGTAGAATCACTTTCCATATATTTTCGCTGAACATGTTGGCGCGGTCACTGCTCTCTGGGTTTCACTTTCATTTTACTTTTTATTCGATTTTTATTGTTTTGTTCGCTTATTACGTTTAGGGAAGTAATAATTATGTTTTTGTTTCTATTATAATTTCATATTTTTTGGTGACGCGTGTGATTCGGTCGGGTGTTGATCGCGGACTGACTTTGTAGACAGCCCCCACTGAATGGCCACTAGTTAAGAGGGAGTTATGTAAAATGCGTTCTGACGTGAAGTTTATGTAACCGTTGCTCGGCAACCGCATTTTGGTTGTGACGTCAGTGGAGCAGTCTAGTGATGAACGTTGAGATGCATTACCTGATTGGTGTCAATTAAAACTTTGCAAGTTGCAATTTCTATTTTAAATATAACGTCATCGTCATATATCGTGTCTAATTTTTAAACAAATATAAATAATATAATTTAATAAAAAAAAGTTTGAGATGTATTATGGTGATATATAGACAATTTTCGTAAATACAATTTGTTTAGTGATCAATGTTAATAGACTGATAATTTATAAAATATTGATTATTTAAAAAATATATATATATTGTCTTAAAATATTTACTGATACATAAACATGTTATCTCATAGTATTATGTACCACTTCTCACAAAATGGAAAATTAATAAAAGTAGAAACATTTATTATATATATTTTAAATTTACGTAGGTATTAAGAATGTAATTGATCATTAATTGATTATATTCTTCATAGTAAGTAATAAAAAATAAGCATATTATATAGAAACTTCTCATTTGATATTATATACTAGCGACATCTGTTGAAGCTTTTTAGAAAGCTTTAATCAAAGCCTCTCTTATATTGTACATAACGTTGAGTTTCCACTACATACGAGAGATGGCGGTATCTCCTTCGCAATAAGTTAGTACAAAAGACTTCAACGAGCTTAAAGCTGTTTATATTATAATAATAAGAACTATATAGAGTTATTTGTTAAGTAGAAAAGGGGGTATTTATGTGTAATATTAATGTAATATTATTTTTTAAGCTCCAAAACCTAGTATATGTTAATTATTTATAAGTTATTATTGAAATTGTGAATTGTGGGATAATGGCGAAACTAAAAGTAATGTAGTATTATATTAACTTTTTCTTGATAGATCGACGAAATACACGTTTTACTTAAAATGTATATGTTGATTTAGGTTTTATCGCATGAAATGTGAAGTAAAATATAGAAAGAATACTATAATATTGTCGCTATTAGTAAGTCGGTGTATTTTAAAAAACATAAAAGTAGAAGTAGTAATTACAGTTTTATGTTAGGGAAGTTTTTTACATTACATGCAAAAAGTTTAGATACCATAAAAAATAAAAATAATTAATATACTATATAATTTTATCATGACATATCTCTCTCACATAGTGGATAAGGGAACCTCTTCAGTATTATTATTTTCCGTTTTTAATAATGTTTTATCTTTAGATAAGGAAATTGAACCTAGTACCAACGTAAATGTACTTAAGTACTCTGATTACATAAAAAAATGTTTTGATGTTAAAGTTTTTTTTTCTGTTCAAAGACATTAAGTGCACAGTCAAGCGATCTATATTACAATTAACAGTGAAACCTAGAAATAATCCATTCACCCACTTTCTCATTAATATGGGACTTTCAGTTTATAGTCCATTATAGTTAATTTCCATACATTTGTGAAAATCACAATTTCTTGTGAGTGCAAACGTGTTGTTTCACTAGTTTTAGACACTCGTATATGTGAAAGAAGTTTTGAGACAAAATGATTTTGGAAATTTCAATTATATTTTTTCGGAGACTTATCTATGGGTACTCTTAATCTACATAGCTTTGATGAAAAAAATAATTTTGTTCAGTGCATGGATTCAACCCAAAAGGAAGGAGAGGAAACCATCTTCTTACTACTACTATTAGTTTCAGTCAGAGAGAACGGAGGGCCAAACGCTATGTCTCTACATACATCGTTCGCCTCGTCCACTGTCGTCAACGTCTTTATCCAGTGTGCCACGTTTCCAAAAAGACGAAATTAAAATATTAATATGTTATTTTCTCAAGTGGGAGTTAAATCCACAACGGTCAAGTTTGCAGTTGTAGGCTTGTGATCTTGCGCCATGACGGCCTCATACTATTTTGTTGATACATATTTTCGCTTAAATAAATAAAATCAAATAGACAATGTATTGAGTGGGAAACGAAGTGGCTTAACACTAGGTTCCCTCTGCCTCTCAGCTATATGCGGGGTACAGTGTGAAGTATATATTTTTTTATTGAGTTCCACCACTCTATACGCAAACCTTGTATATTGCATTCTGTCCATCCCTGTTATGTATGTTATGCTCTGTTATACCAGAAAAAGTTTGTACGTGATTTTTTATTTTAAAAAATAATGTAAGTGACTGTAAGTGTCGCATATTAATACATTGTGAGCATATAATTAAAATTTCCCACGAAAGCGATCATGTGTAAGCGAGCTTTTAAAATTTTTAGGCGCCACCTTATATAACGCCAGGAAAGTATGTCAAAGTGAAAACGGAACCAGCCGCCGAATTTGTCAAATCCATTAATCTTTATATATATAAAATTGTTGGCAGTTTACGTGTGTCTATTAAAATTTGTTATTTTTTATAGCCGTATCTGTTGAATTAATTTGAATATTTAATAACACGTTAAGACCGTCGTAGGCCGTCATAGATCTGTGGCACAGCGTTAGTTTGTAAAAGCATATTTTGTGAGTTCGATTCTGATTTAGGAGAAGACAAGACTTTCATTTTCTCGCTCTGGTAAGAAAACATGGCACTGTCATTATTTCAGCTACTCAACAGGGATATTAGGGGAACGGAAAAATGGGAACGGAGGATCTTAATACGTCATAGTTTCCCTCAGTCAGTGTCATATTTAAAAAGGCATAAATACACTGTTTTACAACTTAATACTTTTTGCCGCATTAGGTAAGACAGAGAGAATCTAGTGTTAATACATTCTGTTCTCCGCTTTTGAACTAAAATTGAGACATTATTACAACAAACATTAAAATATTATTTATATTAAATAATTAAATATGTATCCCGTTTGTTTTATTCATTTGTCGTTAGTTTTTTAGGTGAGAAATGATTAATACCATTTAAAAATGATAATTTATCAACGCTCTGTTTAATCAGTTCACATTTTATTCTGTGTGATGTTGGACTTTGGGTTTTTTATTAACAGAAAATTAATATTATAGAGACATAAGCGAGATATGCGTGAAACTAAGTAAAAAAGTAGCTTTACGCTGTTTAATTTATTTATGCAGAGAAAACCTAGTGCTCATACACTCCATTTCGAACTTTCTGCTCAATTTTTGAGACATTACAACTCTAAGCTGCGCTTTATTTTGTTATATCATTCTGCGATTGCGAATCAAACTTAAAACCGTCGCGTTTAAAGTCAGAAGCTGTACTGCTACGCCAAAGTATATGAAAGTATCGTTATTGAAAATACTATTTCAAATAATATAACAGTATAAAAATATACTAAATAAAAAAATGTTAAAAGAACCATATTCTCTCAAGACGGAACTCCAAAATGCAATCAATTAATATAATAAAGCTTATCATAAAATTTTTCCTCTTCGCATACTTTCCGATACGCCAAAACGCCAAAGATAATCAAAAAATAATCGTGATAGCGACCAACAGAGAGAGAAACTTGGTGCCGACCAGTTTTATGAAATCTCGCTCTTGCAGTACACGTTCGAACACCGCCACGGGCTGTTGTTTGATCCAAAAGAAAAAATACCCAAAAAAAACCCGGCATATAAAAAGACATTCAAATAAAGTGAAGAATAAGGAAAAATATTTTTTTTTTTGAAAAAATTTAAAGTGTATTTTTAACGGTTTGTGAAGTGAAAGTGTTAGTAAAAGTGAAAGGCAAGTGTTCCTGCACTTATTGGGTTAGATGTTTGCGAACACTTTTGTGACCTAGATATGTCTTTTTAATCACGTTTAAACTGTAAACAAAGATTTTAATCTAAACTGGTCTCATGTATCATAAATCTTGAAAATTAAAATAAAAATAAATGTTAAAAATATATACAAATAATATAGAAAGACATTTGAATGCGTAAATAATGTACTGCTTGAGCCCTAATGCTATATATTTACATATTTTGTTAGTTGTAGAAATTCTATATAAATAAATTTCGTTTAACTAGCATTTCTAATATATTTTAAAAAGTAGTTTTAAAGTGATAATTTTATTTCTACCTATAATGACAGAAATATTTTTTATCTTGTTAAACCAGAAATTATAATTTTTCACTAGTTGGCATATCTTGTGTTTTGATGATTAGGTAGTAATAATATAAATATTCCAAATTTTATATTTCGCTTCCTTGTTTTTTTCCCAATTCTCAAAATATACAGCTTCACACTTTTTGCCACAGGTTACGCAGAGGGAACCTAGTGGTGATACAATTTGTTCCCCACAATTTTCGAGAGATGCGTGAATAGTGATAATAGAACTGTCAATCTTCATTGCGCCACAGCTTCTTCATGCCTTAAAATATTTTCAATTTTTAGCTTTGGACTTTTCAAATCATATTTTTTCATGTGACAGTATGAAACTTAGGTACAAGTGAAAATTTAAAAAATGTATAAGTTAATTGATTTTTATTGAGTCAGTATAATAAAATATTCATTTTAAATAACTAAAGTACAACATTTTGAGTACTAAATTATTTCAAAATTTTATTTTATGATTGATGACATTAATAATATGGCCTTTCTCGCTAGGGTCAAAGTATGTAGATAAATATGTGAATGTTTTCATTTCATCGTTCTCATATTAGTAAAATATTCAGACCGAAACGACACTCTCGTTTCAGTAAAATAGACCGTATGACCTCTTACCATTGAAAAATTATATATTTTTTAAATGTTTTAACTTATAGACTCAAGGACCTTGTGAAACGCAATCAAAAGATTGTTAGTTCGATTCCCATTCGAAAGTGAATTATTAGTTGCTCTAGTACAAGGTAAAAAGGCGGTGTTGAGTTCAGCCACTCAACAGGTTAAGTCAATATTGGGCGATGCGTCGAGATCAGAGTGTCTTAACACTAGGTTCCTCTTGCTTACTGTGTTATGTACGGGATACACAGCGGGGGCTAAGCAAAAACAAATCTGTTTTATCGATGTTTCGTATATGGTATGTGAATGTATGTATAATATTCTGTCTATTTAATTTGAGGGACGAGACTTTGACTTTGACTGGATATATATAAATATTTTTATAATTCTATCAGAGTTTGGGTCTGTTTGTTCATTTTATACAAAATGCAAAACACAACAAAGTCCTTTAGTCAGCAAAACTTAAATTTGTCGACTTTTATAATTTTGAAATTGGTACAGTATCCTTGGAGGTTGATACGCACTTGACCGATTTTTTTAAATTTCAAATTTTGTTTATTACAATTTGAATATGCAATTATTAACTTTTTAATGCGAGTATCACAATCTCTCTTAGATATCATTTAGCATATGTTTTAAAGTAAATATTTAAGAATTCTAAAGTATCATAGAGAAAAAATTGTTCAGAAAAAGGATACCAACCGAACCAAAATTATTGATTTTTAACAGTTTTTAAAGTTCTGCATCTCAAATGGTAAAAACAGAGTCTTACTAATTATTATAGGACTTTGTTGTCCGTCCGTCCGTTTGTCAAGATCACGTGGAGGCATCAAGCTGAAATTAAGAACAAATGTTTAGATCTATGGTTCCTTGAAGAAATCAAGCTTCTAAGCAAACGGAATCAAAGGAAACTAGAATTTATACATCGTTTTTGTTGCATTTTGCGTAGTCAAAACTTTTAGGGTACTCCCAGTGGACATTTATATAATTTGGTATGAAATGGGAACTTAAAATAAAAATAAAGGAAAAATTCCGAAAAGTGAAATTTATGTGTGATCACGTAGTCATATAATCGGGTCACTAATTATAATATCTTATGCATAGAGAAAATTAGTGGAAACGAATCTTATACAGAAAAAACTGCAAGTTTACTTTTGTAGTTTGTTATAAACAAAATGAATAACTACGTCCGCAAACCGTAAGTTTGTGAAGTTGTTTGTTTTTATAAAAATCCTACCAAACTCGCGCACTCTGACTTGTTCTTGGCCAATTATTTTCATTGTCCATTGTAATAAATTATTAAAAAGAATATCAAAATAGAGTCGTATAAGACTTAAGTACTCATCCCATTTCAACTCTACATAGAAAAGAAAATAAGATATACGTACATAAGTATTCATATGAATACAAATAAAATTTTTGAGGCCATCGTGGCGCAGCGGCACGGCATCTGGCTGTAAATGTGGCGATTATGTGTTCGATTCCCACTTGGGAGGAAAAACCATGTCGTTGAGTTCCGCCACTTAAGAAATTATGTCTCTTATATTGGGCAGAAGTGGGGAACGGACTACTTTTACATACTTTACATACACTGCTATATGCGGGAAACAACGTGACACTAAATAAAAGAATTCTCACATAAACAGTATATAATAAATACTTATAAGAAACAAAAAAAAAGAAAATGAAAGAAATTTTAAAAATTCTATACAATATCGTAACAGCTGTATAAATACATTTACATGATAAAACATGATATAAGTATTTCACGTCACTTTTACTTTTCGCTTACATTGTACAAAGATAAACATACGTCTGTTCCCTCACGCTCATTAGTAGACGAGAACCTATTGAGAAAACACTTTGTTATTCTTCTTTAAGTTTCAACTTCAATTATTAAACTTCGTCTTTGACATTTGGTTATTGATTATATGAAACTCAAAGGCTTTTCTTTATTTTGAACAGTCTTGTGTAATAGTAAAAGAAAATAGTATCTTCAATACTTCATTTAATTTAACTATCCTGCTCTAGACGGGATATAGCATGAAATTTTGAATATAGCGTGAAATTTTGAAAAGGCCAAGATTTAACAAAGATTTTAGCTGTTTTGTTACGTAGTAAATATATAGTATATTGAAGCTACTTCTTCTAAATAGCTACACAGATTTGGATGATGTTTTGTGTGTGTGTTTTTATAGGTTTCTGGATCTTTTGATAGTTTTTTTGGATAGTCTGATTCCACTAACTGTTGTGGGACTATCTTAAGTAGTAGTAGTCTCATCAGAATCAGTAATTTCCGTATTTTAAGAACGAAACAAAGAGTACTAACATACACAACGTGACATTGGCGAAGTGATATGTGCTCTACTTGCACACTCGGAACGCCGTAATCAAAGATCCAATCCAATCCAATCCTTCTACATTTGGCCTAATTAAACTTTCAACAAAATATATATTGAAATATATTTCCTTCCTTATTTAAAGCTAAAAAAATAATTTAGTTTCCAGTAAGACTTCAACTAAAAACACTGTGTTAACACTTAACACGATGATCCGAAATGTGCCGATTGTGCTACAGCTTTACTACAGAATATTTATATATTACGTATTCGTAACGAGTTCATATTCATCGACTATCTTTATTATTTTTTTTCCGTTCGTTCGTGTCGTTTTGTTTTCCCGTTTCCGTAAGAGTTTCCCAATTAGTGCTTTTCTACAACTCCATTACTCACTCAGTTACGTAATAGTTTTATACACATAGTTTTACAAATAGTTTATATATATACCTAATTATATTGAGACCAGTCGTGGCGCAGGTGTACAAGTTGCGCGACTGGTTGTGGGTTCGGTTGAGCTCCGCCAGTCAACATATAATGTTTCCAGAATTCGGCGAAAATTAGGAACAGAGTGTCTTAAGACTAGATTCCTTCTGACTAAAGACGAGAAGCTGTTTTTTTTATATACCTATTATAAGCATATTTTGAATACATTTGTCAAGTTGGTCTTATAAATTACCTCATTCAATTCCACTTTATTTTCTAAATACGTCACGCCCCAAAACGCCGCTTGCGCCGCTTTCGCTCACTTAATTGTTAAAAGCCTTAAGTAGGCTGTTGACTATATAAGATTAATAAATATTATTTACAGAGATTTTATCAACAATTGGAGCTATTGGAGTAATAAATTCGATTAGATTGTATTGTGTTCTTGTATTGCTATTTCAATTTGGATGTTATAGGTCTCTTTCATAAGTCACATATTTTATTATAAAATATTAATAAAAATTTGGTATGTCAATGTTAACTATATCTTTTTTTATCGTTCAGTCAAGTTTAGTTGTTTAAGTATTTTTTTTTTGTTTATTACGAACGAAGTTACCTAGGGCTATGAAACTGAAAGTAGGTTCTATTAATTTAGTGTCTAAATTGAGACCGTCATGGCGTAGCAGCACAACGTATGTCGGTAAACGCCACTGTTGTGGATTCGACTCAAACTCGGTAAAATATATGACTATTATATTTCTTCGCCTTTCTTCGGTAGCAACACGAAGCGGAGCATAAAGTATCGCCACTTATTTCGAAAATTGGGTGAAAAGTGGTAGTGAACGGAGTATCTTAACACTAGGTCCCCTCTGCCTGCGCCTCTTGCTATATCCTGGATACATTGATAAGTGAATAGGATTCGTTGCAATAACATGTCAATTCTGATTTTCAGATTAATTTAATATTAAGAGCCAATCCCACCCACGCTATGTCAAGACATCACTCATTTAGCTCACCATGTCCACGGTGAAACAAATACCATGGAGACTGACACAGATAGAACACTGTCAAGAAATTAGGATTTATGATAAAATTTCACACACAGACAGAGCGCTGAAAAATCGAAAAAATGTATTCAATTACACAAAATGGGGGAACAAAACAAGATGGCGGATGACAAGAATGCTAATACCGTTTGTGATCTTGAATATCAGTGTGCTGAGTCACGGAGAAAGTATGATTTTATTATAACAGCGCCATTTACTTGCTTTCATTATAATAAAATAATAAACAATCTGTTTCTGTACTTAAAATACATTCGAAGATATTAGTGTCTCTTATGTGTATTTCTGCTTATTCACTTTCATTTTTGAAATTTCACAATATCGTATTCTTTTTTAGGTCTAACAAGTCGAATGATTGCTTCCTTCCTGGGTTACCCCACGACTTGTAGTGTTGGATCAGAGGTCCGGGCATGTACTCTATCCATAACATGCTGGCTCCAAGGTGGAACCAGGGTTAGGGGCTGTGGAAGTAGCTGGCTGTTTTCATGTTGTATTGCACCCGAACCTGCAATTAATGAATATGAATTCGATAATACGTGAGTTGTCTTAAGTCTCGTTTTACCTGATCTACACATTGAGAAGACTACAGCCACATTAAATTACTATTTGTCAAAAAATATATCTATTTTTTGTCATCATCATCATGAAAAACATGACATCATCAACATAAAAAAGTATATCTATTTTTTGACTTGTCAGTAGTTTTTGAGTCATATACCTGTTTTGCAATACTGTTCATAAGGTATAGAAGAACAAATTTGTTATTTTATTGTAAAAATGTATTTTTAAAGTTTTTTACAAATATTTTATCATTTCTATTTTAGAATACCGTCTTCAGATTGGAGATATAGTCACAAGGTGGTACCACCGAAATTGCGCCAGGTTCCTCAGAGAAACGTAGTACCAACTAATGTATTTAGACGAAGAGTTGATGATGAAAGTACTCAGGTATATATAAGCATATTTTACCTATTTATGATAAATGTTTACAGGTTTCACTAGTAATCAATTTATTATTTACACTATTTCTATTATTTTATTTCAGGTGGACTGCGGACTTCCTTTAACAAGGGTTTTGCAGAAAAGAATAATAGGTGGTAGAGAAGCAAGATTCGCGGAGTTCCCATGGCAAGCTCATGTCAGGATATCAGAGTTTCAGTGTGGTGGTGTATTAGGTGAATATATATATTTCCAATCGAAAGTAACTCTGTCTGTCTAATTATGATAAAATTTCATATAGAGATACTTGAGGGTTTTGGGATGAACATAGGCTACTTTTTTTCCTCATAAATATTTATAATATTTTCGATATATATGACTAAAAATTTATCTATTTGCTATACAGTTTATTGTCTGACATGTTAACAACAACAGTCGCTAAGCAACAAGGAATTTCGTTGGAATTTCGTCGTTTTCGCAAAAATTCTAAATGTGCTTCCTGAACACTTTATTTATTTTGATAAGTATGAATATCAGATTATAGAAAATACTTTAACAAAAATCTGACAAATTAAAATTAAACATATATATTAAAATGGTTACTGTGGTTCAAACTTCAGAAATTATATATACCATCACGGAATCTCTCATAGATTTTTTGAAGAACAATATTTTTGTAGAATATTGTTTTTATGTGTCTCATAAGGTTAAGTCAGCGTACGTCATGTTGATTGTATGGACGATTCAAATTACTGAAATAAAAAATATAAATTCATATATTAATTTATTTTCTAGTATCCCGTTGGTTCGTCGCAACTGCTGCACATTGCGTCTCGCGGGCGCGTTCCCGTGATATTGCCGTCTGGCTCGGTGCTTTAGATACTACTGCTGGAGCTCACACTGCTAGAAAATTGGGGTATGGTACAATTCATCCTTTTTTTTTAGCTTAACGCTGTATACCGCACATATCAATAGGGAACCTGGGAACTAAGTGTTAGGATACTTCGTTCCTATTAAGACACTTCCGTATACCACGTTCCGCCGAATTCTAGATGCATTGCTTGTTCAATGGCGGAAATCAAGACCGTGATTTGGCTCATTGTTAGAACGGGATAATGAAATATTTATTTATCTCGAATGAGAATCAAACCCACAACCTGTCGCGTTTACAGTGATTTCTGTTGGAAATTGACGTTTGCTTTTTTAAAAGAATTCTATGCATAACGTGAAAAATTCTATGATATTATATAAATTATAATTAATCAATCTATTTCTTATTTCCAGGGTTGTCCAGAAGATACTGCATCCTCTTTTCCAGTTTCGAATGACGCAACCCGATAGATATGACATAGCTCTTTTGAAGCTGTCACGTCCCATCATCTACACTAGCCACATCCTGCCCATTTGCTTGCCTGACACGGACTTGGAGTTGCGAGGGAAGTCCGGAGTCATTGCTGGCTGGGGTAAGACTGATGCAAGCAACGGCCACACTGGGACTAATCTCCTAAGATCTGCCACTGTGCCTATTTTAAGTAAGTTTTATTACTTTTTTGTTTGCATATGTATATAGCACAGCGTTTAACTGTGAACGCGATCTATGTGGGTTCGATTTCCACTCGAAAGAATGAATTTTATTTTCTCCACATTGGTAACAAGATAAAGCGCGGCGTTGACCGCCACAACGTCTCGAAAACTGGGTAACGTTACTAGTGTTACTCGGTAGTATGTGTGCGTCTAACAATCGTAAATTCAAGCCACAAAATATGCTGAGTCCATCTTTCCATTTTCAATTATTATTACATTAACTATACATTTATAAGCCTCTTCATTATAATGGCTTCTTAATTTTTTATATAGAATTTATTAATTGGTGAGGGCCTCTTAAGTGGTAACGCGATGTTTGTGGGTTGAATTCTGCACGCGGCGTTGAGTTCTGTTTACGTTCGGTTCGGTTCCGTTTTCCCACTATGCGGAAAAAAGGAAGAAACTACGCACGCATTTGTAATTATTATTATTTTTAAATTTTAGGTACAGAACAATGTATAAATTGGCACCAAAGTAAGCAAATATTAGTCGAAATTCATTCTGAGATGATTTGTGCGGGGCACTCGGATGGACACCAGGACGCTTGTTTAGGTAAAAATAATCTTATATTTAGAATATTTGAAGTGTAAGAAAGTAATATTTAATTAGATATAATTATTTACATAAGGTAAGAACCTTAGTACAGAATATAGAAATTGTACCGATTATAAAAAAACATATCCATATAATATATTATTTAAATAACTGCAATGAGCGCGGCATGTTATTTTATTTCTTTTAAAACTGTAGTATTTCGTATTAATATTTTTAAGTACCTATCACTACATGATATTGTTTTGGATTTTCATTAAGCATGAGGAGGACAGTACCCTCAGGAGCACGTTCACAAATGAGTTAGTAATAGTAGACGAAGCAAAGCGAAAAGCGAAGCAAAAGCGAAGCAAGCGGAGTTGTAGATAATGATAAGAGATAATATACGTTAACATATTGGCATGATGGCTTCAATACCTATGGGTATGGGTATTGAAGCAATGAACTTTGAAATTACAAAATTAATTTTGAAATTTATGCATAATAATATAATAATTTTCATTTCTTGGCGCGGAGTTGACTAGCTCCATTCACCTTTCTCATAAATTCGGAGGTGCGTCGGGAACGAAGTGTCTTAACACTAAACTCCCTCTACCTTAACTGCAATGTGTGGGATATATCGTGAACTTCTAAAATATTAATATTTACCTTCTTTGAATTTTAGGAGATTCCGGCGGCCCTCTAATAGTACTAGAGAGTGGAAGATACTATTTAGTTGGCATAACTTCCGCTGGCTTCGGCTGTGGAGTTGACCATCAACCAGGGATATACCACAATGTGAAAATAACTGCCAATTGGATAAAAGAAGTTATAAATCCTATCACTAATTATATAGATTTTTAGAATAATTATGACGGTGTGTAAGAGTAGTGTAGAAGAGTATGTAAGAGTGACGGTTGTGGGTTCGATTCCAACTTGGAGGAATAATTTATTATCATTTTCTCGCTCTTTGCTCGCACAAGACTAAACATGGCAATAAATTTCACCCCTCAATACATGATGTATTGAAAGTTGAACGGTGTTTGGGGAACGGATCGTACTAATACTAGATTCCTTCTGCCTACCCGATATGCGGAATACAGCGTAAAACCAAAAAAAATGTATACACATATAGGCCTTTTTTATACAGATTTGACTTTTAATGGTTGTATGCAAATAAATCGACAATAAATGGATTACGTTGTACTATTGCTAAAGTAAAGGATAAGTGGAGAGTTTTTTTTATATATTAAAGAAAAATTAGTTAACTTAAAAGACGTAGTTCACTTACGTAGGATGTTTTTTTTAAATTTCACGCTTAATGCTGTTAACACAATCCGTTCATCATTTTCTACCGAATTCTGGAGGCATTTCGTGTTGAGTAGCTGAGAACTTAACGCCGCGCTTTCCTTCGTCACCAGACAAATGAAAATATAAATGTAAATAAATATTTAATCTCCTCGAGTGGGAATCGAACCCACGACCAGTCGATTTACATTCACACTTTGTGCCCCTGCGCCACAACTGCCCTCACCTTGCCTTATCAGAGGTGGTAATAATTCTGTTATATAATTATTTTGATTATAATTTCAATTAAAAATTAGTTAGTTAATAGAGTCATTAGCTAATTAGTTTATAATATTTATTTTATGGACGCTTTCACTATTGAGTTATCTCAACAAATTTTAGTTTTACTTGCCATTTATTTATTGTATTTTTGCGTTTGGCTGATTTGATCTCCTTGTTTATTTTTGTTGTTATTAAAAAAAATGTTTATGATATATGCCGTTTTTTTATTTATTACATTTCACTCTCACTTCTTTTATATATGTTTGATAACAATATTTAATTTGAGGTCACCGGTGCGCGATTAGCCATTGTAATATTAACATTAGGTAAGGTTAGTTAAAAAACCAAACAAGCACCAGTCGGGCTCGCCCACCGAGGGTTCCGTACCAAAATTGGAGGTCTCGAGCATTTTCTGAAATTAGCTTAGCCAGAGCCTTTTCATCCGATACCTCAAATGACAGCTTTAACACCAAACTTTGCCCCCCTTTTAAGCCTATTATTGTATAGGATTGAAACATAAATATATAGTTTTCTAATTTTTTCCTGAAGTACTTAGTACTACCTGTAAATACTAGTTGCCAAATTTCATAATTTCATAAGTCAACCGGAAGTACCCTATTATATTTTGATTCATTTTATAGTGTCAAAATGCGCGTTTTTTGCAATATAAACGGTCATATCTGTTTTTGTAGTAAATGTAATAATCATAGAGTAGTAGATCTGAGTATATGCGCTCCAATCGGTCTTGAGGTAAAGGATCTTGACAGATAGACAGACGGACAAACAACAAAGTGATCTTATCAGGATTTATTTTTCCTTAAAAGGTGGGAACCCTAAATAGAGATAAAAACTTAACTCACTCTATGAAGGAGATGCATAACAAAGTAAATCATTTAATCAGTTATCTACGTCGGAATACAGATTTATAAATTACTTACGGGATATGTATTATAATTTAAATCTATTTCAATTGTTAAATTATTTAAGCCAGAGGCATACCGTGAATTGTGGGGGCCCTGGACTAATTATTAAAATAATATTATAGAAAGTTGTTTTCAATACCCACGTAATATTCAACATAAAACATAAAAGGTGTAAAAAACAGCAAGTAACTAACTCACGAATAGCAACTAATAAAATATTGTAAAAGAAATAAATGGCTCGGGCTAATGTATTAACTACCTACACTATTGAATATTTTATACAACAAACATTTCTACTGCTGATTCTTTAATTTACGTATCATATTGTAAGCGTTTTGTCAAATCAGAATTTAATTAATAAATGATTTAGCTGTTAATTCGTCATAGTTACTACACTATCACTAGTTTTGAAGAATAATGTCTGAAAACTTCATAAGACTAGGTTAATGACAACATGTTAAAAAGTACAACAGTATCAACATTTGGGCTGTATTTTCCAATATTTTTCAAGAATTAGATTTTTTCCAATAAATCGAAAATTCCCTAATATCTATTAAACAAATAAAAATCGTTAAACATACGTACATATAGGTACTGAGGTCCCCCATCCACTGCTTATATCCTGTATATGTCGCAGGGTAAAACTCTTTAACAAGGTTTTACTGTATTTCTATTTTGCACTTCAGCGTTGAAAGCCCATAAGGGCAGTTAAAGGATAGATCTTTAATAATTCGAGGTGACTATCTTTTTAATTTCGTATGGATTTCCTTTTGAATTTGAAAGTGCAAACAATCTGTAATTTTCTATTAAATGTGTTTCTAATGTCCCAATATACATTGGGACATTACAAGGGGATTAAAATAAAATACAAACCATTTCTATTGTTTTTTGATTAAAAAAATTATACATTTTTTAATTTCAGAAATATTTGCCGTACCGTAGCGTTTAGCACTCCGTTTTGTCTCACTACCCCGCTAAGGATACAGCGTGAAACTAGGTTTAGTTAGAAATATTTGAGTGCATACGAAAATTCTTAGATTACAACTGTCTGAACTTTAAAGTATCCGTTTCCTTATAGGGATAAAGGTCAAGATCAACATGAGAAGCTTCATTGCTGTATTTATTACATTATAAATTACTAGTCGTTGCCTGCATCTTTGTTTTGCATGGACTTTAAGATTTTAAATGAAAAATCCCATTCTTTGCTGTTTTCGTAGAAGCCCTTCCTAATGCTTTCCCACACTCTCAGAGAGAAAGCCTGAAAGAAAGTAAAAAAAACCAAATTAAGACGCAAATTCTTTTTTACATCCTAGTCCAATCGACGGCCAGGCCTAGTTTCAAGCCACGTGAGGGACTTAGGGCTTGTAGGGCCCCTTAGGTCTAACAACATTAACTTGACGTTCGAAAATAAAAATGATGGTGTAATAGGACAGTGAGTGACTTTGAATTGGCACTCGTGGAATTAGCGGAAAAGTAAAATGTCTCTTTGGCAAGACAAAGTGTGGTGTTGAGTTCCGCCACTCAACGCAAAATATTTTAAATTCGGGTGAGAATCAAAACACGTAGCGCTATATTTGGTTGCCCTCCTATATGCGCGATACAGTGTGAATCTAAAAAAAAAGGAAAACAAAGATACATAGAAAAAGGTAAACAAATTAATAAAAACAAAAAATATCCTTATATTATAGGATTGAAGCCTTTAGGCCCGCCTGGAACTCTGGAACGGCGTTTGACGGTATACGCGTCGGTTATGAGTTCAATTCCCACTTGGAGTAATTAATTATTTTCTTTTTTATTAATTTATGGTCCACGCTCTCGTAACAGAACTAAACGCGCCACTGAGTTCAGATACTCAACATGCAATGTCTCGAAAATTAGGAATATTATAAAGTTTCTTAACCATTGTTCCTTCTGCTTACATTTCTGAAAAAAAAAACTTATAAAATGACAATTTTAAACGTCCATCATTGACGCGACTATTTCTTGGTTCAACGTAAAATCACTTTCGACAGCGCTCTTACAAAGAAACCTGTTATTCTAATCTCTAAACAAAAAAGTACCTTAATACCATAGTTTAAAGTAGAGTTTAGCACAATTTGTACTTGAGATTGGTCAACTGGATCGGTTAGAATTTTTCTTACAGAAAATTCAACTATAATAATTGGTAATAAAGTTGCTTTTTCTTAAAACACAACGAAAAGGGTAGTTTCAAGCTTTGAAACATAATTTAGACTCTATTTTGTATGTATTATAGCATATTTTTGTTTAACACAAACAGTGGGAACATAATCGTGTTGAAAATGTCAAGCAGCACAGTCTGCAAGAATGTTACGTCGAAACGACGTGTGTTTTAAAATTTAATATTGAATTTTAAAAATTTTGTGTTTTAACATAATAATAAAAAAACATTGTTTGAAAATGTTTAAAATAGTGTTGTTCTGTTTCGCCATAGCGGCTATGGCCTCGGTTTTAGAGGGACAAATTTCTGGCGGTAAGTGAAAGGTGTTTGTAGCCTCGGCTCTGCAAATGACTCATATAAAATCGTATGTTATAATATGAAAAATGAATATAAATACTAATATAATTATATGAATTATATAATAATTATATATTATATTAATTAATATTGAAGTTAAAAGAGTAAATAAAAAGCTAAAACCGTGTCAAAATAATAAAAAAAATATGAAAAATAAATTAAATGTTGTTAAATTTATAAATATTTTAGGATATGTGTAAATGTGGCCTTTAGTTAATTTTAACTTAACTTTAAATAAACGGCAAATAGAGAAAGTTGTACAAACTTCTGATAATGTAAAAATATTAAAAAAATAAATTGTCATATTATGTCCAAGCTTTTAGTTTATAGTTTATATGATGGTACCAATAGTTTGAAAGAAATTAAACTTCAACTAATTTCTCAACGTTCCTCATCCAGGAAATAATCATTAGTTATATGAGAACAGCGAATTTTAATAAAATAAATTTAAAGTAAATCAGCTTCACACTGTATCCCCCACACAGCAGGGTAGGCAGAGGGAACCTAGTGTTAAGACACTCCGTTCCCCACTTTCCGTTGAATTCCGCGCTTTGCCAGGACACCAGAGCGAAGAAATAGAAATATAAATTTAAATAAATGTTTTATCTCCTCGAGTGAGGATCGAATCCACAACCGGTCGATTTTACAATCAAATTTTGTGCCTCTGCGCCACGACTGGCCTTTTGTATTTTAATATTTAAAAAATTAAGCAAATTACAATAATAATTATGATAGACCGAGACTAATTAGTCTCAAAATTACTTTAACACATTACTCTTTAAATAAATTTTCCCTTAAATTAAATAAAACTATTTACAAACGTCAAAATGGAAGAATTACAAAAAGCAATAACATTGTCAACTAGGACATTGTCTGGCTGTAGACGTTATAGTTGTAGGTTCTGTTTCCATGCGGGCGAATGGATGATTTTTATATGTCATTTCATACAATGGTAAGTCAAAAGGCGGCGTTAAGTTCCATTTTTTAACACGCAATGTCACAAATTCGGATGGAAAGCGAAGAACGCTAGATCATCTCTGTCTATTCGTAAAGTAATTCAGTAAAACGTGAAACTAGTTAAAAATAAATAAATATGAACGTTACAGATATGAAATATAAATTATACGTACTCTCTGTAGCAGTACTCATTTTATGGCATACTTATTCACAGCCGAATTTTCGAGATATTGCATATTGCGTAGCTAAACTGTGGTTCAACTTAACGCCATGCTTAGTTTTTTTACCTTCTAGTATAAAAACAAAGCGGAACAAAATTAAAATTTATCTCACGAGTAGGAATCGACCCACAACAGTCACTTACAGTCAGTCCCTGTGGCGTTGCGCAATTTTACAAATGGCCTATAGTAAAAAAAGTAATTTAAAAGTTAAACTTACATAATAAACATATATATATATTCTATACTATAGTTAATATGATAATGACTGTAATGTTTAAAGACATCCATCGAAGTGTAGTTGGAAAGTGTATGTCTGGGAATGCATGCAACGATTTTGCATTTAATTTTCAATCATAATCTTTACATAAATGATAGCCAAGATTCAATATTAATGTTTTTTAAAAATCACCAAGAACTCCCAATTGTCCATCGTTGAGTGGTGAAACTCAACACTGTGACTTGTTTTGTGACCAGAGCGAGGAATTACATTCCACACTTAGGAAAGAAAAATAAAAATTTTAACGTAGCGGGACTCGAACCCGCGCCTCCTGGAAACCGACCAGGTAACAATTCTTACTAATTATCTTTGGGTAGCGGAAATTTGTAAATATCTCCCTGCAGAGATGCTAACTATATAAATAAGTTGTAACAAGTGTATAAAAATTTCGACGTAGCTTGATGAGAATGTATGGCTTAGTGGTCGGTTTCCAGGAGACGCGTATTCGGGTCACACTATGTTTTAATTTTTATACGGTTTCTATACATATAAGTATAATTCATATTCCCAAGTGCGAATAAGCTTATAATGACAAAGCGTGTAAAAATTGAAGACCGGAGTAATTTGATACTTGATTCTCTTTGACTAATTAAAAACTAAAAAGAAACGAATAACGTTAGATACTAGAGGCTATCGTGGCATAGAGGCACAAGCGTGCGGCTGTAAGCGTGATGGTTATGGGTTTGATTTCTACTTGGGCAAATAAAATATTTAGTATTTTCATTTTCTCCGCCGCTTAAAACGTAATACTTCAAGAATTAGGCGGAAAATGGGAAAGGAAGTATCTTAATAAGGTTCCATCTTCCTCCTCTGCTATGTTCGAGCTACATCGTGTAGCTAAAAAAAATGTAGTGCATTAGACAAAATAATTAGGCTAGGTTATAATTAGATTAGAGGCCGTCGTGGCCTTGTCGGCACACGGGTGTGACTGTAATTCGGCGGTTGTGGGTTCGATCTCCACTCGAGGGAACGAATTATTATTTCTTAATTTTTCTTTCTTCGCTCTGGCCCGGTGCTCAGATCCGCCACTCAAAACGCAATGCCTCGAAAAACTCGACTCAAAGTGGAGAACGGAGTGTCTTAACACTAGGTTCCCTGTGCCTACACTGCTGTATACAGAATACAGCGTAAAGCTGATTTTTTAAATTTATTACTAGATTAGATTAGATATTGTCAAAAATTTAATATTTGGCGATAGGCACAGATAATCTATGTTTTTAAGAGAAGAGACGTTACGTGTATGAAAAAACGGAGTACGTAGCGTCTTGACACTAGGTTCTTTAAGAAAGGGGCCTAGGTACTCTAAGAAAATTTATGAGACCGAAAAAAAACTTATGTCGAAACGAATTGTTTGTCATATATTGTCATCATTCTCAGAAATCGAACCCACAATCATCATGTGTTGAGTCGCAGACTTTGCAACATTCACATTGTAGCTGACTCGGGTCAATAGATCCCAACTCATATATTATTAAGTATAATAAATATTTGATTTTTCCTGTTATTTGTGACTAAGTCTAATAAAATGTTGTAAGCATATTGGCTTCTTATTTCCCGCTAAAAATGATTACATATCGCCGGCGAAGTGCCAGTAACATCTAACTCACAAAGTCAAAATATTACACAAACAAAAAAAAACGTTTTATTTCTTGACAAATTAAAAGTGTTATTCCTTTTATTATTTCAAATAATAATAATATAAGGTTTATGAATTATATTATATTCATATATTTTTTGATAGTGTAGTAGGTGTGGATTTAAAATGAAAAAATAATAATAATAATTTGTTAAAAATGTCAGTTAGGAGGTATTGGTACTTCACATACACATATAATTGACTGACAGACAAACACACAGTCAAAACTACTGGCGGCAAAAAACTAAAACTTGAAATTCGTACTAAACGATGACTTTTAGAAATTCCTAAGAAAGTGGAAAATTTCCGTATTTTACATTCACAGAAACGAACCCATGGGCTACAGGTGTTACATTTAAAAAAAATACATTATATTATTATGACTTAATTAAATTAAGTGTTTCATTGTGTTTGTCATCGAAGAAATCGATATCAGTCTCGGTCAAATCGTTGTATGAATTTATATTTCGAATAATCGGTATACATATATATAAATAGTCGATAAAATTATCGAGTTCTTTTTAGCTTGTTATATCTTTTTTTTCTACGGTGGTGTTTCGTATAGAAAATGTTATACGCAGTCAAAAGATTATATAAAAAAATCAAATTAAAAACATTCTGTAATCAAATAGACTATTGTAAGCACTCTTGAATTATCTTCCAAAAAAAAGCTACGACCGGCTCGGAAGGCAGTTCTGCCGAGCAGAGCCGCAAGAAGCCCAACAGTTGATTTTTTAATGTCAATGGCATGATTTAATTATTTCATAAACTGGCAGTTATCCTGCATGATATTCAATAGATATTAATTCTATACATATTTATCCTATTAAAATTCTTTAACAGTATAAATTATAAACTATAAACTTGTTGTTTTTAGCGTAATGCTGTACTCGACACCAGAAGGAAGAAATTAAAATATTAAATATTTTATCGACAGGGAATCGAATCCACAACCTGTCACGTTTTTATTCACACTTTGTGCCCCTGAGGCACGACTGGCCTCAGCTTTACTTGATAGTATTATTTTTAGAGTTACTATATTTTCTTGTAGTTTCAAACTACAAGAAACATACATACATACATACATTGCGGAATTTTATTATATATATTTACGTATCCTCAGAGCTATAAAAGATTTAGTAATTTTTGGGAGGCGACAACTTGGCAGAACAAGCTTATCTTTATTTCTCGTTCCTATCGAATCTGTGTCACTATTACGACATTGAATTTATTGTCGGACACTTATGAAGAACAGATAAATGACAAATGACAATTATTTTTTTTTAATTGAATTGTGTTATTTTTTTTTATTGTATTGACTTTTTTATCATAAGAAACTTTACGTGCCCGTAAAGCACGCCGGGAGTGGGATGGGCTTAATACTTACTAAAACCGCCGACCGCCACACGCCGAGACTACGGATACCGAGAGATTTTTTCCTAAAACCCAGTGGTTTCTTAAATTCCACACTAAAGACTGTGCTACAATTCAAATTCCACTTAATGTTATAAATGTCAAAGCATGTGAGGATGGGAAGATGTTTGGTCTATTTTCACGTAAAATCTACTGGTCGGATTTACATGTAACTTTTTAATAATCTAGCTTAAACATCAGAACAACACATTAAAATCAAATTATACAAAATCTTTACAAATATTTTTTCAAAAGATTTTGAATAATTAGGCTATAATATGACCACAAGTTTACGGCGTTAACTTTGGTGAGGGTGGTTCGGTAATTAACCTATACTGTATGTATATACTCGTAACTGCACAGTAGTATTCGATTCTTATTTTCCTTTAAACTGGAAAGCAATAATATTTATAAATTATTTGTTTTGTTTAATAGCAGAACCACTACCCTTATACTGTTATATTATGTTAAACATTAAAATCATTATTATTATTAATACATTCACATTATATGGTTATTTACTTCTATAATTGGATTTTATGATCATAAGTGAGCAGGTGCTTTAAGTAACTTGTTTAGTTAATTATTTATAATGATACATAATATATGTACATAGTGATATAAAAGGAGGAAGTTCCTACGCATTTTATTGTAAAACTAGCTTTCACCTGCGGCTGTGCCCCTATAGTCAAATGGAAATAAACTAAGACTAGCATTCTTAGTGTCGTAAGTAACTCACTGGACAACAGCTACAGAGGTTAATATCGAAATAATTGTATTGAATTATGGAAACTCGATACGCTGTGGGTCCCGCCTTCAAATCCATAATCATTATTTCCAGTCAGATGTTTTACCACTGCGCTAAGAGGGCAGCAACCAAATGTACAAAAATTAAAATAACAATTACAAAACAAAAATGTCTACTTTACTCGTTGTTTTAATACAATGCAATATTAAATCTCACATACAATATAACTGTCGCAGCAATTTCACGCTCGTGGACATTTTCTAAGCGAGTGCCTCAAAATCGTTTGTAGTAGGTACTGGTATCAATGTCGGACTGACCTAATTGTTTTTTTAACCGATTCTAATGTAGGAAACGATGTCGTCGATATATGTACATACTTTTTAAGTACAAGATCAAGATTTTTTGTTTTTGTTTTATTGGCTTTACGCTGTATCTCGCTTTTAGCGTGGGAGGCAGACGTCACCTAATGTTGAGCCACTCCATTTTCCATTTTCCGTTTAATTTTCGAGATATTTTTCAGCATGTTGAGTGGCAAAGTCATTCTCTGAGTCGGAATCGAATCCATGCCATTCGCGCGCAGGCTTCTGCGCAACAACGGCCTCAATTTCTTAAGGCATAAGTATATACATACCCACACAACCAAATATACTATACTCTATGTAATTTTCCTCATAGAATAACTATAAAAACATTTATATCATTGTTGTTAATACCTAAAGTGAAAAATTCACAACCTAAATTGGAATTTTATAAACGACCAATTGATAAAACTATTCACATGTGCTTAGTACGCAAAATATATGGAAAAAACCGGCTTGTAACCTTGAAAAGCTTCTATCTATAGAATCTAAATAACATTTATAAAATATATGGTAGAATAATTTAAAATAGCTATAGTTTTTTTAAAATATATAATAGTGTTCCCACCAAGCAAGAGGACACCTAGTGTTGAGACTTTCTGGTCCCCGTTTTCTGGTTTCAGTTTTGGAGACAATTTATGTTGAAAGGTGGAGTTCTATACCGCTTTTGTCTATTATAATAAAAGTAAAATTATTCCTTCTTAAGAAAGGGTATCGAATCCGCAACTTTTGTACACCCAATAGCTGTCATATTTCTCCGCGACGGACCCTTGATTTTTTTCTTTTAGTTTCATGCTGTATCTCACACATAACAGAGTAGGCAGAGGGAACCTGGGAACCTAGTGTTAAGACACTAATATTAAATATTTTACTCCACTGATTGTAAATCAAACCATACCGTCACCTCGACGACCTCTCTAAATATATAATTAGATCAATTAAAATAAACGGCGTATTGGGTTCAACTCCTTAAAGAAACGGACAAAAAATTGTAAAGAAACCTAGGTAGCCTTCGATCGCCGTTCTTTCCCCCGAACATTTTAAAGTGCTATTCTATACTTCATATTTTAAAGTGCTATTCCATACTTTATATTTTAAAGTGCTATTCCATACTTCGAGAAAACATATTTTTAGAAAACATATAAGAATCCAAGTTCGCCAAGGTTTCCACTAGGTTCAAATGCTGCTTAGTTGTAATTTTTATATATCTTTTATTTTATTGTAAAAAACAAAATTTTTATTATGGCATATTAGCTGATCATTGTCCTTCAGTATCGTTTTATTTGTGATAAATTATTCTTTTTCAGGACCTACACACGGGAAGGTAGTTGTATGTTATATAGCTACCTGGGCAGTATATAGGCCAGGGGAAGGAAAATTTGAACTTGGCAATTTGGAACCATCGCTGTGTACCCACTTAGTTTACTCTTTCGCTGGACTTGACGAGAGCACTAATAGCATTAAGAGTCTTGGTACGTATATTTACATGGTGTTTTTACAGCTTCACGCTGGTTCCCAGAAATTATGTATATATTGGAAGGTAAGCAAAGGGAACCTAGGGTTAAGACAAGGTTTTCAATTAAGTTTCGAGACATTGGGTGTTGTCGCGTAGTTGTCTTAAACAGAACTCAACGCTGCGCGTTGACTAATTACAAGAGCGTGGAAATGTAAGTAATTTAATCCCTATGTGGGAAATGAACTCACAACAACAGTCTACAATCAGACGCTGTGTACAGATCAGACCTAATATGTTATTATTATTGTTGTATTACCACTCTGAAATGTCATTTAGAGTTAATTGGATATTTCTTTCTTTAATAGTTTTTTTTTTATTTCTCTAGATTTTTTACGTATTATGCTAGTTGCCTGGGAATTATAATGTTAATTTAAAACGCAATTTATCAGATACGTTAGCCCTTTGTGGTTTAATGACGATTAATGATAGAAAATTATTATTAACTTAAAAATAAATTATAACATTTTTTTTAGATCCATGGCAAGATTTAGAGAAAGACTATGGCAAGGGTGGATACAAGCGTTTAGTATCGCTTAAGCAGAGGTACCCTCATCTAAAAGTCACTGTGGCTATCGGAGGCTGGAACGAAGGATCTGAAAAATACTCCAAAATGGCATCTAAAGCTGAAACTAGAGCGAAATTTGTTGAAAGTGTTCTTATTTTCCTCAAGTAAGTATTTTTACTTTATCGCTACGTTACTTATGTAATTTTTTAAAAAAAAACTGTTTTTTACCTTATTATAGTATATGGCAGGATAGGCAGAGGGAACCTAGTGTTAACACTTTGTTCTCCATTTTCTGCCCAAATTTCGAGACACTGCATGTCAAATGAAGGATGTCTAATTTCTATTAAGTTATTCAAGTTGAAAAAGGCAATCAAAGATGTCGAAATATAATACAAAATAGAAATGTTTTAAAACATCATCTTCTTCAAGCTTGAAGTAAAATATTTGCTAAAACCAAAGATTATAATTTTCAGGACATACAGCTTTGATGGACTTGACTTAGATTGGGAATATCCAACTAAAAGAGGTGGTAGTCCCGAAGACAAGGCGAATTATGTAGCTTTGGTCAAGGTTAGTAGTAGTTTCACGTTTTTTCCGCGTAGAACATAACATCAAGATACTCCGTTATTCCGATATTTGTTTGGCCAGAGCGGGGTTTTCCCCGCTATCAGACATTGCCCCACTGGATTACGATGATTCCTAGAGTAAAATTGGCTAGTAGTTTACAATTCTTAAATCTTTTGCACTTTGGATATTTTGGGATGCCTTTTAAATATAAACCTTGGTCTATAAATTGTTTTATATTATACATATTAGATTGTTTGTTAAATTTTTCTATGAATACAACTATTTTCAGTTTTCCAATTATTTTTCACAAATAATACTCTATTCCAGGAACTGAAACAAGCTTTCGAACCCTACGACTACATTCTAACAGCAGCGTTGGGAGCCGGCAAAGATACTATGGACAGTGCTTACGAGTTAGGCAAATTAAGTCGATATCTAGATCTCATACATATGATGTGTTACGACTATCACGGTACTTGGGACAAGTTGGTGGGAGCCAACGCCCCATTGCGAGGCACAGACGGAGAAGACGTATTGAGTGTTGTATGTACCAATATTTTAATTAAATTAACACTACTTGACTATTTACTACCTTCATGCTGTGGTCACAGCATACGGAATATAAGCTTAAAATGTAAAAAAAATACCGTGTTTTTCAATATTTTTCATAGATGCTCTACTACTGTTGATTGTAGCGTGATGTTATAAGGCTCGTGTTAGTCGCTGACAATGAAGCTTTATACTGGTGATCTAAAATTTAAAAAACAGTTCAGTGGTTATAGAGTTAAGTCATTATAAACAAAAAATATATATTTATGAATACTATAACCCCAGGTACTTGTCGTATCCGTGCCGAGCTTCTTTTTTTCTCTCTTTTTCGTTCTTTTCTTTATTGTTGATCTTTTATATATTAGGCAATTTCATGATTTTAAAACAATATAGCTCTTTATCAAAGAAGGCAATTCTTTTTTGGAAAAATGGAGAAGAGTTGAGTCCACTTCTCCAGAAATCTCAAGCCAACCTCGTAAACAATACGCAACGTCGAAATCTTTATACGAAATCGACGTCGAAATCTTTATATATTTAAAGTTGTAACAAGCGTATACAGATTTCGACGTATCTTGATGAGAACATAGCTTAGTAGTTAGAGCGCCTGGTTGGTTTCCACAAGGTGCGGGTTGGAAACCCGCTACGTTAAAAGTTTATACGTTTTCTAAATAAATATTTTTCTTTCCTAAGTGAGGAATAACACTTTAAATAATAATAAACTAAATTTACTTATAATATGTCGAAACAGTAAAAGAATAATTTATTTTATTTAGATCTACTTACTATTTCTTATTAAATTTATTTTCAGGAATATACAATAAAATATTTGCTATCCCATGGCGTCAGTCCCTATAAAATGGTTCTTGGCTTGCCGATGTATGGGAGGAACTTTATTCTGACCAATCCAGACGTGAACGATATACAATTTGGATTGACACCAACGCTAGATACTGGCTTCCAAGGACCTTGGACTAAAGAAAATGGATTTATTGGATATAACGAGGTGTGTTGAAATAGAATTTTATATATTTTATATACATGTATATAGCATTTTTGGTAATTCTATCAATAATAAATCTGTGTATAAGCGTCACATTGTGGGCGAAACACAAAGCCGACGTGTCGCCTAAATAATAAATTTGTAAATAATAAGTTAAATTTGAACCCATATATTATAAAACTTAGTCAACCATATGTCAGCTTTACTAATGTTATTAAGCTTTACCAAAGTTATTTTACAATAGATGGAAATATTTCGCCAAAATTTTAAAATTACCGAAGATTGTTTCTAATTATTTTTAGATTTGCATGCAAACGACTAATAAGTCATCAAAATGGACGCGCCATTGGGATGCTCAAAGTGCTTCACCTTACCTAAGAGATGGCAAGCGGGTTATTGTTTATGACAATCCTAGGTCAATTGCTATCAAGGTCAAGTGAGTTAATCTGTCCTTATGTACTATCTATTGTAATATTTTAAAGTTGAAGATTTTATTTGGCTGAATACCCTAATCTCGGTAGCTACTGGTTTGAATTGGAAAAAAATATTTTTGTATTCGTCCACTAGCACGTTAATCGTGTTCATATCACCTTTTACCTGCGGAAACGATCACCTCGGTTACTTAGAATCTGTCAAGTGTCACGCACAACCTTATCTTATATAACTACTTCCATTGAGGCCGGTCGTGGCGCAGCGGCACGAGGTGTGACTGTAAAACCGACTGGTTGTGGGTTCGATCCCCACTCGAGGAGATGAAATATTTACTTAAATTTATATTTCCATTTCTTCGCTCTGGTGTCGAGGTTAAGCGCGGCGTTGAGTTCTCTCAACACGCAATGCCTCCAGATTTCGGTAGAAAGGGGGGGGCGGAGTGTCTTAACACTAGGTTCCCTCTGCCTACCCTGCTGTGTGCGGGATACAGCGTGAAGCTGATAATGATAATAAAAAACTACTTCCTAAACTCAAGGGGTAAAGATACAGATAAAATTTATTTTTTCATAAAGATCGCTTTCCTTAAGGATTTTTATGTCACTTTTCTTCCTGAGATTAGCGCGTTCATCCAAACAAACTCTCCAGCTTGTTAGTGTTAGTAAAGATATTTCAAATTAAACGTTTCTGTTATCAGAATGGCGATTGACTATGGTCTTGGAGGTCTCATGGTATGGAGTATAGACACAGATGACTTTAGAGGCTCGTGTGATCCAGAAGCTGATACATATCTCGATTTTGTACAGAGATACAATGATATTGCCGACAGTCCTCTTCTTCGAGAAGCTTTAAAGAACCTTAAATTGCCTGATGGTATGTAACATTATTCAATTAATTTTAGAAAAATTGGTAGGTAATTAGTTTGACATGTATTTTATTTATTCTTAAGGATGGCGATCAATTTAGGCTTTCCCTTGGAAGCCTAATAGATGTGTTAAATTTTGTGTGCTAAGTTTAAATAAGTTTGTCAATTTTAACAAACTGATCTTATTTGATTTAAATAATATTTATTCCAACTTAGGGAACAATTTTGATTTCATCAAAATTGGTTTAATAGTTTTTGAGATATCTTTGTCATATGGGTATTTACGTATTTCACGCATAATATAGGTACCTAGGTAATTGATAGGTATTTGAAGTTTGATACGGTTAAATTACTTTTACAGTTAAAAATTTATTAAATTTGCGATTTTTGTATATAATATGTTATAGAGGCCAGTCGTGGCGCAGTGGCACAAAGTGTGACTGCAACGTGACTGGTTGTGGGTCCGATACCCACTCGAGGAAGTGAAATATTAATGTGAATATACTTATATTTTCATTTCATCGTTTTGGTATCGAGCCTCCAGAATTCGGCGGAAAGTGGGGAACGGAGTGTCTTAACACTAGGTACCCTACTATGTGTGACATACAGCATGAAGCTAAAAAAAATATGTTATATGTTACATTATTAGAGTTTCGTTTTTATTTACTTAAATTTTAAATAATTTGTATATTATATTGAATGGTGGATAACCGCACTTTGTATAATCCAATAGTGAAACACATTAAATAATAATTGAACTTAAATCAATTTCGTATATTTATAATAGTATAATGTGTTTTAATTATTATTTTAGCACATCGCATAGAAAACTTAAGTCGCCGTACATCATACGTGGCTTCAGACAACAAGTTGTATTTGCGGTTACCAGAAATTGATTATTCTAACTACCCTCTCATGAGGACTATTAATGAAGCTACACTTATAGCGATGGAAGAAAAGAAAATTTTGGACGAAATGAACAGAGTTACGAAAGAGAATGAGATAAAATCTAAAGACGATGATAAGGATTCTTCACACACAGTGGTCGCTAGTTTCGCTTTTGTGTTTATTCTTTCTTTTATAGTTATGTATTGATGTACGTTTAGTAGCCAAAGTAAGTCCATTTGGACTAACTATATACAGAACAGGCAAGGAGTTGAGGCTGCCATGAAGTTAACTGAAGATGGCTGCGCAGATTTGATTTTCGGATTTTTTTACATTTCTTTATTTCAATCCTTAAACAGTGTGCAGAAGTTCAGAAAACCAAAGTTAATGGCAGCCACGACTCGACGACCTTACTGTTATTGCTTGATAGAAACTTGGGAATTAATTTTCTAGAATATAAAAATTGACTCGTACTTTTGTTGAAAAAAAGAAAACATATGTAATTGTTATTTATATTTCAAAGTTTTGTATAAGAGTTTTGGTTTTCTATTTGCATTTTAAAATTATGTATGTTACAAAGCTTAAATAGTAGCTTTTACTCATTCTTTTAATTCATTATATTCCACGGGGGAATGATTATAGGGAAATAATTTTAGAAACCTAGACTATCGTGATATGCGGCTGTCGCACTACATCTGAATATATTGACGACGATTGTAGGTTAGAGTTGCACACGGTGTAATCAAATAATTTCTTTTCCTAGTTTTTGGTATATTATAACAAGACAAAGTGCAGCGTTGAATTTCAACACGTAATATCTTAAAATTAGGGCGGTACGTAGTGATCTGAGTATCTTTATTCTAGGTTTACTGTTACTCTGCCTACCATGCAGCGTGAAGTTACTTTTAAACTAGATACTTCAAACAAAAGCATAACGATGTGTTTAATGTTTTAAGCAATATTAAGGTTTTTGTTACTTTTTTTAAATTTTTTACTATAATATGCTTTAGTTTAATTTAGTTTTATATTTTAAGTTTGGACTAAATATGTAAATCATTGTCAAGAATTGACTAAAAACGACAAAATACTCATAAAGACATAGGTCTTTTAAAAACATATAGATATCTTTATATACATACGTATTTATCTTTATATACTAATATATAATTTTAACATCTATAACAATGTTTATTTTGAAATAATTATAAAATAAAACAGATCCATTTCTTTTAAACTTAATAGATCATATAAATAAATAAAAAGTTTTATATATAAGCAGGGCAAACTAAATCTTTTTTTTTCTTTAAAGTTGTGTTTTTTTTACATATTTTTAATTATTTTCTTTCTCCTTTTGTATAATTATAGTATATATTACAAAAATTATATTTCTTATCTTTGACTAAAAAAATGTTATAAGTCACAGTTAATACTTACTTGAGATTTTTAATTTCATGATAATACTCTGTATTGTGATACCGACAAAGAAATAAAAATATTTTTAAATATAAACATTTATTATTTTATTTCGTATGAATATCAAAAAATATATAATACAAAAACATAGCTTACATAACAACTTTGTTTATACATATATAATATTTTTAAGCCCAAAAGAGGACAATCGTTTCAAAAGTGAAATCTTAAAAATCAACTACAACTGCCTGCCGCCTTTAAACCTGTTTCAAAATCTTCATACAAACTGTGTATCTTCAGATCTGGATGCCAATCTTTTTCAGTTTTGTCAAACCAGAAGTATTTACCCTTAACAGTCTGGTCAACGTCCAAAGCCAAAAAAACTGGAGTAACACTTGATTCATCTGTGTTTAAATGACCAGCATTCTTTGTCATATCTGTTCTCACAAATCCTGGATTTAAAGAGTTTATAGATATATCTCTATCTATTTTCTTCTGCTGTAATCTTGTTAAAGCACTTACAGCAATTTTAGATACTCTATAAGCTAGCAATTCTTTTTCTTCAAAATCATCTTCATTCACTGTATTATTTTTGACAGATTCTAAAAACCAATCAACAAAAGAATTTGTATCATTAATAGTAATGTCGTCACTTATTAATCGACTAATCCAGTGTTTGTTCTTCAAAAATGAAATATGTCCACAGTCACTGGACATACTAATAACACGTGCATTATATTTAAGTGTTGGAAAAATATATTCTTGAATTAATACTATACTTCTATAGTTGACGTCTATAACATATCTAGAATCTTTGTACGTTGTTTTAGTAAAATCAGCCGTTATTACCCCTGCATTGTTAATTAAAATATCGAGTCCTCCATGTTTTTCTTTCAAATGTTCTGCAAATTTCTTGAGACAGTTCCTTTCAGTTACATCTAATTGGTAGAAAAGTGGATAATAGCCTTCTTTGTTAAGGTTTTCTATAGCTTTGTGGCCTCTTGTAGCATCTCTTGCTGTCAAATAAACTGTACCAACTCCTCTCCTACATAGTTCTTTGACTATTCCGTAACCTATACCTTTGTTAGAGCCAGTCACAACAGCCACTTTATCAGACATAATTAAAAATAATATTTAAACCAATTTTGAACAACAGTTAAGATTATAATTGCAATATATTTGACTTGACTCGTTTTCTTATAGCATGATAATGTTTATAGATAAGCTATGTAAACACCAATTAACTTAAGATAAATGAGACATACAAATACAATGTAAATAGCCTTACTTTCTTCTTTTAAATTATTAGTAAATGCCTCCTTAAAATTTTATATTTAATTTATGTTTATTCACCATCTGGTGAAGCAAAACGGGGCTTCGAAATTCGTTCACTCAATATGTAATACAGACTTAAAAGACAAAAATGGACGAGGTCGGGCTCGCCCACTGAGGGTTCCGTGCAAAAATTAAGGTTTCAAGCTTTTTGTGAAATTCAGGCTTGGACCTCACTTGAACTAAGCGGCGTTAATATCAAATTTTGCCCCCCTATTAAGACTATTATTTTTTATTTGTTATTGTATTTAACCGCAAATATACATATATATTATACATTTCAGATTTTTTCCTAAACCAGTTCTACCTGTAGATGAGATGTTACCTTGGCAACTAATTTCGAATTTATCTAAAATTCCATAATTTAAGGTTAACCAGAAGTACCCTATTGAATTTAATTCTCTTTATCTATTATTTTTAATGTTGAAATACGTGATTTTTACTATTCTATTTAAGGATTTCTCCACAAATTATAGTTTTCAGATTTTTCCTGAATTAGTACTACCAGTAGACGCTAACTGTCGAATTTAATAATTCTAGGTTAACCGGAAATACCCTACTAATTTTGATTCTGTTTATAGTGTCGAGGTACGCGTTTTTTGCTATATAAACAGCCGTATCTTTTTTTTAAGTATATGTAGAAGTACATTTTTTTCAGGAAATCATGGGGCCGTAGGTATATGCTTTGAATTTTAACTAGATATTTCCAACGTTTCTGAGAAAAAGGGTCTTGACAGACAGACCGACGAACGGACAACAAAGTGACATTATAAGGGTTCCTTCTTTCCTTTAAAGGTACCGTATACGTAACCCTAAAATTAACGATATTTTCACTATATGCCAGTTTTGCCTATCCCTTTAAATTCAAGAGAAAAAAAAAGAAAGCTTAATTTTATTATTAATATTGAGTAAATAAGCGTTATCATATTTTATTGCAATGATAAAAACAATTAAGTGCTATACATTTTAATTGCATTGTTTTTATGAACGAGTGAAATACCAAATATACTGAGTATAATAAAATATTATAAAATCAGCTTTACGCTGTATGCCCCACACAGCAGGGTAGGCAGAGGGAATCTAGTGTTAAGATACTCCGCTCCCCACTTTCCGCAGAATCCTGGCAATTGCGCGTTGAGTGGCGGAACTAAACGCCGCGCGTATATAAATTTAATATATAAATTTAAATAAATATTTCCTCGTATGGAGATCAAACCCACAACCAGTCGCGTTTACAGTCACACTTTGTGTCTCTGCGCTACGACTGACTTCACAATATTATGATTTATTTTTTAAATAAATAATCTACAAAAACGCTGGTTTGGTACGGATTCCGACGATATTTAACTTGCCTATTTTTAGCAATAATTGTGTTTTCTATTATTGGATCTAAAAATGGAGAACAGAGGGATTTTATTTTTATTTAATCACGCGGGATTACGGTACGGATACGACTGAATCCATATGTAAAAATTAGTATTTACTAAATAAAAATAAAAAACTTTCGTCTACTACAACATCTTTAAGCTATATTTTAATGCAGAGGCCAACTTTTGTTTGGTTTCAGGTTATCGTGATGTCTTTTCTTCCTTAACATTTTACTCATTTGGGGGCCCTCACTGGAAAAGAATAAGATTCAAAATTAATTTGTGACATGCTGATTTAAAATGTAGGTAATTAAATATGGTTTTTAGAGTTAACCTAGTTTTAAAACACTACTTTCTGTCCAATTTTCGAATATTTATTGGGCCAATACCACGCTCACTCTTACCAGAGCGGAGAAAAGAAAATAGATTAAATATTTTCTATAAATGGAAATTAGCATATTATTTAAAAATTGGTTGCCTCCTTTGCCTATGAAATATTGCATATTTACATTCCCCCGAGTCCTCATCCTCGAGAGTTTCCTCGGGTGATCATCGACCGACGATCATCACGTATCTATATATATAAAAGGACTTGTGCTGACTGACTGAGGTAAGACGCACGCAGAGCCGTAACCGCTGATGGTAGAAACGTGAAATTTGGGCAGATGTTTATTTTCATATTCTGGACATCCACTAAGAAGGGAATTTGAAAAATTTTAACCCTAAAGGGATGAAATAGGGGTTGAAAGTTTGTATGAAAAATTTTTTTAATCTGTACCGATTTTTATAAAATTTGAAATTCAGACTCTTAAAAATATTTCATTGAACACGTGTTTCATGGTTTTTAAGAATTCATCCCCTAAGGAATCAAATAAGGGGTTGAAAGTTTATATGGAAAAATCTTTAAATTGCCACCGATTTTTATAAAAATTTAAATTCAGACTGTTAAAAATATTTTATTGAACACGTGTTTCGTGGTTTTTTTAGAATTCACTCCTAATAAGCGGGCGAAGCCGCGCGCTCCCTCTAGTAGTTTATAAGATTGGTATTAACGCAATCTACAAAAATATTTTAAACTTACAAGCCATAATAACAAACTTCTGTACAAGTTCTGACGCATGGAAAATTATTCTGTTCTATTTCGTTCCTTCTATAGTCGCTTAATCTCTGCATTTCATTGAAAATTTGCGTTTCTTCTAAAGCCAAGCTTGTAGCATCATGCACTGTTGTTAAGAGAGGGTAGTTGGAAAATGTTGATTTTGGTAACTTGAGTTCTACTTTGTCATCTTTCACTATATAATATTCATTCTTGAACCCAGCTAAGATAAAAAAAAACGATTATTGAGTGACAAATTAAATTTTGACAAAGTTGTAAATATTAATAATAATTTTCACAACTATTACATATTTCGGGGAGAATCCAATGTCACGTTTTCCACTTGAGATATTGCGTGAGAGTGGTAGAACTAAATGCCGCACTTACTTTGTCTTTCCATAGCGGAGAAATTGAAGATAATTTCTCCGAGTGGGAAGAGAAATTAGAATAGTTTCGTTTACAGTCCGAAGCTGGTCTTGTATTAACAACACCATGGCCTTTCTTATCTATACTACTATGAAATTTATAAATAATATAAATTCGTATTTACCTTCTTGCAAATTAAGAATTGCATCTAATAGTAACGGTAGATCCACGACGCTTTTATATCTATCGCAATATTCTTTATAAGTGTCTTTTTCTTCATCGCATGCACCTCTGAAGTCATCTGTTGTTATACTCCAAGCGGCAAAACCACCAAGAGCATGGTCCATAGCAAATCTATAAAGTTAATAAATATTCTACTTAAATAAATATACTACTACTATTTTTTTTCACCTTAGGTTGAGGTAAGCTGAGAAGGGACGGCTTAACCTATAGTGCCGGGAGTGCAATGCACACGGGCGCCGCTGTTCCAGAAGGCGTCGAGTAAAATAGCTTGTTAGACACAAGACGGAATTATTAATTACAGCTAGCAGTTTTTATATGCTTATCTTACAAGACTCTTATCTTGTTCCTCTTGAACTAAAAAATATATATAGAGGAATGTTTTTTTTTTTTTTTTTTGGCCTGCCTTTTCTGAACATATATTCTTTGAATCATCATTTAAGCTTATGGTAGGTAAACTCCTCTATTGCATTTTACATTCTTGGAACGGGTTCACGTTTCGAACACATTATAGTATTCCATGGTCACGACGATTATTTAGGATATAGAGTTTTATTTACAATACCTAAAGTTTTGAAAACAAGCGAAAAGTAGTTACAGTAGTGATTTAGCTCTCTCTAATATTCATAGCACTGCAGAAAATATATAAAAAAAACCCACCTAACTTTATTGGCGATAGATCTTGGATTATCATATGAGATAAATTTTCCATCGTCTCTTATATACGGTGTATTAGTCTGCTCGTTCCACTCGTGTACCCATTGTGATGATTGATTTGACATTTCTAAGCAAATCTGATTAAATTTGTATTATTAGTTTGGGGGACGGCGGTTGACTGTACATGCGTTCGTTGTGGGTTTGATGTTCAGTCGGGGGAATGGATTATTTTATTTTCGCGCTGGCAAGACAAAAAATAGCATTGTGTTCTGCCACTCAACACGCTATGTCTCCGTTTGCTCTATTATTTTAGTTTATTCTTTTTTTCAGATTGTCTTACAACTAAATCAACTATAGAAGTTGATTTAGTTGCAAGTTTTCTTAAAGTTGAAAGTGTCATTCCACATCTAAATAAGTATTAATTGCAAGTTGTTTTACAAGTAATTACAAATTTCGTAGTTTGTATCTATTAACAATGGTTAATAGATAGAACGATGACATGCATATTTTATAGCTTCACGCAGCGAATGTCTACACGCAACTTTTAGTAATTTTTAGGATAAAAGTTACTTTTATAATAAGTTAGTTCATTCTTACTTCATTATATCCCATAAATCCCTGATCATTAGTAAATGGTCCAGCGAACCCTTCACTCTTTGTAATGGTTTCCCCGAAAACAATATTTTCTTTAGGATTGATTAAGAAGAAAGTACGTCCAAACGTTGAAATATCGAGAATTATTTTACTCGGTGTCACTTCATGTTTTAAAAGTTGTCTTATAGAATATTCCTGCCAAAAAGATAGATGTCACTTAGTAGAAAAAATAAAAGATTCTAAATATTTTTAGTGAACCCTATGAAAACGCTTAATCGATGTAGCAGTTTTAAGATACCTATACCTCAACGACTACACTGATTTTGATAAAACTTATTGCTCGGTAAGTTGGAATATAAGGAAATTGAAAATATTATATATTTCATTTCCTCAAGTAGAAATCTTGTCGCGCTTACAGTCGTACGCTTGTACCTTTGCACCACGACTGGTCTCACTGTGTGTATAATGTTATAATTTATCATATAAGAAAATATTGAATACTTTCGTTTATTTTTTCTTACCACACTTGAAGTATCATCTTCACTCAGTCCATATAGCGGTGCATTAGCTCCTATGACATCATCCCATGACCCATGAAAGTCATACGCCATTATATGCATGAAGTCCAAATAATTATTGACTTCAGCCAAATCGTAAATCGAGTCCATTTCCTCTGATCCACATCGAAGAGATCCCGTCAAAAGGAAATTATTAGGCTCGAACGCTTCTGACAGTTCCTATAAATTAAATTAAAAGTATTTATTCTGCAGAAATTTCTCCTAATAGCCTCTATACTTTATAATTTAGGCTTCTTTTCTTCTACTTGGCATAATTAAGGCTATGCGCTGTCTGTCAATCAGATAGTAACGAAAGAATTTTAATTTCGATGCCCATTCGAGTGATAGAATTATCTCCTTTCCACGCTCTGGCAAGTCAATATCATATGTATATGACTTTCATATCGCCATGGTGCATGAATGTACGTAAACATGAAGATTATAAATATTTTTTAGGGAAAACACTAATGAGCGCTCCTTTATTTCAAAGCAATAGTTATTGAGATTAGTATGTTTAACCAAATAAACACTTCGGCCTTTTTATATTAGTATAAATTATATTCTATTAGTATGGATTATTATTATTTACTGTGCAATATAGATAAAAAAAAACTTTGTAGTGTTCCTTATATTTATAAATATAGATTATTTACCTTTACTAAAGAGACATAATTTTTTCTATCTTCAAATTTTCCACCTCGTTTTGTTGGATAATCCCAAAACAAGTCAAGACCATCGAGTTTATGTTTACTTAAAAAAATATATTAATTGTTTATTAGTAAAGTATTAATGTTGGGCAAAGTTTTGTCAGTATCTTTAGATTTTCTCTGCGTATCCTCCTGTGTGGGATGCAGCTAGAAGTTAAAAAAACATCTATATACGGGAACCGTCAGCGCATCTTTTACGGGGACAGCACATAGGGTAAAATATTTTAAACCCATACTTAAAGAAATTAATCAAGATACCTCAACAGCTTGGACGTAGGACTTTTTTTTCATTTTACGATGTTTATCTATACTGGTATTTCGTATGACGGAGTTACGCATAGATAGATACCAATAACGTAAACACATACTACTACAAAGTCAAAGTCAAAGTCAAATAATTTTATTTAAAATAAGAAGTTACATGCTTCATTTTTTGAACGTCAAATAATTTACCACCAGTTCACTAAAATTAGTACCTCAGTCCTGAGAAGAACCGGCGCAAGAAACTCAGCGGGACTTATTTTTTTAAAATCAATTATAAAAAATCACATTTCAGCGTTTCTGACAATGATACTTTGAAGTAGACTGGAGCGAGCATTTCATTCCCAAGGCGTGTTATCATTTATATAATCATTAATTTGGTAATAGCCTTTAACACACAAACGTCTTTTCACAACTCTTTTAAATTGTGATATAGAACATTCTCGGACGTTTTCTGGGATCCTATTGTAAAAGCGTACACATTGTCCCATAAAAGAATTACGGACCCGATGTAATCGGGTCACAGGTGCAATAAGTTTACTCCTATTTCTAGTATTGATATTATGTACATCACCAATTTTGGCAAAATCTTTAATATTCTTCTTAATATACATAACATTTTCAAAAATGTATTGAGATGCAACTGTCAAAATATTTATTTCTTTATATTTTTGCCTTAACGATTCTTTTGGGCCTAAATTATAGATTGCGCGAATAGCTCGCTTCTGCAAGACAAAAATTGATTTAATACCGGCTGCATTATCCCAAAGTAGAATGCCGTAGGACATAATACTATGAAAGTAGCTAAAGTAAACAAGGCGAGCCGTTTCCACATCCGTTAATCGTCTGATTTTTTTTACCGCAAAAGCTGCTGAGCTAAGTCTATACGCCAATCCATCGATATGAGGCCCCCACTGCAATTTAGAGTCAATGGTGATACCGAGAAACACCGTAGAATCGACAGGTTCCACGGCTTCACCATTCAAGAGTACATCAGCTTTAACAAATTTTGTGTTAGGTGTTCTGAAGATTATACATTTAGTTTTTTTACTATTCAATAGTAAGTTATTAACACTAAACCAATGTACTACTTTCGATAGAGCATTGTTTACATCGTCATATATGTTTTGTCGTCGTTTTATTTTAAAAATCAATGAAGTATCATCAGCAAACAATACTATGTCATGGTGCTTTCCCACTAAAAATGGCAAATCATTTATTTGTATATTAAAAACAGAAAAGGACCAAGAATAGACCCTTGTGGGACCCCCCCTGGGATACTGACAAATGATCCAGGAGATTTCTTGCCATTTACATCAACCCTCTGAACTCTGTTAGCTAAATAAGAGGTTAGAAGATTGAGTGCACGTACTCTTATGCCGTAATGGTGTAGCTTCATGACCAATGTAGAGTGCTGAACTCAATCAAAGGCCTTAGACAGATCACAGAACATACCAAGAGCATCCTGCGATCCCTCCCAAGCCTCAAATATACTTTTTATAAGTCCTACACCAGCATCAGTAGTCGAGCGACCTTTAGTAAAGCCATACTGCTTATCATGCAAAAGCTGATGTGAGTCAAAGTGCATCAGCATTTGATTTAAAATAATTTTCTCAAAGATTTTACTAAATGAGGGTAGTATAGATACAGGTATGAAATTGTTGGCATCAGATGTACTACCCGATTTAAATATAGGTATGACTTTACTAAATTTCATTAAGTCAGGAAACACACCATACTCTATACAACTATTAAATACAGTCGCGAGGTAAGGAGCAACAGCGTCTATTATATGACTAATTAATTTAACAGAAATTCCCCATATATCTGATGTTTTCTTAATATCTAGGGACTTGAATGTCTTAACAATGTCTCTTGAGTTGACCACTTTAAATTTGAAATCTATATCACATTTGTTTACGTTCTCCTTAAGTAAAGATTCAGCGACTGTCGTGGAAGATATAAGTGTTTTGGTTGTGGAAACTGGAATATCAGCAAAAATACTACTAAAGGTTAAACAACTTTGAACTTTGCCGCCAATACATACGATTCGATTTCGGAATGACGTGTATGCGGCGGTTTCCATTTGATAGGTTTCAGTGTGCGTGCGGTCGTTTTTGACATATAGCGTTTTATTTTACAACGACGATTTTATTATTTATTTTGTTTGAAAAATAAAACTCTTTTTAATTATTGGGAAAAGATTTTTTTAAATTGAATTAGGCTTTTATAGGGTAGTTAAAACTGTGGTTCGATTTAAAGTGGTGCTGACAAAAACTCTCTGTATAGCACATTTCTATTTATTTGACAACAACACAACGTTTTTGTATAAAGTGACATATATACACTTTGCTGTGGCAACCCTTATTGTAAGTTAAAATTCATTCTCTAGTACATGTAAATACTTACGTTAAAAAATGAACAACGCTTTTAACAAATATCTTTCTCAATTTTGGATCACCTGCCATTTTAGAATATTTTGAGGAGCCCTCGTTCCATCCTCCGATAGCTACAGTGGTTTTTAGATGTTTGTGTTTCTCTTTTAAAGCTACAAATCTTTTCAGCCCTCCTTTACCACCGTCTTCTTCAAAGTCTTGCCATTGGTCTTCATAAAAATAAAATCAATACAGATAAAACAAATTTAATAAGACGTTTTGTCTTTTGTCGTAGCACAGCGTGTGACTGTAAATACGACGGTAGTGGATTCGATTGCCGCTCAGGGAAATGAAATACTTTAACTTTTTCGTTTTGATAAGTAGGTAAACTTAACTTTTCTTTGCTTATGCCGGATATCAAGGACATGCGGATAAAGTTACATTATTTAGTATGTAAATTAGTTAGGTACTTTCTGGATATGCGTCGCAATATATAATACGGTCGAATTCCATCCGAAAAGGTTCTTCTAATATAGATCTGCCTATATCTTATTTCGTTATAAGCTAGTTAATGTCATGTATAAATACATTTAAGCGGCTTCTGTTTGAATTTTGACTAGAAGAAATGTCTTATTAATATAAAAGAAATATATCTGAGGTCGTTGCAGCTTAGCGGGAAAGTATCCGACTGTATACACGATCCCCAACCGGGAAAACAAGTTGTTTTTATTTCCAAAATCAAGTTCGATGAGCATGTATCCTTTATACTTAAAAAAAAATATTTAACATACCAACACTCTTAATTTTAAAAGAGTTTTCATCGAGGCCCATAAAGGAGTAAATCAAGTGAGAACAGAGAGATGGTTCTATATCAAAGATATCAAAACTTCCCGCCCCAGGTCTGTACACAGCCCAACTAGTGTAGTAGCATGCTACGATTTTGTCGTGGTCTGGTCCTGAAAGTTAAAAATACTCAATTATAATAATTTTACTTTATGTTAGAAATTGTACCCATTCCCTCATCACAAGGTTGTAAGTATAAGCCAAAAATACTAACTCTAATTTTATTAAATTTCCACAAATTCTTTTTAATTTCAAGCAAACCAAATTTCATGGTTGGTGGTATTAGTGTTGTTTATATAGTGTTAGAAATTGGAAGCGGTTAACGTTTTTAAGGACAAGATAAAAACACATATCGTCAATATATGAAATTTAAAGAACTTAATACACGCATACAATACGTAACAGACGTTTTCCAAAATATATTTGGATTTGTCATTATTTTTTTAACATATCAAGGTAAAGACCTCTATCACTCCTGATGTAAAATTTGCGGTGGTCAAATAAGTAGTGGCTGGATAAAGTCGATCAGCTTGACTTGTATTTTTTGACGATATATGAAAAACAAAAATCCGGAACTAGATGTTCCGGACATTGAATTTTAAGAAATCAACTTTCATATAAAACATTTTGGAAATCAACCAAATTACGGAATTCAGAAATAATAAAGCCTTAAAACTAGATTTTCCTTATGTGTTTTTCGTAACGCTAAAAGTGCTTTCACAATTTTCTATGCTAGTCATAAAGTCGTGGGAGCCTTTGGTCCATGAACAGAGTTGCGGGTATCAGTTAGTTATAAAATAAACCTTAGTTACCATCCTTAACCATCATTAACTTTTTAATAGCCATAATAATATGAACTTGACGTAAACATTTTAAGCCACAAATTACAAATAAGGAAAATCTTATAATTTCCTTAAAATAGATGAGTTTTAATTATGCATAGTTTAGAATATTTAAATTTGGTACGTAACAATATGGCCCCGACAAATAAAGCGGTGTTATTTACCTGTTCTATGTTTACTAAAATGATTTTAAATAATTCAAAATAATAAAGAGTCTAGAGCTATATTCATATATCAGTTTCAATGATAACTAATAACAAGATCAGCATGTACGAAATGTTTGATAACAGCGTTGGACTACCCTAGGGGTGCTTCACTGTTTATTCACTCTTTATGAGTGTAGCAAATTTTTTTATAGCTTTACTCACAAAGAGTGATTAAATATACCCCACTACTATATTGTTAATAGTCAGACGTCACGCCACTACGCCACGACGGCAATTTTAAAATTGTGTGATATATTCATTTTGTCTATTCAATTTGTTTCGTCCAGTCGAGGATGTTTGGAGAAAAAAAATAATGATATACTGTTTTTATAGCTTTGGTTTAAAAGTAATGGATTTAGGATAAACAACGCTTGTACTTAAATTATATTTTATTAAAATAATATTTGATAATATTTTTAATGTCTAATGACATTAAAAATATTATCAAATATTGATAAATAAGTTTTTAGCACTATCATTCTATGTGTAGGTATGAGTGTATGGGTACGTACATATATCCGGATATAAGATGTAGGAATATTTTCAATAAATGAACTATCGAACACAAATATTTTAATTATATTCGGGCCTGTAGTTCCTGAGATTATCGCATTTAACCAACAAACTCCGCAGCTTTTACTTACAGAGAACGGAGTGTCTTAACACCGAGCACATAGTGTGAAGTATAAAGCGTGAATTTCCATTTTAAAAAACTTACAATACCTGCAAATCCTTTATAACCATTGCTATTATGTAAGAAATACACCACAAAAACTAAAATAATTCTCATTTTAATAAATGTTTAAAATTCGTTAGACATTAGAACGTCGCGTTGTTAGCGACGGTCACAAACTGACTGGTTTAAACGGTGTATCATCACATAATTGTATTTTTTTAAGGTGTGTATTTCAAACAAAAAAATATATTATATTTATTGGTCTGGCCAATTTAGTTCTTTTTTCGGCTTAAACCTAGCTTTATGTGAAGCGTGAAGCACTTGGTTTTATTTTTATTAATGATCAAAGTCATCAAAGTTCCAAAACACAATTTAGTGTCTTATTCAAAGTAAAAGCATGCAAGATTAGAATAACAATATAAAAAGTAGTTGAGTGTGTTTGTGCGTCCTGTGTTGATGTGTGCGAATGTGTGTGAATGTGTGTATGTGTGCGCGCGAGCGCACGCATTTGTGTGTGTCTGTGAGAGAGGCAGAGTGTGTGTGTACATCTATGTGTGGTATAGGTATGTGTTCATGATCGTGAGTTTGCATGCATCCATAATCTGTGAGCTAAAAACTTAATGCTTGTAGCTTACAGCTCTCGTGTGATAAGATTTTCCGTTTCATCATAGGTTAAGCTTAGTAGCCACTGTGTTACATTTTCTTTACATTTCCTTGGTAGTAAAGGATAAATGTTTAATGTTTTGTTGACCTTATTATATAGAGAACAAGCGAAGTAATAAGAATGTCTTCTGGATAACTCCACCCTACAATATTCTATAGTACAGACTCTGTCTTTTCTACGTTTATTTATGGATTGGTTTTATATGGTAATTCAGAGTGCTTTCGCAAGATTAATTAATTTTAAAGATTAATTTTAAAAAAAATTTTAATTCTTTATATAAGTCGCAGGTAGGATAACAAATCGGTCGAAAAGACAATACCTTAAGGACTCCTCTTTGAGCCCTTTCCAGAGAAAGAAGTCTATTTTTTCCAGTATCTCCCCAAACGGTTATACAATAGCATAATACCGCTTGTGCCAGGGCGTAATAAACCATTTTCAATGTTATCGCGTCAAGGGTTGATCTTAGATCTTTGAAGATGAACATAAGCTTTCTGACTCTGGACGTCGTAAGTTTTATATGTTCAGACCATGTCAGATGGTTGTCAATCCAAACACCAAGATATTTTACCCTATGACACATCGGCAATCTGAGTACAAGTACACGTTATTAGGGTGCAAAAATTCGCGTGTGCAGTTAATGAGAGGCTCGTAGGAAGAGATGTAGGAGTTGGGGCAAATGCAACAAAGTTGCTCTTTGATACATTCAAGGTCAGGAGATTTTAAGACAACCAGTCCATAACAGCAGTTAGGGCTATCTCGGCATGTTGCTGAGCCTCAGGCCAAGTTGCTCCATGTATAAGAAGGGCAATGTCATCAGCGTAAGTTATAATTTTGCAATTCGTCAGCGTCATTTTACAAAGGTCGTTAAGGTAAATTAGGAAGAGGGTAGGCCCGAGTACACTACCTTGAGGTACACCAAATTCTAGCGGTTCTAGATCACTGATGACATCACCAATCCTAACACATTGGTAACGATCTTCCAGATAACTTTTAAACATGTCATGCGCAATCCCTCTGATTCCTATGCGTTCTAGCTTCTGTAAAAGGATCGGGACAGAGACTGAGTCGAACGCTTTGGAGAGATCCAAAAATATGGTAAGAGATTTAGACTTAGAGCCAATGCGTTAGCTCCAATACTGCATCTTTAGTTGATCTACCTCTCCGGAAACCAAATTGATTCTCAGCAAAAAAAATATTGTTCAACAATTTTTCTAGGATTTTCGACAGAGCGGTAAGTATTGAAATCGGCCTATAGTTACTTACACAGTCTCTGTCACCACCCTTATGCACAGAATGTACAAGGCCTATCTTAAATACATCAGGAAAAACGCCCGATGCAAGACAAAGATTAAAAACGTGTGCAATTATTGTGACTAGTACATTTCTAGCATCTTTAATTATTGCAGTAGGAATACCATTCCATCCGCAAGCGGACGTATTTTTGAGACTAAGAATAATATGATTGATATCAGAGATGTCAGTGGAGAGAAGGGCCATTGAGTATAGAGATGAAGGCAAAGATGTGTTATTGGATTGAGGTAAACTTTGGTAAGAGATGTTCAAGGAGGCAATTTTTGATGCAAGGTTTCTTCCTACATTAGAGAAATATTTATTTATCGAGTTAGCAGCGGAGAGAGGGTCAGTTGATGGCAAAATTGAGTCATGACAAGAATTTGGTTTATTAATATTATCTAAGTTTTTAATTAACTCCCATGTAGCTTTCGGATTGTTCTTGAGACGACTAAATTCGTTACGTTCATATTCCTTCTTTATTTTTTTCAATAAGCAATTACAGAATTTTTTATATCTGTGATAGGAAGTTTTAATGGATAAGTTTTCTGGATCTTTTTTAAATTTAATATAAAGTTTGTCTCGATTTCGCATGCAGCGCAATAGGCCTGGGGTGATCCAAGGTTTTAATATTCTTTTTCTGTTGGGGACGACTAGCGTACTGGTGTGGTTAGAAATTACTTTCGTGATAGAATTAACAAGTAACTTAGTAGCATCATTACTATCAGTACAGAGCAATAATGAACTTAGGTCCAAATTAGTAAGTTCATTAATACAAGCTGCATGATCTATTCGTTTAATTGAGTGTTTATTACCCAAGTTTTTTATTTTAAGGTTGCAATTAAGGACTACAGGAGCGTGGTCTGTAATATATGTGTCAAGAACTAAGGTCGTGGCATCGTTTTTACTTTTTAAGAAGACATGGTCAAGACGGTTATTATTTCTATTTGGTAAATTATGGGCGGCCATTAAACCATGCGACATAATAGTGTTTAAATATTGATCATAGCTTGGGTCAGAGTTATCAGGTGCAATGTTAATATTAATATCACCGATAATGGCAATATTTTGGTAGTTTTTTAAAAGTGTTAATTTATCACTTAAAAATTCCATAAATTTATCAGTGTTTCTATGTGACGGTGAACGATATAGCGCAACAAGCGCAAAATATGTTATTGTATTTGATTATCAAGCAATTGGCTTCAGCAAAATTCGGTGTTTCAACGGTACATTTTAAATCATGCCTAACGTAAACAACAACACCGTTGTTTTGATTACAATGTTCCGATGTATGAGACACGTAGCCTGCTAGAATAGGTACATTAGGACATTTACTCAGCCAACACTCAGATAAAATAATGATGTCCATATTAATTTGTATCCTTTGTAGGAGAATTTGTAAATGATCAAAGTTACAGTTAATGCTTCTAATATTAATATGAGTAATTTTCATGGAACTACCAGGCATATTTATGTAAGAGTTAATTTGTTCAGGCGAGCATACATGTGATTTTGAGACATTTATTTGTTCAATATCATTTCAGCATCCAGAATTCGGCGGAAAGTGGAGAACGGAGTGTCTTAACACTAGGCACCCTACTATGTGCGGGATTCAGTGTGAAGCTAAAAAAATATGTTATATGTTACATTTTTAGAGTTTCTTTTTTATTTAAAGTAAATATTTTAAATAATTTGTATATTTTAATGAGTGGCGGATAACCGCACTTTATATAATCCAATAGTAAAACATATTAACTAATAATCGAATTTAAATCAATTTCGTATATTTATAATAGAATAATGTGTTTTAATTATTATTTTAGCACATCGCATAGAAAATTTAAGTCGGCGTACATCATACGTGGCTTCAGACAACAAGTTGTATTTGCGGTTACCAGAAATTGATTATTCTAACTACCCTCTCATGAGGACTATTAATGAAGCTACACTTATAGCGATGGAAGAAAAGAAAATTTTGGACGAAATGAACAGAGTTACGAAAGAGAATGAGATAAAATCTAAAGACAAGGATTCTTCACATACAGTGGTTACTAGTTTCGTTTTGTGTTTATTCTGTCTTTTATAGTTATGTATTGATGTACGTTTAGTAGCCAAAGTAAGTCCGTTTGGACTAACTATATACAGAACAGTTGAGGCTGCCATGAAGTTAACTGAAGATGGCTGCGCAGATTTGATTTTTGGATTTTTTTACATTTATTTATTTCACTCCTTCAACAATTTGCAAAAGTTCAGAAAACCTAAGTTCATGGCAGCCGCAACTGGACTACCTTACTGTAATTACTTGAAAGAACCTTGGGAATTAATTTTCTAGAATATAAAAATTGACTTATACTTTTGTTGAAAAAAGAAAACATATGTAATTGTTATTTATATTTCAACGTTTCGTATAATAGTTTTGGTTTTCTATTTCCATATTAAAATTATATATGTTACAAAGCGTAAATAATAGCTCTTACTTATTCTTTTTACTCATTATATTCCTCGGCGGAATGATTATAAGGAAATAATTTTAGAAACCTAGACTATCGTCATACAGCCGCACTACATCTAAATATATTGACGATGGTTGTGGGTTAGAGTCGCACACGGTGTAATCAAATATTTTCTTTTCCTAGTTTTGGTATATAGACAAGACAAAGAAGCGTTTAATTCCAACACGTAATATCTTAAAATTAGGGCGGTGAGTAGTGAACTGAGTATCTTAATTCTAGGTTTACTGCCTACCATGCAGCGTGAAGCTACTTTTAAACTAGATACTTCAAACAAAAGCGACTTCAAATAAAATCCGCACTATGTCTTCAATGCTGGTAAACGGAGCACGACGAGAATCAGACAAGTGTAACCGCTTGATAGTCGACGAAGCTTTAATGAACCACTTTGGAGCGATAGTGATGGCAGGAAGAATCTCCGGAGCCGAGGAAATTCTTTTAATTGGAGATGTAAATCAGCTACCCTATATAGACCGAGAGAATCTTTTCGAAATGATTTACCGTAAACCGCCACAACTTTCCATGAACCAAAACTTAGTGTGTACTCACAGAAGTCCCATGGACGTCGCCTACGCCCTGCGAGAGATATATCCTGGTATATACTCGTCTAAGAGGGTAGTACGGTCCCTTTCTATGAAGGATATCAAAATGACACCAGTACCGGGAGATCTAAAATACACACAGTATCTCACATTTACGCAGGAGGAGAAAGAATCTCTGATCGCGCAGGGATGGGGAGGAGAAACAGGCTCGAAGGTGCTGACAATTCATGAGTCGCAGGGTCTGACCAGCGCGACCGTTATAGTGGTTAACACTAAATCCATTAGGCTACAGCTGCATGATAGCGTTTCGCACGCCGTCGTAGCAATATCTCGGCACACCGACACCTGCACATACTATAGTGAAGGTAAAGATGACGCGGTCAAAATGTTAATACGGAACGCGACGGAGGTAACGACAAAACGCATTGTGGAATATAATTTAAAGATGGCTTTGAAAGATAGGAACGCAGCGGTCACCTCTTCCACCATTGCGGTCATGCCATCACCCTTATCCTAGTGCAAAATTCCTCACATCTCACATCATATCAATTATCAATTATTATAAAATTTTAGCATGTACTTATTTATAGTTATGTAATTTAATATATATTGTAACGTGAAAAATTGTTAAATATACATATATAGACATTCGCTTAACCTTAGATCTAAGTAAAATTTTGTAAAATAATGTAAAGTTAAAAATATAATTTTCCTATTATAGGTATTAATTGTATGTAAACGATAATGTATTTAATATATATGATAAGGAAATTAATACATTTAAAAAGGGTACGGACCAAGTGTCTGTAGTGTTAAGAAATAAAAAAAAAAAAAAAAAAAAACAAAAGCGTAACGATGTGTTTAATGTTTTAAGCAATATTAAGGTTTTTGTTACTTTTTTTTTATTTTTTACTATTATATGCTTTAGTTTAATTTAGTTTTATATTTTAAGTTTGGACTAAATATGTAAATCATTGTCAAGAATTGACTAAAAACGACAAAATACTCATAAAGACATAGGTCTTTTAAAAAACATATAGATATCTTTATATACATACGTATTTATCTTTATATACTAATATATAATTTTAACATCTATAACAATGTTTATTTTGAAATAATTATGAAATAAAACAGAAACATTTCTTTTAAACTTAATAGATCATATAAATAAATAAAAAGTTTTATATATAAGTAGGGCAAACTAAATCTTTTTTTTTCTTTAAAGTTGTGTTTTTTTACATATTTTTAATTATTTTCTTTCTCCTTTTGTATAATTATAGTATATATTACAAAAAATATATTTCTTATCTTTGACTAAAAAAATGTTATAAGTCACAGTTAATACTTACTTGAGATTTTTAATTTCATGATAATACTCTGTATTGTGATACCGACAAAGAAATAAAAATATTTTTAAATGTAAACATTTATTATTTTATTTCGTATGAATATCAAAAAATATATAATACAAAAACATAGCTTACATTATAACTTTGTTTATACATATATAATATTTTTAAGCCCAAAAGAGGACAATCGTTTCAAAAGTGAAATCTTAAAAATCAACTACAACTGCCTGCCGCCTTTAAACCTGTTTCAAAATCTTCATACAAACTGTGTATCTTCAGATCTGGATGCCAATCTTTTTCAGTTTTGTCAAACCAGAAGTATTTACCCTTAACAGACTGGTCAACGTCCAAAGCCAAAAAAACTGGAGTAACACTTGATTCATCTGTGTTTAAATGACCAGCATTCTTTGTCATATCTGTTCTCACAAATCGTTTATACATATATAATATTTTTAAGCCCAAAAGAGGACAATCGTTTCAAAAGTGAAATCTTAAAAATCAACTACAACTGCCTGCCGCCTTTAAACCTGTTTCAAAATCTTCATACAAACTGTGTATCTTCAGATCTGGATGCCAATCTTTTTCAGTTTTGTCAAACCAGAAGTATTTACCCTTAACAGACTGGTCAACGTCCAAAGCCAAAAAAACTGGAGTAACACTTGATTCATCTGTGTTTAAATGACCAGCATTCTTTGTCATATCTGTTCTCACAAATCCTGGATTTAAAGAGTTTATAGATATATCTCTATCTATTTTCTTCTGCTGTAATCTTGTTAAAGCACTTACAGCAATTTTAGATACTCTATAAGCTAGCAACTCTTTTTCTTCAAAATCATCTTCATTCACTGTATTATTTTTGACAGATTCTAAAAACCAATCAACAAAAGAATTTGTATCATTAATAGTAATGTCGTCACTTATTAATCGCCTAATCCAGTGTTTGTTCTTCAAAAATGAAATATGTCCACAGTCACTGGACATATTGATAACACGTGCATTATATTTAAGTGTTGGAAAAATATATTCTTGAATTAATACTATACTTCTATAGTTGACGTCTATAACATATTTAGAATCTTCGTACGTTGTTTTAGTAAAATCAGCCGTTATTACCCCTGCATTGTTAATTAAAATATCGAGTCCTCCATGTTTTTCTTTCAAATGTTCTGCAAATTTCTTGAGACAGTTCCTTTCAGTTACATCTAATTGGTAGAAAAGTGGATAATAGCCTTCTTTGTTAAGGTTTTCTATAGCTTTGTGGCCTCTTGTAGCATCTCTTGCTGTCAAATAAACTGCACCAACTCCTCTCCTACATAGTTCTTTGAGAATTCCGTAACCTATACCTTTGTTAGAGCCAGTCACAACAGCCACTTTATCAGACATAATTAAAAATATTTTTTGTGAAATTCAGGCTTGGAGCCCTTTCATCTGATACCTCACTTGAACTAAGCGGCGTTAATATCAAATTTTGCCCCCCTATTAAGGCTATTATTTTTTTATTTGTTATTGTATTTAACCGCAAATATATTATACATTTCAGATTTTTTCCTAAACCAGTTCTACCTGTAGATGAGATGTTACCTTGGCAACTAATTTCGAATTTACCTAAAATTCCATAATTTAAGGTTAACCAGAAGTACCCTATTGAATTTAATTCTCTTTATCTACTATTTTTAATGTTGAAATACGTGATTTTTACTATTCTATTTAAGGATTTCTCAACAAATTACAGTTTTCAGATTTTTCCTGAATTAGTACTACCAGTAGACGCTAACTGTCGAATTTAATAATTCTAGGTTAACCGGAAATACCCTACTAATTTTGATTCTGTTTATAGTGTCGAAGTACGCGTTTTTTGCTATATAAACGGCCGTATCTTTTTTTAAAGTATATGTAGTACAATTTTTTCAGGAAATCATGGGGCCGTAGGTATATGCTTTGAATTTTAACTCGATATTTCCAACGTTCCTGAGAAAAAGGGTCTTGACAGACAGACCGACGAACGGACAACAAAGTACTACTATTTTTAATGTTGAAATACGTGATTTTTACTATTCTATTTAAGGATTTCTCCACAAATTACAGTTTTCAGATTTTTCCTGAATTAGTACTACCAGTAGACGCTAACTGTCGAATTTAATAATTCTAGGTTAACCGGAAATACCCTACTAATTTTGATTCTGTTTATAGTGTCGAAGTACGCGTTTTTTGCTATATAAACGGTCGTATCTTTTTTTTAAGTATATGTAGTACATTTTTTTCAGGAAATCATGGGGCCGTAGGTATATGCTTTGAATTTTAACTCGATATTTCCAACGTTCCTGAGAAAAAGGGTCTTGACAGACAGACCGACGAACGGACAACAAAGTGACATTATAAGGGTTCCTTTTTTCCTTTAAAGTTATCGAACCCTAAAATTAACGATGTTTTCACTATATGCCAGTTTTGCCTATCCCTTTAAATTCAAGAAAAAAAAAGAAAGCTTAATTTTATTATTAATATTGAGTAAATAAGCGTTATCATATTTTATTGCAATGATAAAAACAATTAAGTGCTATACATTTTAATTGCATTGTTTTTATGAACGAGTGAAATACCAAATATACTGAGTATAATAAAATATTATAAAATCAGCTTTACGCTGTATGCCCCACACAGCAGGGTAGGCAGAGGGAATCTAGTGTTAAGATACTCCTCTCCCCACTTTCCGCAGAATCCTGGCAATTGCGCGTTGAGTGGCGGAACTAAACGCCGCGCGTATATAAATTTAATATATAAATTTAAATAAATATTTCCTCGTGTGGAGATCAAACCCACAACCAGTCGCGTTTACAGTCACACTTTGTGTCTCTGCGCTACGACTGACTTCACAATATTATAATTTATTTTTTAAATAAATAATCTACAAAAACGCTGGTTTGGTACTGACTCCGACGATATTTAACTTGCCTATTTTTAGCAATAATTGTGTTTTCTATTATTGGATCTAAAAATGGAGAACAGAGTGATTTTATTTTTTTTAATTACGTGGCAATACGGTACGGATACGACTAAATCCACATGTAAAAATTAGTATTTACTAAATAAAAATAAAAAACTTTCGTCTACTACTACATCTTTAGGTTATATTTTAATGCAGAGGCCAATTTTTGTTTGGTTTCAGGTTATCGTCATGTCTTTTCTTCCTTAACATTTTACTCATTTGGGGGCCCTCACTGGAAAATAATAAGATTCAAAATTAATTTGTGACATGCTGATGTAAAATGTAGGTAATTAAATATGGTTAGAGTTTAGAGTTAACCTAGTTTTAAAACACTCTACTTTTTGTATTTATTGGCCCAATACCGTGTTTACTCTTACCAGAGCGGGGAAAAGAAAATAAATTAAATATTTTCTATAAATGGTAATTAACATATTATTTAAAAATTGGTTGCCTCCTTTCTCTATGAAATATTTCATAATTACATTCCCTCGAGTCTACAAGAATTTCATCGAGTGAGGATACAACCGACGATCATCACGTATAATTTATAAGATTGGTATTAACGCAATCTACAAAAATATTTTAAACTTACAAGCCATAATAACACACTTCTGTACAAGTTCTGACGCATGGAAAATTATTCTGTTCTATTTTGTTCCTTCTATAGTCGCGTAATCTCTGCATTTCATTGAAAATTTGCCTTTCTTCTAAAGCCAAGCTTGTAGCATCATGCATTGTTGTTAAGAGAGGGTAGTTGGAAAATGTTGATTTTGGTAACTTGAGTTCTACTTTGTCATCTTTTACTATATAATATTCATTCTTGAATCCAGCTAAGATAAAAAAAAGATTATTGAGTGACCAATTAAATTTTGACAAAATTGTGAAAATTAATAATAATTTTCACAACTATTACATATTTCGGAGAGAAGAGAAGGAGATGTCACGTTTTCCACTGAGACATTGCGTGATGAGTGGTAGAACTAAATGCCGCACTTACTTTGTCTTTCCATAGCGGAGAAATTGAAGACAATTTCTCCAAGTGGGAAGAGAAATTACAATAGTCTCGTTTAAAGTCCGAAGCTGGTTTTGTATTGATAACACCATAGCCTTTCTTATCTATACTATGTAATTTGCAAATAATATAAATTCGTATTTACCTTCTTGCAAATTAAGAATTGCATCTAATAATAACGGTAGATCCACGACGCTCTTATATCTATCGTTATATTCTTTATAAGTGTCTTTTTCTTCATTGCATGCACCTCTAAAGTCATCTGTTGTTATACTCCAAACGGCAAAACCACCAAGACCATGGTCCATAGCAAATCTATAAAGTTAATAAATATTCTATTTAAATAAATACTACTTACTTCTATTTTTTTCTCCTTGGGTTTAAGTAGGCTGAGCAAGAGTGGCTTAATCTATAGTGAAGGGTGTGCAAAGCACACGGGCGCCGCTGTCTCAGAGGGCGCCGCACAAAATATATGTTGGAATATAAAAAAACTATCTTATTACGACGGCAAAGTTAATAGTAGTGGTCAGTAGTAGTCAGGCCTAGGGGGCGCCAGGGTTTCCTTATACACGGACGCTACACGAGCTAGAGCCACTCCTGAAGCTGAGAGAACCTAGTGTTGATTCCTTGTTGATTCCTTGATTCCCCAGTTTCCGCCGAATTCTTGAAGTCTTGCGCCAAAGCTTTCTATTTTGTTGTTTTCGTTTTAATACGATCCTTTACTAGGATTTCCTTAAATAGGCAACAAGAATAGAGTGCGATATGTTTTTAAGTGCCAATGATGACAGAGTTATTAATTACAGCCAGCAGTTTTTATATGCTTATCTTACAAGACTTTTCTCTTGTTCCTCTTGAACTAAAAAAATATATATATAGAGAAATGTTTGTTTTTTTTTTTTATTTTTGGCCTGCCTTTTCTGAACATATATTCTTTGAATCATCATTTAGGCTTATGGTAGGTAAACTCCTCTATTGCATTTTACATTCTTGGAACGGGTTCACGTTTCGAACACATTATAGTATTCCATGGTCACGACGATTATTTAGGATATACAGTTTTACTTACAATACCTAAAGTTTTTAAAATAATCGAAAAGTAGTCACAGTAGTGATTTAGCTCTCTCTAATATTCATAGCACTGGAGAAAATATAAAAAAATTACCCACTTAACTTTATTGGCGATAGATCTTGGATTATCATATGAGATGAATTTTTCATCGTCTCTTATATACGGTGTATTAGTCTGCTCGTTCCACTCGTATACCCATTGTGATGATTGATTTGACATTTCTAAGCAAATCTGATTAAATTTGTATTATTAGTTTGTGGGACAGCGGTTGACTGTACATGCTGTCGTTGCGGGTTTGATGTTTAGTCGGGGGAATGGATTATTTTATTTTCGCGCTGGTAAGACAAAGAACAGCGTTGTGTTCTGCCACTCAACACGCTATGTCTCGAATTGTGGCGGAACTGGGTTTTCCGTTTACTCTATTATTTTAGTTTATTCTTTTTTTTAGATTGTCTTGCAACTAAAGAAGTTGATTTAGTTGCAAGTTTTTTTAAAGTTGAAAGTGTTATTCCACACTTAGGAAATATCTAATATCTAAATAAGTATTAGTTGCAAGTTGTTTTACAGGTAATTATAATTTCGTAGTTTGTATCTATTAACAATAGTTAATAGATAAAACGCAGCGAGTATCTACACGCAACTTTTAGTAATTTTTAGATAAAAGTTACTTTTATAATAAGTTGGTTCATTCTTACTTCATTATATCCTATAAGTCCTGGAATATTAGTAAATGGTCCAGTGAACCCTTCACTCTTTGTAGTGGTTTCCCCGAAAACAATATTTTCTTTAGGATTGATTAAGAGGGAAGTACGTCCCAACGTTGATATATCGAGAATTATTTTACTTGGTGTCACTTCATGTTTTAAAAGTTGTCTTATAGAATATTCCTGTCAAAAAGATAGATTTCATTTAGTAAAAAAATAAAAGATTCAAAAAAAATGTATCTATCTATCTATTCTATCTTTAGTGAATCCTATGAAAACGCTTAATGGATGTAGCAGTTTTAAGATACCTACTCCTCAAAACGGCCATACCGATTTCGATAAAACTTAGATTGCTCAGTTAGTTGGAATATAAGGAAATTGAAAATATTATATATTTCATTTCCTCGAATAGAAATCTTGTCGCGCTTACAGTCGTACGCTTGTACCCTTGCACCACGACTGGTCTCACTGTGTGTATAATGTTATAATTTATCATATAAGAAAATATTGAATACTTTCTTATTTTTTCTTACCACACTTAATGTATCGTTTTCACTCAGTCCATATAGCGGTGCACTAGCTCCTATGACATCATTCCATGCCCCATGATAGTCATACGCCATTATATGCATAAAGTCCAAATAATTATTGACTTCAGCCAAATCGTAAATCGAGTCCATTTCGTCTGAACCACATCGAAGAGATCCCGTCAAAAGGAAATTATTAGGCTCGAACGCTTCGGACAGTTCCTATAAATAAAATTAATAGTTATTTATTCTGAAGAAATCTGTCTTAACCTCTATACTTCTCAAGGAACTTAAATAAGCTATATATATATATATATATATATATATATATATATATATATATATATATATATATATATATATATATATATATATATATATATATATATAATCAGCTTCACGCTGTATCCTGCACACAGCAGGGTAGGCAGAGGGAACTTAGTGTTAAGACACTCCGTTCCCCACTTTCTGCCGAATTCTGGAGGCATTGCGTGTTGAGAGGCAGAACTCAACGACGCGCTTAACCTCGACACCAGAGCGAAGAAATGGAAATATAAATTTAAGTAAATATTTCATCTCCTCAAGTGGGGATCGAACCCACAACCAATCGGTTTTACAGTCACACCCCGTGCCACTGCGCCACGACTAGCCTCGTTATTATGATATATATATATATATATATATATATATATATATATATATATATATATAGATATATATATATATATATATATATATCTATATATATAATAATTATGGGTTAATATATATAAGGGAGTAACTAACAAGGCCGGGTCGGTTACACAACTGATTTTATTATTCTTGGCCACATACAATACGCCCCCCAAAAAAAAACCAAAAAGCAAATAAAAACAATCCATTTTAAATAAAACTAAAAATAAAAAAAAAAGAACTTCTAACAGAACATTAATATCAATAAAATTAATCTTTCTTCCATAAATAATTTTAAATAATTAGAACTGTAAGGAGAGAGTGTTTACCAATTTAGACAATAATAATATTAATAAGTTCTTTGATTTTCACGATTATTACACATTTTAAATCAAACTATTTTAACCGGATTAATCGCGTATATTTGGTACTTTTATACATTTTTGGAAACCCGACGTTTCGAACACTTTGCAGTAGTCCGTGGTCACGGGTAGACTGAGGTGGCATTCGTCTGTCAGTTGACATAATTATTATATCAAACTACCGCCAACGATTTCTTAATTGCCTCGCGTACTGCCCTGGATTCCTGCAGAATGAGCTGATAGTATCTTGCCCTCTGGTATGGTGGGTTTGAGACTTCAATGATTTTATGAGTGGGTCCCAGGTGGTAGAAAGTTTCCAGCCATCCTCTCTATTGAAATTAGGATGTTTTTGTATTTCAATAGCCTCGCGGATCATTCTAGGAATGTATCTGTTTTCCTTAGCGAGGATTTGGTTCTTGAGACCAGTAAAAAGTAATATTCCTTTACAGAGTGCAGGTGTATACAAACTAGACTGTGACTGTGGCTTATCATACATCGGTCAAACAAAGAGAAGCATCGATGTTAGGGTGAAAGAACACATCTCTGATATCAAGAATGGGCATGTATCGAAGTCAGCTGTGTGTGAGCATACTGTGGATAAACCCAGCCACTACATTAGGTTTGATAAACCCCAAATCCTCGCTAAGGAAAACAGATACATTCCTAGAATGATCCGCGAGGCTATTGAAATACAAAAACATCCTAATTTCAATAGAGAGGATGGCTGGAAACTTTCTACCACCTGGGACCCACTCATAAAATCATTGAAGTCTCAAACCCACCATACCAGAGGGCAAGATACTATCAGCTCATTCTGCAGGAATCCAGGGCAGTACGCGAGGCAATTAAGAAATCGTTGGCGGTAGTTTGATATAATAATTATGTCAACTGACAGACGAATGCCACCTCAGTCTACCCGTGACCACGGACTACTGCAAAGTGTTCGAAACGTCGGGTTTCCAAAAATGTATAAAAGTACCAAATATACGCGATTAATCCGGTTAAAATAGTTTGATTTAAAATAATAATATTAATAAAAAAAAAACAACAACAAATAAGATGAAAACTATTTTCCATATTTGCCCTTAAATATGCACGCACGCTTAGGGCGCAAAATTGATTCATCGGAATTCGGGTTATAATTCGGTGTACTAACTGAGTCAATCGACTCACATTGTTTTAGAATCAATTAATTGGTCTGATAAAGTTTGAGAGAGACTATCAGAGTCACCTACAGTTTCACAGTTCGGACTCGTGCGTAACTCAGTATTTTCTTGTACTTGCACTCCTGCAGAATATCGTTTTTTTTTTTATTCACGACCGTTATTTGTTTTGACACTGTAAGTACATGGAGTTTTGCGATCAACTACCTTTGCTTGTACCCATTTATCCTGACGAGGGCTATAATTACGTGCTAAAACAGTGCTTCCAATCTCAGCGTTTCTAATAAAACCAGGGCGATGGTGACCAGACTTTTCCTGTAATAATTCTACTCGATCAGCAGGATTAGGCATTAAGAAGTCTAATCGTCCACGCAAGTGCCGGCCAATTAGAGCCACTGCCAGGGCAACCCCAGTAGTAGCATGTTGTCGAATTTGAATTTGAATTTGTTCAGTATTACGATACTGCAATAAAAATTTATTAACAGCTGTACTGACCTTCGCCTTCATGGATCGCCTTTTTCATTGTTCGCTTAACTGATTTAACTGCGTTTTCCGCCGCGCCGTTACCAGCTGGTCTATAAAGACTTGTGATAGTGTGAAAAATTAAATTCTTTTTCATCAATCCGCAAATTGACTAAAGGTAAACGGTGGACCTCCATCGCTAACTACCAGAAACGGTAAGCCAAATCTGGCAAATAACTCATGTAATTTGCATATCGTTGCCTCTGCAGAAGTACTCTTGACCTGTTGAACTTCGATCCATATCCATCCACTATAAGCATCGATTGTTACTTAATAATATTTACCTTGAAATTCATCAAAATCAAGGTGAAGACGCTTCCAAAGTTGTGTGGGAAAAATCCACGGATGTAACTGCCGCACGGTGGTGCATCTCTCTGCTGACGGCACGCCGAACATTGTCGGGTTATATTTTCTATTTCAATGTCCAATTGAGGCCAGTAAACATTCTCTCTGGCGATTGATTTCATTTTGACTACCCCGAGATGCCCCTCGTGTAATTCTTTCAAAACACGCCCCCATAATTTCTCTGGTATCATAACCCTATGATTATATAATATGCACCCCATTTCAAGTGCCAAATTGTCTTTACGATAAAAATAGGGTTTCTCTGCGTCCTCAACTTTACCAGGCCAACCACTTATGAGATAATTGAAAATATTTTTCAAAATAGCATCGTGTTCAGCCCAAGTCCGAGTTTCACATGCAATATCTTTAACACTAATAGGAAATGATTCTTCTACATAATTAAGATAGTTAAATGAAACTCGCATTGGTTCCCTACGCACGTGCGACAACGGTAATCGTGACAACGCATCAGCTTAGTGACAACGCATCAGCTTTACTGTTCTCTTTAGGTTTAACAAATTCCATTTCAAAATCGTAAGCTGTTAATTTTACCGCGTATCGTTGTAATCTACTGGCTACTGTTTGAGGTAGCCCAGATTTCGAACAAAAAATAAATACAAGTGGTTTATGATCTGTTTTAATAACAAAATGATGCCCGTACAGATAATGGTGATGCTTCAACACGCCGCTAATTATTGCCAACGCCTCTTTATCTAACTGACTATAGGCGCGCTCCGCTTATTAAGCGTGCGAGATGCGATGCGCCAGTACACTACTGCTGTCATACGAGCTACGATCAAGCGATAATTAATACCAATGGTAACTTAGGATCATAATGTACAAGTACACGATCACTTAAAATATATTTTTTTACAGTAAGAAATGCATCTTGACAATGCTTAGACCAGTTAGTTCCAAGCGACATTTTTATTCAGTAACATTTATAAAGGTGATAGAATATCACTGAAATTAGCAATAAACTTAGAATAATAATTAACTAGGCCTAAAAAAGAACACAATTGAGTTATGTCACTTGGAGTTGTTGCATCCACAATAGCTTTAAGCTTGTCTTGATCGGGATGTAACCCGTGCTTATCGATAACAAATCTGACATATGCTCTTGCATAAATGAACATTTTTCTAATTTAATTCTCAGACCGACATCATGTAGGCGCCCAAATAACCGTTTCAAATTGTTAAGATAATCAGATCTATTACGGCCGGTCACGGCAATATCATCAAGGTACTCCACTATCCCTTTCAAGCCTCTGAGAGTTTCTTCCATAAATTTTTGATTTTTTTCTGGAATACAAGTTGAAACCAAAAGGTGTGCGTCTGTAAACAAATGGTTCTAAGTGCGTAGTTATCGCCGTACATGCTTGTGAGGCATCGTCAAGTAATAATTGCTGGTACGCGTTCGTGAGGTCGATCTTAGAAAATTGCTCTCCACCGCTTAATGCTGAAAATAACTCCTCAATTCGTGGCTGCGGGTACGGTTCTCGTAATAATTTTGGATTAATTGTTACCTTGTAATCACCGCAAATACGAATCTCCCCCGATTTTCTAATAACGGGTACTATAGGTGTTCCGTACTCTGAATAATAAACTTTATATAATGTACCCTCTGCCACCAAACGGTGTAACGCTAAAGGTAAAGTTCGAGCTTTAAGGAAAACCGGAGTTAGTTTAAGGAAATCCAGAACTAAATACGTAAGGAAATTCCCGACGTAAATTATCAACCAAAGAAGTTTCTTTTAAACTATAAATAATGTCATCAATCTGCACTGTGTTAATATTTAAATGTCTTAACCAAGAACGACCGAGAAGCGGTGGTCCCCCATTTTTAATCTATCTATCTATATATATAAAAGGACTTGTGCTGACTGACTGAGGTAAGACGCACGCAGAGCCGTAACCGCTGATGGTAGAAACGTGAAAGGAGACTGAAACTATTCCATACATTTTTGGGCCCAGAATGTAAAGATATGAAAATGGTATGATTTAATAGATTTAGGTACATCATTCCCTCCCTGAAAACTATATAAATTTTGGCAATCTGAGAGCTGAGTTATTAGAGATTTGATAAAAGTGAGGTTAAGTTCCCAGACCAATTTCTTGAATATCAACTTCTATAAAATATGTGATTACTGAGTTGTTTAAGCATTAATGTTTATTATTTATAAATAAAACACATTTTAATGAATATTTTATTCTTCTTCTATTATCTATTATTAAAATGTCATCTAAGAAGAGTGCAGGTGGAACTAAATTATTTTGGTATCTAGCCCAACTAAGGTACCATGTAATACACATAACATGAGCACAGCAGCCTACCATTCGTCTTCCTACAATACAATTGCAGTATTTCATAGCAATAGCTTCCCTTCCTCTACGAAAGCTGTCAACTAAAATGTAACAGAAATATATTTTCCTGCTTATATGTCGGGATTATATCACACCTCTAAGTAACCAGGTTGTGGTGGTTTTCATCGTCTAAAGGTCGTCGGACTAGGGTATTGCAGTGTCCATTGGCTATCCCACAATTCACACAGCGATTCATATCCATAGCGTGGCGGTCGTAAGATCCAAAAGATTTCAGAGTCCAGTGAGGAAGCGAGGGTCGTACAAAGTAGGCAGAGTCAAAATCCGAGAAAAACAAAGCAGTAGTCGTTGAAAATATCAAACAAACGGGAAAACATTCAAAATGTCGATGCGTTATGACACGAACGTAATGACAGAAGCAAATGTTTTTTTTTAATGTTTTTTATTTAATGGCCTGATTTTGCGATGACAAACAGATGCAAAAATGCAAAAAATCATTAGACAAGGTGTGATTGTCAATCAGCTGTCACATCTCTGACTTAAAATATGATTGATTTTAATCGATTAAGGATCTAAATCTTATTTTTTTCATTTTTCTCCACTTCCAGAATGTCAATTAATTTATTATTTGCTATTCTAAAAATAAAAAAAAAATTGTAATTTTTTAGATCACATCTCAATTCTTTACGTGACGGCCCAAAAGTTTCATTCTCCTTTGGGCAGATGTTCATTTTCATATTCTGGACATCCAGTAAGAATTTGAAAAATTTTAACCCTAAAGGGATGAAATAGGGGTTGAAAGTTTGTATGGAAAAAAAATATATAAAAATAATATCGACTAACAGGTAACCTAACGGTTCAATTAAAATTCCAGTGTACGTACATAAACAAATATTATTTTTGTACAATGTAATATTTTTGAAATGCTTCTCGTAACAATCATAATTAATAGTTGCATAGTAGTAAATAACATACTGCCAGTGTGTGCGCGATCATTATGCCCGCACACATTAAGACTATCCTCGTCGCCAGTTAGATATAATAATAATTATGGGTTAATATATAACTAACAAGGCCGGGTCGGTTACACAACTGATCTGCGCTCCAGTCACCTGATGATATGATGAATGATCATCGCCTCAAACGATCTCGTGTAACAGCAGAAGAACTCCAAGTGCGTTACCGGCCTTTAAGTTCGAGATAGACACGCCTTTTGATGCTATTCATATCGTATCGAACTGAAAACACTACTGCAGGTAGAACATTCCACAGTGGCGTCGTGCGTGGAAGGAAGTTCCTACAAAACTACAAACTAGTGGAGTGCCACTTATCCAGATGGTGATATTTCAGCTTGTGATGTAGTGTGCAGTTAGAAAATCGGTAAATTCAGCAGCGGATTCCAGATCAAACAGTTTCCCAGAAAACTCCTCATGATCAATGTGGCAGAGAAAGACCTACGCGGCCAGAGTATACAGCGTGCATTGAGCGCCCCGTGTTACACTTACTCAAAGGACTTCACCATCTCCAGGTTAACTGCTGGGCCCTCTCTCGTAGGTTAGATAACCCAGAAGGCCATCGGTTGAGCGACCATGGTGAAATCCATATTGACGGTTATTTATCAATCGATGATCTTTCAGATAAACCAACACCTAATTTTTTATTATGCTCTTCATCACTTTCGAAAGCAGGAAAGGGGATAGCAATGGGTCTATAATTAGCCCACGTTCTCAAATGTGCAAGTTGTATATAATTCTGACATATGCCACTAGACACGTAGATATAATAATTTAAACAACGAAACGATTACGATATACATATGTATATGCATAGGCATTAAAAAAAATGTATTGAATAGTCCATTTATTGAAGACTGTTATAGAATAGTCTTCAATAAGTGGACTATTCAATACAAAAATATTTTTTTAATTCAAAGCAATAGTGATTGAGATTACCATGTTTTATCAAATAAACACTTCGGCTTTATTAGTATAAATTATATTATATTAGTATGGATTATTATTATTTACTGTGCAATATAGATAAAAGAAAAAAGTTCGAAGTGTTCCTTATATTTATAAATATAAATAGACAATTTACCTTTACTAAAAAGACATAATTTTTTCTATCTTCTAATTTTCCACCTCGTTTTGTTGGATAATCCCAAAATAAGTCAAGACCATCGAGTTTATGTTTACTTAAAAAATATATATTAATTGTTTATTAGTAAAGTATTAATGTTGGGCAAAGATTTGTCATTATCTGATAATTAGGTATCTATTTATTTAATAAAAAAATGAGATTCGCGCTTTTTCCCACATAGAAGGCAGAGAAAATTTACTGTTAAGATACCTCTTTCCCCACTTTCTCCCCAATTTTCGAGATATCGTGTCTAACAAAAACTCTCTGTATAGCACATTTCTATTTATTTGACAACAACACAACGCTTTTGTATAAAGTGACATATATACACTTTGCTGTGGCAACCCTTATTGTAAGCTAAAATTCATTCTCTCGTACATATAAATACTTACGTTAAAAAATGAACAACGCTTTTAACGAATATATTTCTCAACTTGGGATCACCTGCCATTTTAGAATATTTTGAAGAGCCTTCGTTCCATCCTCCGATAGCTACAGTGGTTTTTAGATGTTTGTGTTTCTCTTTTAAAGCTACAAATCTTTTCAGCCCTCCTTTACCACCGTTTTCTTCAAAGTCTTGCCATTGGTCTTGAAAAATATAAAATCAATGCAGATAAAACAAATTTAATGAGAGGAATTTTCGTAGCATAACGTGTGACTGTAAACACGACGGTAGGGGATCCGATTGCCACTCAGGGAAATTAAATACTTTAACTTTCTCATTTTGATAAGGAGAAGTAAAGCACAGTGTTAAGTTGTGCCACTTAATAATATACGTTTGTGAAAATTGGAACAGAATGTCTTAACTTAAGTTTCTTCTGCTTACGCCGAATATCAAGGACATATGGACAAAGTTGCATTGTTGTAAATTAGTTTAGTAATATTCGGATATGCATCGCAATAGTATATATGGTCGAATTCGATTTGAAAAGGTTCTTCTAATATAGATATATCTGCCTATATCTTATTTCGTTATAAGCTAGTTAATATTATGTTAAAATACATTTAAGCGGCTTTTGTTTAAACCTTGACTAGAAGAAATGTCTTATTAATATAAATGAAATATATCTGAAGTCGTTGCAGCTTAGCGGGAAAGTATCTGGCTGTATACACGACCCCGAATCGGGAAAACATTTTTTTTTATTTTTAAAACCAAGCTCGATGAGTATGTATCACTATACTTTAAAAAAAAATATTTAGCATACCAATACTCTTAATTTTAAAAGAGTTTTCATCGAGACCCATAAAGGAGTAAATCAAGTGAGAACAGAGAGACGGTTCTATATCAAAGATATCAAAACTTCCCGCCCCAGGTCTGTACACAGCCCAATTTGTGTAGTAGCATGCTACAATTTTGTCGTGGTCTGGTCCTGAAAGTAAAAAATTTTCAATTATAATAACTTTACTGTATGTTAGAAATCGAATCCATTTCCTCATCACAAGGTTATACGTATAAGCTAAAAATACTAATTCTAAAAAAAATTAAATTAAATTAGCTTCACGCTGTATCCCGCACACAGCAGGGTAGGCAGAGGGAACCTAGTGTTAAGACACTCCGTTCCCCACTTTCTGCCGAATTCTGGAGGCATTGCGTGTTGAGTGGCAGAACTCAACGCCGCGCTTAACCTCGATACCAGAGCGAAGAAATGGAAATATAAATTTAAGTAAATATTTCATCTCCTCGAGTGGGGATCGATCCCACAACCAGTCGGTTTTGGAGTCACACCTCGTGCCGCTGCGCCACGACCGGCCTCAATTACTACTAACTCTCATTTTATTAAATTTCCACAAATACTTATCAATTTTAAGCCAACCAAATTTGATGGGTGGTGGTATTAGTGTGGTTAGTAATTGGAAGCGGTTAACATTTTTAAGTACAAGATAAAAAAACATATCGTCAATATGTGAAATTTAAATAATTTAATACACGCACACAATACATAACAAACGTTTTCCAAAATATATAATATTTGGTTTTGAAATTATATTTTTACCATCTAAAAGTAAAGACCTCTATCACTCCTGATGTAAAAAAAATTGCGGCGGTCAAATAATAGGTGGAATAAATAGTGTGTATTAGTCGGCATTACTGTCGGAACTTCTACTTTTGAATTTATTTTTGCAAAATTAGTTTTGTTTATTATAATTCTATTATACATATTTCTTTTCTATGCTTAAAAGCAAATTCTTAAAAGTTGCGTGAGAAAAAGAAGATTGCAGAAACCGTTATCAAAGCAAACGAACAGTCCTCTGTTCGTTTGCTTTGGTAATAAACTCTCTCTCTCTCTTCGTCCTCGAAGAGAGTGAGAGAGTTTATTGAAATGTATTATAATTTTCCATATTTTCTTAATTAATAAAAAAAGATACCCAATAATTTATTTTTTTATTTATTTCATTATCTTAAGGAAACATGATGTAATTAATACCTTATAATGGATCGATATTTATAAGCATTTCTTAAATTAGATAATTTAGTCGTTTTAAAATGATCATTTAAATGAGTATTAGTATTTAGAAAACATATTTAGCAAAGACTTAATATCATGGATTCATTATTTCACTTGAAAAATAAAGATGATTTCATGTTTAAATAGTTTTTTGTATGTATTTAATATGATTAAAATCATCATTCACCTAGAATAAACATATAATTTTAAGATTGACCTTCTATTATATAATACTAATTTTACTTTAAAACATGAAGCAAACCGCGCATTTCATCGTCTATTCTCAGTCAAACGGAATCGGAATAAAATATTTCAATTGATAGTAACCTTTGCATGCGGCAGTTATTTTCCAGACAACCATGTGTTTTAGTGATGAGGAAAATAACCATTAATTTTATATATAAATCATTAAAAACACATGAGTGCAAATATTGACATTAATTTATTTCTTTCAAATGATGTGCGATTCACATAAAAAACATATGAGTGCAGTTTTCTCCAAAAACGAGTTACGAAAAACATTAATTAAAGGTGATTGCGGCAGGATTCTTTTAGGCAACCCTAGTGTAATCTATTCTACTATCATGTAGCATTCTTAAATATAAGTATCATTAGAATTACTGATCCCTACAGATTTATGCAATGGGCTCTTAGGCCATAAGTTGTGGCTGAACAAAGTCGATCAACTTTCATATAAAAATTTTTGGAAATCAACCAAATCACAGAATTCAGAAATAAGCCTTAAAACTAGTTGCTTATCAGTTAGTTATAAAAGGTTAGTTAATAGGGTATCAGTTAGTTATAAAATAAATCTAGTTACCATCCTTAGCCATCATTATCTTTTTAATTGCCGTAATAATAAGAACTTGACGTAAACATGTAAGCCACAAATAAGGAAAATCTTATAATTTCCTTAAAATAGATGAGTTTTAGTTATGCGTAACAATATGGCCCCGACAAATAAAGCTGTGTTATTTACCTGTTCTATGTTTACTAAAATGATTTTAAATAATTTAAAATAATAAAGAGTCTAGAGCTATATTCATATATCAGTTTCAATGATAACCAATAACAAGGTCACGTAAAAAGCGCGAAGATCCCACGGAAAGTATGTACGAAGTGTTTGATAACAGCGTTAGACTACCCTAGGGGTGCTTCACTGCTTATTCATTCTTTATGAGTGTCGCTATTTTTTTATAGCTTTACTCATAAAGAGTGATTAAATACAACCCACTATTATATTGTTATTAGTCAGACGTCACGCCACTACGCCACGACGGCAATTCTAAAATTGTGTGATATATTCATTTTGTCTATTCAATTTGTTTCGTCCAGTTGAGGATGTTTGGAGAAAAAAAATTATGATATACTGTTTTTATAGCTTTGGTTTAAAAGTAATGGATTTAGGATAAACAACCCTAGTACTTAAATTATATTTTATTAAAATAGTGTATGTGTACGTACATATATCCGGATCTTAAGATGTAGGAATATTCTCAATAAATGAACTATCGAACACAAATATTTTAATTATATTCGGGCCTGTAGTTCCTGAGATTATTCGCATTCGCAAATTCGCATTTAACCAACAAACTCCGCAGCTTTTACTTACAGAGTCCCGAATTCCGACAAAGAACAGAGAATGGAGTGTCTTAACACCGAGCACATAGTGTGAAATATAAAGCATGAATTTCCATTTTAAAAAACTTACAATACCTGCAAATCCTTTATAACCATTGCTATTTTGTAAGAAATACACCACAAAAACTAAAATAATTCTCATTTTAATAATTTTTTAAAACTCGTTAGACATTAAAACGTCGCGTTGTTAGCGACGGTCACAAACTGACTGGTTTAAACGGTGTATCATACCATAGTTGTATTTTTTTCCCGACTGCTAAGGGAGGGTTATGTTTTTCGCGCGTATCTTGTATGTATGTATTGTTATTTATTACCTCATATCTCCAGAACTGCTGAACGGATTTACATAATTGAGGTATCATTAGATTGGTATTGAAGCCTAAGTGTTATTAAATAAGTGACGTTAAATAAAAACAATCATGGCGGCTGTGGGACGTCATTGGACTTAGTGAAGAAAAAAAAATCGTTTCGAATACCACAATATGGATCTCAAATTCAAGAGCTTACTACGAGGATTTCAAAAAGGTATATCATGATTACGATTACCATAATGAATTCTAACAAAAAAGTGAAAAATAAAAAAATATTTGTAAAAACAAAAACTCCGACTGCATAAAACTAAAAAGAAAATAAACAAATCCAATAGTTTATTAGGATTAACAGACGGGACCTATAAGTAATTCTTCAATCAATAAAATCTTTATCAGGAACCCCGCATAATTTAAAGAGGTCCCGACTGTTAATCCTAATAAATTATTGGACTTGTTTATTTTCTTTTTCCCGACTGCTAAGCTAGGGTTATGTTTTTCGCGCTTATCTTGTATTTATGTAATATTCTTTATTACCTCATATCTCCAGAACCGCTGAACAGATTTACATAATTGAGGTATCATTAGATTCGTATTAGTAGTGTTCTTAGATAGGTTACGTTAAAAAAAATCAATCGTGGCGGCTGTGGGACGCTTTCTAATACCACAATATCAGTATCAAATTCAAGAGCTTAATACGAGGATTTCAAAAAGGTATATCATGATTATCATTACCATAATGAATCCTAACAAAAAAGTGAAAAATAAAAAAAATATATATAAAAACAAAAACCCCGACTGCATAAAATTAAAAAGAAAATAAACAAGCCCAATAGTTTATTAGAATTAACAGTCGGGACCTATAAGTAATTCTTCATTCAATGAAATCTTTACCAGGAACCCTGCATAATTTAAAGAGGTCCCGACTGTTAATCCTAATAAACTATTGGGCTTGTTTATTTTCTTTTTAGTTTTATGCAGTCGGGGTTTTTGTTTTTATAAATATTTTTTTATTAGTTTTATGCAGTCGGGGTTTTTGTTTTTACAAATAATTTTTATTTAAACAAAAAAAATATTTATTGGTCTGGCCAATTTCGTTCTTTTTTCGGCTTAAACTTAGCTGTATCTGAAGCGTGAAGCACTTGCCATGGTGTTTTTTATTAATGATCAGTTTATACTTTGTTTTATTTTTTTTATATTGTTTTCTTTCTTGTAAAAAAATCCATAGCCCCACTTCCATTCCCCACTTTCTGCTGAATTCTTGGGGTATTGCAACACTGAGCGAGAATGGAAACCAGAAGCGTCGAGTTGCATCTCCGGCTCATATTTAAATAGTGATCTCATAAGTAGCTTTACGTTCAAGAAACAAGTATCAGAGAACGCTTTAATTGACGCATTGAAATTATATTCATTGAAATGTGAAATAACTTACGAATACTATGAATACTTCCTGCGTAATCATTGATTGTAATATGTAACTAAACAGAAAATTTTATTTTTCGTTTACATTTTTATAGGTGCACGCTATATCCCCCATATAGCAGGTAAGACAGAGGTAACACAGTGTTAAAACTCAGTTCCCCACACAGCGCCCAATATTCAAGACATTGCTTGTTGAGTGGTGGAACTCAATGTCGCAATTTGTCTTCTTACCAGACCAAGCGAATGAAAATAATTTACTTTCCCGATTGGAAATCGAACCCATGGACGGATAGATTTAATAATAATTATAGACTTTAAGACTCGAAGTTGAATTAGTTGTGTAGTATAGTTTAAAGATGGTTGTAAAATAGAGGAAGGAAGCAGGCATTTTCTCTATTAAAGCGGTTATGCTTTATATGTCAGATGTCCCTATTTTCGCTTGTATGTCTCGGTGTCCTAAAGTACCGGGACGTATAAATGTCCCGCTTTTCGAGATAGTATGAAACTTTGTCGGCTGAATTATGTTTCGCTGCATTGATTATTGCATTACTGCAGTGCGCTGATGCGCATTTTGTAATAATAATCGAATGGTAATAATCCACGGATGGAGGCACCCAAAGGAAAGCATGGGACACAAAAAAAACTACAGTAAACTGTCGTAGTCTACATGATTGTAGTCGAATGTTACTTTTTAATACAATAATTTAATTACAAAATAAATAAAATTGCTAATTAAGGACAAAAACTGATATCCCTTATTGATACAAAAATTACATTAGCCTTACATGTCCCAAAATTAATGACGCCTGACTGACACTTAAGTTTAAATCATTATTTTGAAACTAAAAATGGGAGCTTTTTTTCTCATTAAGGGATTGCTTGAAAACAGTGTTTACCTTGTAATATCTTCGATTTTAGCGACTATTACACATTTTATATGAATCAAAATTAAAAAAATTAAATCAAAGGGAACCTAGTGTTAAGACACTCCGTTCCCCACTTTCCGCCAAGTTCTGGAGGCATGGTGTGTTGAGTGGCGGAACTCAACACCGCGCTTTGCCTCGACACCAGAGCGAAGAAATGAAAATATAAATGTAAATAAATATTTCAAAGAAAATAAGAAAAAAGAGGCCACGACTGGCCTCAATCTATTTAACCAGATTAATTGCTTTTATCTAGTACTAGCGGCCCGCCCGCAGCTTCGCCCGCTTGAACTACATGATTATTCATTTAATAAACACAATTAATGATTTCTTATATGATTTTTATTACATTATCGTAATTTCTATAAGAAATTTTGATATTTTTAATTAAAAAATATGACCAATGTTGATACCTGATATTTATAATAATATACTTTGGCCATTGATATATATAGCTATTTATTTATTATACGTATATATTTTTAACGTTACATCCTTTTTACCTACATGTTATGAACGTGCTATCATTATTTTAAAACTCTGTTAAATGTACTGATGTCAGTAAACAATTTAATTTACTTCTCCAAAAACAACCTTAACTATTAAATAAAGGATTTAGATAAGGATTCATAATATTCTTTGCAAAATAACTGTAATGATTGCCTATTAACTCCAGTATAGTTTTTAAATTAGTTTATAGTTTGATATAAGAATAATCATAATTTTTATATCAAACTACCTTCTTACCTTTTCACGGTATAACCGTTGATATAAGGAATGGTAGAGTATTTAAACCTAATCCAAAGAATATTCCTTCGGTCCAATCACATAACCTACGACTTAATTCGAAAATTGGTATAAATTTTAATAAAACAGTCTATAATAAATAGTGTAGTGTAAATATAATGATATATTGTTAAATTATAAAGGAACTAATGTATCACAAATCTTCGTAAGGAGATCCGCAGCGTACATTGTGGAAATGGTCGCACACCTGAAAGAAAGAGATGTTCTATTATGCACCTATAAGCTTAGAAAAATGTAGCCTATGAATGTTATTCTGATGTATAAATTATATAACTGTAATAGAGGGGGAGTCGAAAGCAGCCAGACCTTCGTTACGCTGTAAAACCTGTAAGTTCCTGTGTCATGTCATACTTCCAACACCGGTAAGTAGTATTAGGGAACATAGAGCTTAGGTGGTGGTTCCTTTGGCATTTATTAGGTTAATAATGTGCAAAAATTTGTACTTGGATTTTGCTAAATTAAAAGTTAATTTTTTTATATGTTCTTGGATTATTAGAGATAATCTCCATATCAGAGTTATCCATTACCAGACTTAGCATGGTTGTAACTCCCTTCCAAACATCTCTAAATCATAGTAAGTCACAAGTGCCTACAAATATCATACAGCAAAGTTACAACCAGAACAATTTATCAATAATTTTTAATAACTATATGTGAAGACAACGTATTTGCTCCTAATATAGTTACTTCTTTTATACTAAATTCTCTAAATTTCAATTGTATCTTTTGTGTTTGAGGCCGTTGTGCGCACGCACACACTGCGCCTAACTGTAAACGCAACGGTTGTGGGTTCAAATCCCAGTCGTAGAAATGAATTATTTTCTTATCACTAAAACTGGGCGCAAATTCGGGAATAGAATGTCTTGACATTAGGGGCTCTGCCTACCCTGCTTCATGCAGGATATAGCGTGAAGCTGAATAATTAACAAAAGAAACTAATACGAAAATCTCTACATTGTATTGGAAGTACCTGAAATTGTTCGTTGAAGAGTGTTCCATTGCTGCATAAATCTGTGCTAACCAAACGCTGATGCCAACAAAAGTGATATGCCTGAAATAAAAAATATTGATGTTGGTAAGATTTTACATCTATAATCAACTTCAAAACAATATCCTATTAAAATAATTATTCATATTATAGATTTAACTTAACTTAACTTAGCTTCACGCTTTATCCCTTGCGGGGTAGTCAGAGAGAACGGAGCGCCAAATGCTACGGTCTCTACATACCTCTTTCGCCTCGTCCACTGTCATCAACCTCTTCATACATGCCCTCCGGGGGGTCCTCATGCTTTTTACGTGACCTTCCTCCAGTATCCTTGATACTGTGTTTTCAAAGGTCCACCGAGGTCTCCCCCTACCTCTCTTACCGCTCACTTTTCCATCATAAATCTTTTTTGCCATTCTTTCATCACTCATTCGTTCGACGTGCCCAAACCAGCTGAGCACGTTCTTCTTCATTCTCACCATGACATCCTCGCTGGTACCTGCCATTCTGTGTACCTCTTCATTGCGGATTCGATCAGCTAATTTGACTCCGCAAATTCTACGAAGAGATTGCATCTCCACAGCATTCATATTTCTTTCATTCTTCTTCTGTAATACCCACGTTTCGCTGCCGTATAACAGAGTCGGTACCAAAACTGCATTGTGTACGGCGCGCAGCTGTGCTGACGTTTCGCCGTCTCATCAAAGCAGCTAAGGCTCGGTTAACCTTGTTACCGGCAGCAATACGCCTTTAGACATCCATCTCGTATCTTCCATCTCTACTGAACATACTTCCCAAGTATACCACTTCATTCACTTGTTCTAATATCTTACTATTTACACTGATCTTGTATTCCGTCCTTTCTTCATCTCTTTCAAAAATCAGAACCTTTGTCTTATTCACATTGATTCATATTATAGAGATATACCAAAATTTACAACACAATATAAACAAGAACAATATAGAAACAGAAGATACCGATCAGTAGGTTCATTAGAAATTTGAAAATTTATTTGAAATATTGGCAATTTTCATGTTGGTGATCAGATCTATTTTATAAAAAATATCTTAAATAGTATTGAAGCCAGTCGTGTTGCAGGGGCACAAGGTGTGCCTGTAAGCGTGACTGGTTGTGGGTTCGATCCCCACTTAAAGAAATTAAATATATATTTACATTTTTATTTCCATTTCTTCGCTTTGGTGTCCGAGTTCCCCCACTCAACACGTAATGCCTTCAGATTTCGGCGGAGAGTGGGGGGACTGAGTGCCTTAACAGTAGGTTCCCTCTGCCTACCCTGTTGTGTACGGGATACAGCGTGAAGCTGACTGATTTATTTTTATATGATTTTAAATAGTATTATCGCTTTCCTATCATCATGCGTTTTATCACTGGGACTAATAAATCATTGTAAATCAGTAAATTATTCTGCTTATTACTATGTATTTAGCAAAAAATAAGCTTGTTCCATAAGCCCAATGAATAATAAAAATATGGATAAAAAGTAGATTTCGAAGAACTGCACGGGCTTAAAACTGTTCTTCAGGTTGTCTCCACCTACCCTGCTATATAGGATACAGCAAGAAGCAAACAAAAATAATATAGATAAAAAAAACATATTCATAGATAATAAATCTGTCTGTATATTTATTACCTGGCATCCGCTATCAACGTCAGCGTAGTACCCCCTGCTTCGTCCTTCACAGGAGAACCGGGTGGGTGGCGCTCTGTCCAATACTGGATGGAGAGGAGGATCATGCTCCAAATGCAATATGTGATAGTATTCAAAATCTTTGGGATGCTGACTCTGAACCGCTGCTAGAGCTGGAAGTTAATTTAATTTTTGTCTTAAATCGGCTTTAAATTTTTTAATTTATATAAAATTTGGACGCAATTTTCTCCAGCTAATATAAACAATATGTTTCCGTTAAAAAAAAAATCTGCTGCTGATTTTGTTGGGTAGGCAGAGGGATCAAGTATAAGGTTAGGGAAGTAATGGAACGGAGTGTCTTGACTCCGCGCCTCAATTTTCGAGATATTGTGTCTTGAATGACGGAACACAACGCCGAACTTTGTGTATCAGAACGTGCAAATGAAAATAATTTAAAAAATAATCACTCCCCTGAGAGAAGATTAAACACGTCACGCAGAAACATGCGTCGTCAACATGTTGTCCCACTGCGCCACGACGCGATCTTGTTTTTTTTTTTGGTTTCTTCAAATATATATAATAAATTTTTCACTGGCGTTTTTTAGAATGCACGCATACAATGTAGTTAGACGGCCACAATAAAAACAAACAAAATAATTTGAATATACTGCTTCGTTTCTTTCACCTACAGACGATGTGAGCTTAAACGTTCTCTCTCATTGGATTTCTCTTCGAAAATTAACTCTTTTGACATTTTCAAAAATTTATATTTATATTTTCTTAAGAATTGAGGCCAGTTGTGGCGCAGCGGCACAAAGTGTGACTGTAAAACCGACTGGTTGTGGATTCGATTTCCAATCGAGGAGATGAAACATTTACTTAAATTTATATTTCCATTCCTTCGCTCTTGTGTCGAGGCAAAGCGCGGCGTTGAGTTCTGCCACTCAACACGCAATGCCTCCAGAATTCAGCAGAAAGTAGGGAGCGGAGTGTCTTAACACTAGGTTCCCTCTGCCTACCCTGCTGTGTGCGGGATACAGTGTGAAGCTGATTTAATAAAATTTGTAATATTTTCTTAAATAGAAAACTCACCCATAAAAAACATAGCAATTGATTTTAACATTTTAATTATATATTTTTTTATAACTAAATAAATAAATGAACTATATCAAGAACGTGTGCGTGTCGTTTTTAATGATTGACTGAACTAAGGTTCTATAACTCGGCTTTGAAATTTAGATTGTAATGATATAGATATTGGTGGCTTTATGTGACATGTAACCAATAACTATATTAGATATTTTTACTCATAGACGAATAGTTTTATTTATTTTTTAAATAAAGAAAAATAAAACAATAAGAAGAAAAACAACACAATTGACGCACAAAAGATAACCTTATGGTAAAGAAAAGTTATATGCCAAACATGGTTAATTAAATTTAGAATGGAGAGTTTAATCGCAATATTTTTTCTTTTTTCTAATCTTCATAGAGCGGTAGATTCGTTATCAACCGACCGACCACAAAAGATATACAACGTGTAAAAATTTTAACTGCCAACTATCACTATTTATGAGATAGAACCTGGTGAAAGACAGACATAAAAACAGCAGTCTTAGTAATCGATTCCCGTTTTACCTTTTGAGGACAGAAGTCTAAAAAAATATTGATAGATTATTTTATTATCGCTAGCAGCTTCGATTGTGAATTTAATGCATCTTGCCATATTATCGGCAGAGAGAACCTAGTATTAAGACATTACGTTTATCACTTTCCACGCAACTTTCGAGTATTTCTTGTAATGTGGCGGAACTCGACACCTTGTTTTATTTTATTACTAGAACGAAAAAATGACAATAATTTATTCCATCGAGTGGGAATTGAAGGTAAAGTCGTCGCGTTTTCAGTCATACGCTGAGATGCTGCGTGAAAATGGGCTTTATTATTTCTATCTAATATGTATTCAATTATAAATATTTTTGGTAATGTTATATTTCAACATATTAATATTTTATTGGATAATACCATCCATAGGATCGACGTATCAATTTTCGCACGCAATGAAGGTCGTGTGTATAAAGACCTTGCGGTCATCACTTTTGACCCTACGTCTCACAATATTTATTTTGCTTTGCTATATAGTTGTCAATTCGATTTCCGTTCAAAACGTTCTGTACGTTTATATGTAAATAAAATAATATTATACCCAAATAAATCTGAATTTCTTAGCGTGCATTTTTGTTCCCCAATTTCGGATCCCGTCCCATCATACAGAGAAAGGAGTATTTTTCAAATCTGTAACGCAAAACTTGACGATTGATAATTTTAACCGACTTCAAAAATAAAGAGGTTCTCAATTCGGTTGGTATGCTTTTAGGATTCCGTTACCTTTTAAGGGAAAAGAAACCCTTATAAGTTAATTTTGCTATCCATCCGTCTGTCTGTCTGTCTCTCAAGAGCCTTTATCTCAGGAACTTAGATATATCTAGTTGAAATTCAAATCATATGCTCAGATCTAAGGTTCCTTGATTTCCTGAAAAAATTGCATTTATTCATTTACTTAAAAGAAAGATATGGCCGCTTATATCGTAAGAACGAGTATTTTGACACTATAAAGGGAATCAAATTTAATAGAGTACTTCCGGTTGCAATATAATTATGAAATTTTACAGCTAGCATCTACAGATAGTACTAGTTTAGAAAAAAATGAAAACTATACATTTATCGTTAAATCCTCAAACAAAATAGTCATAAAAAGCGGGTAAAAATTGGTATTAAAGCTGCTAGTTCAAATGAGGTATCAGATGAAAGGGCTATGGCTAAGCTAAGCTTGAATTTCAGGAAAAGCTCGATACCTCCAATTTTCATACAAAACCATCGGTGAGCGATCCCGACTCGCGCTTGTTCGGTTTTTTTCGCAATAATTCTACTTTTATCAAAGTTTAAAAGAAAACAGATTAAATAAGATGGATAATGGATATACCTATATACAACTAGAGAACATTCCTATAGAACTTTAAATAATGTTTGTTTTTTTGCGGCAAATGGTGAACGGAGTGTCTAAGCACTACGTTTTCTCTGCGTACCCTTCCTGCCAATCGATATAAGAGAATCTTAGTATTTTCTTTTAATCTTCTAATATTTATTGAGATCTTACGAAAATATAAAATTTTCATAACATTAATTTAATATTTTTCAGTTAAATTAGGATGTAAAAAAAATGAAGCCGTGTGTTTTTACAGTTTATTATTTTGTTTACGTTTATATTTTTATTTATATTTGAGAAAATTTTTGTCAGTCAATTTAAATATTGGGCAAAATATATCTGATATCGTTATGCTTATCATTGATTTGTAGGCGTGTCGCTGTCTATTACAAAGTAACCTTAATATTAAAGATAAATTGGAGTCGTGAGTTAACATGTAATGGCATTTTGACTTCTTCCTCATTTTTGTTGAGGTAGAGGCCAGTTGCGACGTGGGGGCACAAACGTGCGACTGTAAACGCGACAGTTTCTGGGTTCAATTCCTACGCGAGGAAATTAAATATTAAATATTTTTATTTTCTCGCCCTAACGAGGCTTACGGAAGTGAACCATAATTTATGTTTATATTCTCCACACAATATATGACATTGGCGGAGTAATTTTTTGTTCGACTAGCATGCACGAAACGCTATAATTAAAGAACGTAACTGAAAGTAATTTAAATATCAATTGCCAGAGTAGAACCCCATAACCATCAGATTCACTGTCTGACGCTGTCCCAATGAGCCACGACAGCCTCAAATCTACAATCTATTTGGCTGAACACTGTGGAAACCTAGGAACCTGGCGTTAAGATACTCCAAGACACTTCCATTTACCATTTTCCGCTGAATTCTCCAGGCATTGAGTGTTGAGTAGCGTAACTGAACGCCACGATTTGCCTCGTTATCATAGCTAGGAAATGAAAATATTAAATATTTCATTCTCCAGATTCGAACCTACTAGTGCCATCGACAAGCGACATTTTTTTTGGCGGAAATTAAATATCATTTAAGCTTATCACTGTATATTTCTATTAATAGTTGGTAAGTATATAAAAATCGTTTCTAATCTACTTTAAAATACAGGTAACTTTTTTATCATGTAACAGAGGACATTCGGTCTCGTTATGGAGAATGTCCATATACACCAGTGGATAGCCATCAAGTGGTAACTTATGACACCTGTGACACAGCTTGTTAACATAATATAGGAGTTTAATAGGTTCGATTTAATTTAAGGAGACAGCTAATATTTATACATTATTTTTAATAGCAAGGAAATGGCCGTCGAGGCACATGGGCACATCATGTGATTGTAAATATGACGTGGTTTTGGGTTCAATTCCCGCTCACGGGAATGAATATTTTAATATTATCATTTCCTCGATGGTAATAAGACAAAATTCTGCATTGAGTTCCTCTTCTTAACACGCAATGTCTCGAAAATTCAGCGGAAAGTAGGGACGAAGTATCTTAACTCTCTTTGTCTCCCTTGTTATATATGCGGGATACAGCGCGATGCCTACACGCAGTATCCCGCAATGTATAAAAAGCTATGAAATGGCAGACCTACTTTATTTTACGTACGTTCTTCCACCGTAAAAGTTGTGAGATCCATGTTATTACATGGACCTCACCAAGTCAGTCATTGTTATTTTTATTATTATGTTTTAAATAACTACTTGAAATAAAGATTTGACAATGGCATGCATATTGAAACTTAATACTAGTGAAAGATATTTCATCATCAAGAAAATTTTATAAAGATAAGCTTCGGTTTTTATAGCATATCATTTGGACGCTCAACGGCCGCAAGCATAAGCTCGAGTCCCGTGGGCAGGACGGGCGGTGGGGACGTCCACGCATGGAGTCACGTAGTGCTAGCACTTTCTCAGAATAATGAAAACAAATTGTTCATGATTTTTTTTCAGCTTCACGCTGTATCCCGCACACAGCAGGGAAAGCAGAGGGAACCTAGTGTTAAGACACTCTGCTCCCCACTTTCTGCCGAATTCTGGACTCATTGCGTGTTGAATGGCAGAACTCAACACCGGGCTTGTCCTCGACACCAGAGCGAAGAAATGGAAATATAAATTTAAGTAAATATTTCATCTCCTCGAGTGGGGATCGAACCCAGAACCAGTCGGTTTTACAGTCACACTTTGTGCCCCTGCGCCACGACTGGGCTCATGTTGTTCATGATTGAATATATTAATCTGTTGGTAAATGTAGCATAATAAAAGTATTGTAAGTGGTATGCGGGCGAAGTCGCGAATGGGCCACTAGTCTCCGCGTTTTATTATACAAAGATATATTACCGTACCTACTTTATTGTCGAAATCTAATTTAAAAGTCCTTATCAACTAGTTTTACAACCGAAAGTAGATATAACCTAAAGCACTAACATATAAATTCGACCTTACACACATTTCGACCAGAACATGTCAGTTTGTGTAACAAAAAATAGCGGCAAGCGTGAACTTCGTTCGCGTAATAGTGTTCTGTATGTATATATTTTTAAATCTTCTATTTTTTATGTTTAAAAAATATTTATATACGAGTACGAGCAAATAGGCTATCGAAGCGGCACAGCGTCTAACTGTAAAAGCGACAGTTGTGGGTTCATGTATCACACGGGGAAATTAATTATTTTTATTTTCTTTATCTGATAAGAAGTTTGTCTTCTTGCGCGGCATTGAATTGGGGAATGAGTCTTAGGCATGGGAAAACTAAAATAGGGTTTAACCTCTCCCTCTGTTTACTCTGATATATGCGATACACACGTTGCAGCTAAAAAATATTTCTCTATAATTATTAAACAATATCTATTGATATTTTACTATTTCTCTATAAATTATATTTTTTGTGAAATACGTTAAGCTTACCTACATAATATTTTGGAAGGTATAAAAAAATATTTTATATCATCTTCATACTTTATCCTACATATAATAGGTAGACAGAGAATCTAGTGTTATGACATTTCGTTGCTCGTATTCCGACTGAATTCAAAACATTGAGTGATGCGTACTTGCGCAGAACTCAACACCGCATCTTGTGATACCTAGCCGAAAAATTCACTCTCCCCAGAAGAAATCAAACACACAACCACACACAGTCACACGGTGTAAAAATATTACTACACAACATAAATATAATAAATAATAATAATTACAATAACATAAAGAACTCTAATACTCCAAATAACTCAACCTCGGTGTGGTATGCGCGACCCGCTCACTTGCACGATGAGAAAATATTTCGAAAAACAGTTTTTGACAGGTCAAATTTTAGTTTAAGTTTTTTATTATTTAGATATGTATACTTATTTGGTGCTATATGTTCAGTGGCAGAGTGTTATCTGTTATATTAAATATACATTTTAATTCTTCCATATAGAATATAACTTCAGCAGTCGCCGTAGTCAGGATTTTTTCAACATAATTCTCAATGGTCATGCGAAATTGGTAATAAATAATATATTTCAGTGAATATTGTTTTATTTAAATACATGTTCATTTACTATATATGTATAAAAAATATTTGTTTTATATTATATAATATAGCCTGTTAAATTAAACAGCAAAATTTATCGAGTATAACAATTAATCTGTTATTCAACGTATTTTACTTTATTTTTGTCGATTTTCTTTTATATAGATTTCATAAGAGAAACTAATTCGTGTTCGTGTGAAAAACTAATTTTAATATATAACATAATTGAGGCCGGTCGTGGCGCAGCGGCACGAGGTGTGACTGCAAAACCGACTGGTTGTGGGTTCGATCCCCACTCGAGGAGATGAAATATTTACTTAAATTTATATTTCCATTTCTTCGCTCTGGTGTCGAGGACAAGCGCGGCGTTGAGTTCTGCGACTCAACACGCAATGCATCCAGAATTCGGCAGAAAGTGGAGAGCAAAGTGTCTTAGTCACTAGTCACTAGGTTCCCTCTGCCTACCCTGCTGTGTGCGGGATACAGCGTGAAGCTAATAATAAAAAAAAAAAATTAAATATCAAAACAAAAGTCAATAATTAGTCATTTAATCGATAATCGATATGTCAAAAATATCAATAATAATTGATCGACTTCAACTGACGTCCCAATGTCGTTGATAATATCTTGGCAGTTTAAATTAGCTCATGTTATGTATGAATATATATTTTTTGAGGCCGTCGTGGCGCATGGACACAAGGGTATGAATGTAACGCGACGATTGTGGGTTCGATCCCCACTAGGCTAGTCTCTGGCACTAAGGCAAAAGCCTGGTTAAAGAAAGTTGCAGGTTAAATTTTAATTATCAATTTTAAAAAAATATGACTGGAGATCATCTTAGTTTACGTAGAAAGTATCACAATAATAATTATTTTATTATATTAATAATAAGTCAGATTTTCAGATCTGGTAAAAAGTAGCTTCAGTGCTTCAGCTAGTCTAAATTGACTCAAAAATTCAACATAAGGTAGATAAATCTGATTCTTTTTATTTTTTATTTTCCCTCAAAATGAATTAAGTACAAAATATTTATTTTTTCAATATTAAATCAAATCAGCTTCACGCTGTATCCCGCACACAGCAGGGTAGGCAGAGGGAACCTAGTGTCATAAGACACCCCGTTCCCCACATTCTGCCGAATTCTGGAGGCAATGCGTGTTGGGTGGCAGAACTCAACGCCGCGCTTAACCTCGACACCAGAGCGAAGAAATGGAAATATAAATATAAGTAAATATTTCATCTCCTCGAGTGGGGATCGAACCCACAACCAGTCGGTTTTACAGTCACACTTTGTGCCACTGCGCCACGACAGGCCTTCAAATATTAATAATTAAAATTATTGCTATATTTGAAAAGTACTACTTTATAAATACTTTTGTCGATCAAAATCAAACAAAAACAATGTAGGTCAATTGTATATATCTGTTTAGTGAAGCGTGTGGGCGGACAAATATGATTGACATTCCGACCAGTACGGTCAACAAGTCGTGGCCGCCCTGAAGTTGTTTTCCGAACTTTTACGCAAATTTTTTAGCGCTAAAGTTCACTCGGGAAGAACATAATCAAATGTTAGGAAAATTAGTAAAAATCTGAACAGCGATTAACAGCTAACTATACGGCAGCCATGACTTGTTGACCGTACTGTACGTATATAACGTGAACAGGTTTTACTATTGACTAGGGGTCGCAATATCGGACCATTCAAGCAAAACCGGGATTTTCGATATCGACTTCAGAAAAATCCCGGGATCCCGGTTTCTTCGATATTTTTGTTTTTTGTACCAAAATTAGTAATTTTTCAAGCCTTTTCTTATTTTTAGAGTTAAGTTAGGGGGGTATTTTTAGGGAAGTAGTAAATTAAATTATATTTACTAAATAAAACAATTTTTAATTATAATAAAATAAATAATAATTGGCTACGAAAAATATCTTATAGGCTTATTATTTAACAACATATATTTTGCAGCGTTTTTGCAGCGTTTTTGCAGCGATGGGCGGAATTTTACAAGGAGATGTATGAATGTGATAACGCCTCAGTCCGCTGACGTGGCGAAATCAGTGTAAAAGAAGTTGAGAGTGCAATACTAAGTCTGAAATGTGGTAAGTCAGCGGGAGCAGATGGAGTTACTGCCGAGATGATCAAATATAGTGGGCCACGCGTCTTGGACTTGTTCTGGTTTTTGTGCAATTTGTGCTGGAAATCAGGGGAGGTCCCAGACGATTGGCGAGATGCGGTCATCGTGCCTTTGTATAAAGGCAAAGGTTCACAGATAGACTGCGCAAGCCATAGGGCTATCAGATTAGCTTAGATAGTAAAGTTTTAGTGAGAAGAATGCAAGAGAAATCTGAAAGGCTGTTGTGGGAGGCCCAAGGAGGCTTTAGAAATGGAAGAGGGAGTATGGATCAGATCTTTTACCTCTGCATGATCACGGAAAAATTTTTGGCCTTTAACCAAAAAGTTTTCTGTGCTTTTGTGAAGTTGGAAAAGGTGTTTGACAGAGCGAAATTATGGGAAATACTACTCCGGTACAATGTGAGCGGACCTTTGTTGCAGGCTGTAAAGTCTCTTTACAGAGATCACCCAGCCTGCGTGCGAGTAGGAGCTGGCTTGTCGCCCTGGTTTGACATCCGATCGGGTGTTAAACGAGGTTGCGCCATGTCAGCTTGGTTGTTCAATTTGTATTTGGATAGCTGTCTCCAAGGAGTGAAACAAAGTGATATGAGAGTGATAGTAGGTGACCTGAATGTGAATTGCCTGCTGTACGCAGATGATGCATTGCTTATTGCATCATCAGAATGCGAGTTGCAGGCATTGGTCACCACTCTGAAAGAAGGATGTGAATATAATGGTCTAAGCCTAAATGCGAATAAGACAAAGGTTCTGATTTTTGAAAGAGATGAAGAAAGGACGGAATGCAAGATCAGTGTAAATGGAAAGATATTAGAACAAGTGAATGAAGTGGTGTACTTGGGAAGTATGTTCAGTAGAGATGAAAGATGCGAGATGGATGTGGAAAGGCGTATTGCTGCCGGTAACAAGGTTAACGGAGAAGGCTCCGTTGCAACTAAGGAGTTGCATTGATGAGATAGCGAAACGTCAGCACAACTGCGCGTTTGGGCGTACACAATGCCGACTGACTCTGTTATACGGCAGCGAAACGTGGGTATTACAGAAGAAGAATTAAAGAAAGATGAATGCCGTGGAGATGCGATCTCTTCGTAGCATATGCGGAGTCAGCTTAGCGGATCGAATCCGCAATGAAGAGGTACACAGAATGGCAGGTACTAGCGAGGATGTCACGGTGAGAATGAAGAAGAACGTGCTCAGCTGGTTTAGGCACGTCGAACGAATTACTCTAAACGAAAGAGATTCATGACAATGGACGAAGACGAAAGAGGTATGTAGAGACTGTAGCGTTTGGCGCTCCGTTCTGACTACCCCGCTAGGGATAAAGCGTGAAGTTAGTTATAACATATATATCATATTAATAATTATTAACGAAAAACAATAATGACACCTGGAACATCGACGGGCAAGAAAAGCGTGCAACAACAACGTGCAACAAAAACGCGCAACAACGACGCCCAATGAGAAAATACGGTATTCGTACGTTCGTTGGTCGGGCAAACTCGGTTAATATCGTAAAATTCCGAATTTTGAGGAAAACTTATTGCTTACTTTTGCCGATGTATGTTATGTACCATTGTATATCTTAAATAAGCCTGAATTTAATAGCAGGCATGTTTTAATTCGAATAACTAACTTTTAACTTTCTAAAATCCGAAAATATCGAAAATCCCGGTTTCTTGTAAAATTAAAACCGGGATTTTACAGACCTATATTTGGTCCGATATCCCGGATTGCGACCCCTACTATTGACCATTCCATATTATTTTTTTTATATGCATATTGGATATTATTTGATTTTGAGATCAAATTAAATTTTCAGGATTTCCATTTTGAGCGCCTTGTGTGCATTAGCTAAAATAAGCGTTCATATTTTAAAAAAGTTTTTTGAATGTTTTTGTAAGCACCTCCTTAAAAATTCCTTTAAAAAAAACCTAATGATGATGATAAGAATGATAAAAATTAATAATTGCTTGTTTTCAATTAAATCCAATTAAATTAAATCAATTTGTATTCAATCAATTGTTTTTTGTACAATATAATTATTAACGTAAAATATTATAAAAAAGGATGATTACTACATTCTTTAACTTTAAAGCCACGACGGACTATATTCCTAATTTAAATTATACTGTACCTAGCGGAAAGCTGAGCTAGTGCCAAATAGATCATCCTCACCCTAGAAATTACATGTTCAATATGAGACTTCCAAGATAGTGAAAAATCTAGCCATACACCTAGATTATATTATATATAAGGCGTAAGTTCTAATTGAGGGCATGGACATGTACTCAATTAGCTACTATTTCAGTTACAATTATGTATTCATTGAAAAAATTAGAAGGTAGATCTTGGGTACGGCTATAAAAAGTAATATATTTTGTTTTACTACTTTTTTGATTTTGTAACTGTGTTTAAGGCCGATTCAGCTCGTGAAAAAGTTAAATGAGTGTCATATCATCGGTGGACATAATTGTTTTACATATATCTGTTGTCAAATTACAAATATCGTTAGCATATATTAAAAAGAGAGTAGGGCCGGAACACTGCCCTGTGGGATGCCAAAGGTTATTTCTTCTTCTACACTTGTATATACGTTAATTTTAACCTTTTGATTACGTCTTGTTTGGTAGTCTTTAAATAATTCGAACGCTATATGCCGAATATCCAAGTCACGTATTTTACTGAACAAAAATGCGATAGAAACAATATCAAATGCTTTAGAGTGGTCAAGAAAAATGCTGATAGTCTTCAGTTTATTATCCAAGTTTCCGGTAATTTTTGAACGAAATCTCCAATTGACATTGACATTTGAAGTCGTCAAATAACAAGCTGTCAAATGTGCTAAAGTAATAATATCGGCTTGTTTCCATTCTATTTAATACAAAAATCATTATCACACTAGCGTTTGTAAAAAAAATTAAATTAAATTAGCTTCACGCTGTATCCCGCACACAGCAGGGTAGGCAGAGGGAACCTAGTGTTAAGACACTCCGTTCCCCACTTTCTGCCGAATTCTGGAGGCATTGCGTGTTGAGTGGCAGGACTCAACGCCGCGACTAGCGTTTGTGATTTGTTTTAAAAGAAAAAGAAATAAAATATGTTTTAAAAGTACACACTGTGATACAATATGAGTAATATTTATATACAAGAACCGCCAGCGCTCGGCAAAGTGAGTATACCTATATTTTTTATTATTTTTATGAAATTCTGATAAGTAACATTCAAAAAATTTGACCCATATAGAGAAAAATTATGAACTTTTGAGCAATGTTCTCCCAAGTAGATTATAACCAAAAGAAAAATCATAAAACTTCATAGAGACTACAACTAATGGACCGAACTCTATTAACAATTAATTACTACCAATAGTTTATAAGATTTTTAAAAAAAATATATTATACTAATAAATTCTTATAAAATATGTTACAGGTATTATTAAAAACATCAGCAGGTGATATAGATATAGAATTATGGACAAAAGAAACTCCAAAAGCATGTCGTAACTTCATACAACTATGTATGGAAGGATATTATAATGGTACACTATATTATTATGAAGCCGTTATTGTGAAGTAACATAGAATCTGACTGTAAACAATAGTTTGATTCCCACTTTGGGGGAATGAGTTGTTGTTGTTGAGAATATATTTTTACAATTTTAACTGGAGATATTTAGTTGTGTCACTAAAGCTGCAATTGTTTGACTCAGATTACTCAAATTAATTATACCTTGAAAAAAGGTAAATCTGTCATTCAAATCATTTATGGAAATTGAGATTAATATGTTAATTTGGTACTTATAATATACCATTTTTATTAGGAACTTTAAAATTTAAAAACAAATCTAACCTGCATTTAAAAACCACGAAATTGTGGTGTTAATACATTATTACCGTTTTATGAAAAAAAAAACTATTTCAGGCACAATATTTCATAGAGTAGTCCCGGATTTTATAGTTCAAGGTGGAGATCCGAATGGTGATGGAACTGGTGGTGAATCTATATATGGCGCTCCTTTTAAAGTAGGTCCCTATAGTTATATTATAAAACTGAAAAGTTTGTTTACTTGGATGTTCTAATCTCAGAAGAATCTTACTGATAAGTAATGTAACATGTAAATGAGCATGAATTGATGGAGAAAAATCTGTTTTCTCCATCAATTCATGCTCATTTACAAATATTGTGTATTTCGCAATATAACCCAACATATAACTCAGTATATCTAAACTGAGAAAAAAAAATGTCATATTTGTGTTAAATGAAATAAAAAAAAAACTTATAAAAATCCTTTACATTACATGCAGCTTTAAAGTGTATTCTGCACTCAGTAAGGAAGGCATAGGGCATAACCTAGTGTTAAGACACTCTGTTTTCCACTTTCCGCCGAATTCTGGAGGCATTGCATGTAGAGTGGTGGAACTCTACACTGCGCTTTGCCTCTTCACCAGAGTGAAGAAATGGAAATGTAAATTTAAAAAAATATTTCACTTCCTTGAGTGAGGATTAAACCCACAACCTGTTGTGTTTACTGTCACACTTTGTGCCCTTGCGCTACAACTGGCCTGGAATAAGTTCTGCAATATTTTTTATATATATGAATAATATTTTATAATATAATTCCAGGATGAATTTCACTCTCGTCTACGTTTTAATAGACGAGGTCTGGTCGCAATGGCCAATGCGGGTAAAGATGACAATGGTTCACAGTTCTTCTTCACTTTAGCATCTACCACGGAGTTGCAGAATAAACATACTATATTTGGAAAAGTTATTGGTGGGTTTTTAATTTTTAATTTATTAACTAAAAAGTAATTGTCAATAAAAAAGATCAATTTGAGATTAGATTATTTATGTGCTTTAGACATTGAATGATAGTGTTCTTTCATAAAAAATGTCACCTGCATAGTATAAAGAATACTATGCAGGTGACATATATAAACAATATCTTCATTTTAACATTTTTTTAAATAAGTATCATTACCATAGCGGGAAATGAAAATATTAAATATTGAATTTCCTCAAATGGTAATCGAACCTACAGTCTGTCGCGCTCACAGTCGCATGCTTTAATCATGACTGGCCTTAATTTAATTTTTACTTTTCTTATTCCTTTCAGGTGACTCAATATACAATGTATTGAAATTAGCCGAAGGTCTAATAGGTCCTGATGATAGGCCAGAACATCCCCACAAAATTATTTCTACCACAGTCATAATAAATCCTTATACAGATTTAGTGCCAAGAGTTCAAGCAACATTGGAAATTAAAAAACCAGTTAAAAAGAAAAAAGAAAGGCACGGTATAAAGTAAGTGTTTGTAGATTTAAGTATTTATTCGATATAAATTTCTTCCTTATATATAAGAAATATGTGGAAATAAAATAAAACGAAGACTATGTAAACAATTTTTAGTTATTTACCCTCTCCTTATAAGGGAGATTTTAAGGAATGCATACAAATAGATAGTAAGTAGTAAGTAAGATAGTAAGATAACAATAGTAAGAATATCTATTTACGCAAGTAGGTTTTATGTGAACTCATTTATGATAAGGGCGACAACTCTTTGGAATGACTTGCCACTTCCTATTAGATGTTCCAAATCTTAAAATATATTTAAAAAACCTATTAAAGAATGTTATTTTAAAACCTGTCCATTATGAAGACTTTTTCCATTTATTTAATATATTTGTTATTATGTGATATCAAAATATATATTATATATGTATAGAATTATGTATTAGTATATTATGTTACTTTATGTATTGTTCTATTTTATAAATATTTCTTTATTTAGGAAATATAAATAATAATGGCAGCGTTCCTTTTACGGAAACAGTATATTGGGTAGAATATTTCAAACCCATACCTAAAGAAATTAATCAAGATGCCTCAACAGTTTGGACGTAGGATTTTTTTTTCATTTTACGATTTTTATCCATACCTGTATTTCGTGTGATGCGATTACGCAAAGATCTTAATTACTTCAACACATACTACTACAAAAATATTAGTAAAGGTTAAACAACTTTTGAATGAAGCATGTGCGGCGGTTTTCTTTTGATAGATATATGCACATGCACACGCATGTGTCGTCCTTACAAATGGCGTTTTATTTTAAAACGACAATTTTATTATTTATTTTGTTTGAAAAAAATACTTTTTCAATTCTGGAAAAAATAACTTTTTTTATTGTATTAGGCTTTTATGGAGTAGTTAAAACTATGGTTTCATTTAAAGTGGTGCTAACACTTTCACCCTGTATATTTTTAATTTTATATCTCCTAACCTCAAGATTGTCTGGAAAAAATCGCTTATTAGCGATAAGACCGCCTTTTGTACTACACAAAATGTTATGTGCATTTACTTGATCTAAGTTGTTGTCTAATTTTGGTCGTATTTCCATTTGTGGTAACTATATATAAATATATTAAGTTAAAGTTTAATTTCATGTTTGATATTGAGTTGACCATATTGAGTTTTATTTGTTTTAATATTTTTTTTTACAGAAACTTTGGTCTCCTATCATTTGGCGAAGAGGCGGAAGAAGACGAAGGTGAAGCTCAGGAGTACAGAGGGAAGCCTAAATCGACACACGATCTTCTAGAAGATCCCAAACTAAGCAGGAAGACTGCCGCTGGTAATGCTTATTTTTAGCTTCACGCTGTATTCCGTACATAGTAGTGGGAACCGCAGGGAACCTAGTGTTCCCACTGACGCGGAACTCACATTGGGCTTTTATCTCATTACCAAAGGAAATAAAAATATTAAAGAATTTATCCCTCCGAGTGGCAATCCAACCTAAAACTGTCGCGTAACGAAGTAAGCGCGGCGTTGAATTCCGCTGCTCTACACGCAATGTCTCAAGAATTCGACGAAATTGGTTAACGGAATTAAATTTAATAAAAATGGAGTGTCTTAACAATAGGTGGGATACAGCTAAAAATACAACGATTACATTGTAGTCTTTCAAATTGAAAAAAGATTATATTATGAAGCGAATAATCGGCAAAGTAAGCCCAAAATTCTATCCAACTGACTGTAGAAAAATATATTTGAATATACATATACTGTCCGAGGCCGGTCGTGGCGCAGCGGCACAAGGTGTGACTGCAAAACCGACTGGTTGTGGGTTCGATCTCCACTCGAGGAGATGAAATATTTACTTAAATTTATATTTCCATTTCTTCGCTCTGGTGTCGAGGTTAAGCGCGGCGTTGAGTTCTGCCACTCAACACGCAATGCCTCCAGAATTCGGCAGAAAGTGGGGAACGGAGTTAACTTAACACTAGGTTCCTTCTCCCTACCCTGCTGTGTGCGGGATACAGCGTGAAGCTAATTTAATTAATTTAATTTAATTTTTTAAATATATTTGTATTGTATTATGTCCAATATGACGTGCAAAATTTTATGTTTAAATAATGTAAATCTTAGACTGTGTGACTTTTTCATAATTTCTCATAATTAACTAAAACTAAGGTAGGATATGTTAATTAGTAGTTGTTTATTCTACAGAATTAGAACAAGACCAGGAAAAGCAAAAAGAAGACTTATCCAATCAAGAATTAGAACAGAAGAAAGAAGAAACAGCTCAAGCAGTGTCTAATATTCGAGATAAACTAAAAAAGAAAGAAAAAAATGATAGTCCAGTAGAAGATAAAGATAGCAGGAAAAGATCTAAAGAAGAAGATGCGAAAGATAGTTCAGATGAAGATATTAAACGCAGAAAAGATAGCGAATCAGATGGAGAATATTATTTAGGGAAAGAGAAAGATATGGAGCGAATGAAGGAAAGGTATTTTTTTTATTTTTAACTCCAGATGAAAACACAGGAGGTGCAATAAATCTGACTTGTGCGTGTATGTGTGTATCTGTTTGTCTGTCTGTACCATCGTAGCTCCTAAACGAATTTGAGATATTTAGATGTAACCAATTGTGCCTTCGGTCGGTACTTCCCGCACTTACATGAGTCATACACAATGAGTAGTTGCTACCATTTGATTTTAAGGTTTTTAAAGAAGATATAGGTAAAAGTATTTATTAGTATTTCATGTATTCTCTTGTTTTTCTTTATAGAGATCGTATAAGAAACGAAATAAAACAACTCAAAAAAGAAATGAAAGGTACAAAAGAAGTTAAAGAAGAGAAAGAATTAGAGAAAAAAGTTGACACAGAACTAAGAACAATTCAAGAAAGCAATGAAATGTACAAACAGTTTGTGGAAGAACAAGAAAAATATAAGAAAATAAAGGAAAAAATACCTAAAAAAGGAGCTGCGAGGTATGTTCTTTAGTGGATAGTGGGTTTTGTTTTAAGTTGAGGATTTTTTAGTTTCACGCTGCATCACGTATAAACCTATTCTACAGCTGATAAGATACTCCGTTCCCCACGCACCACACGAAGTAAACGCAGCGCTTTTCCTTGTTACCAAAGCAAGGAAACGAAGTTCATTCCCGAAGTTAAAATCGTCGCATTTACAGCCACGTGCTTGCGCCACTGCTCCACAACGACGACGGATTCTGGTCTCGGTTGATGTAATTTTTTATATGAACCCTGTTTATTACTTTCTACAAAATTTTGATGTATTGATTTGCTATTGGCGGTTAACACCGTTTCTTGTTTTACTAGCAGTAATAGTATAGCAGGAGGCTATGTAAGTAATTTAAATATGTTTACTCCATTGAGTGGGTAACGAACCCACAGCCTCTGTGTTTGCAGTCACATGCTGTGCTATTGCGCCGTAATAAAATAAAAAAATATATGTAAAATAATTATAATCCAAAAAAGTGAGTTAAGAAGTTGCTTAGTTTTTCTCCTTAAATTCGCCGTACCTATCATGCTATGCGAGAAAAAGCGTGAAACACCTTTTGTAATATAGATTCTGTGACTAATTGGTCATTAAATAAATAATAAATAAATAAATATAAAAATGTCGTCATAAAAAAAAAGATATGTTATGAACTAAAAACCTAATTCAAGCTGAGTGCGTCAGAATGATGCTTGAAGCTTAAATTTCTCACATTAGTGTAGTTTTTTACCTAACCCTTTTAATTATATTATTTTCAAACATTTTTCAAATATTTTTTGCAAAACATTCTACACCATTGACCCTTAATCCCAAGGCTATTGCCATCGCGTAACGGATTTATATTTAAAAAAAAAAGTGGAACAGAACGAAGCATTCTACATTCGAAATTCGAAAAAATTCAAGATGGCGTCCTTTTCAGAAGCAGGCGCACAAAGTTCACGAGAAAAAAAAAGAAAGCGTGGTCGAAGAATTTGTACGAAAACCGCGATTATCCGGACAATTATACGGATTCGAAGTTTCTAGAAGACCTGAGGAAAAATATTTATGTAGAAAAAGTGACATTGAGTGAAGCCGTAGTGGGTTCCTTTCGCGTTGTGTTGAGACTGTGCTTGTGTGTTTTATACGCTGTGCTTTACGTATATATGTATAACAAATGGACGGACACACAAATTGTCATATATATAGCAATATTAATAACCACAATTTTGTATTTTATCTACGCGTGTGTGGAAAGTAGCATAAATCACATCAAAATCGTATTAGTATATTTAATTATTGGTTTCATTTTATCTCCCGTTTTGCATACACTGACAGATACGGTGAGTACAGATACAATATATGCTTGGTCGGTTTTAATGATGGGTGTGCATTTGATATTCTTCGATTACAACGTGCCAGCCGCGTTCGTGTCTAAATCATTGTCTATAAACGCCGCCATTTTCGCCTCGGTATGCCTAGTTTCAAGACTTTCCACTGCGTTTGACGCATTCGTCTTATTAACCATATCGGTTATATTTTTTGTATTAAGCCCACAATTTTTTAATGTTTTTTTGAAAACGAAATTGTTTTATTTTATATTTTTTCTTATTTTAACTTTGACTATATTGTCTTTGTACACGGTTTCGGTTGTCCTTTTATTTTATTTTTGTGTTTTCGTGTTATTTTTGTGTGGTTATTGCCCCTATATGTTTGTTAAATGGCAGAAATACAAAGATAACATCTACGGACCGTGGGATGAAGCTATAATAAACAATTCTGATGAATTTGATGAATTCACATAGTTATTAATTTTAATTGTTTGACTCATTTTCGTTTTTCCACAACTGGAATAGTATTTTTTGCTTATTTAACTGTTATACTGTCTCGACGCAGCGTCTGACCGTAAGCCCAACGGTTGTGAATTCGATTCCCACTCAGCGAAATCAGTTATTTTCATTTCATCACTCTGGTAATAATTAAAAAGTTGGCGTCGAGTCCTGCCATTTAACACGCAATATCTTGAAAATTGGGAGTAGGAACTGGAGTGTCTGAACACTTTCTCTCTGCTTACCCTGCTATATAAGGAATACAGCGTGAACCTTACCACTATTAAGTTATTATTGAAATTATAAAGTCAAGAACCTGTAGGAATATTATATTAATTTAAACTTATAATTTTGTATGCAATGTAGACGACGTGTTAAAATAAAAGTTGTAATGAAAAAAATTAAGTAGTGTTGCTAAGCGAATTAGTATAATAATGTTGCCAGTCACAAATATAAAATTTAAGTTAATTTCGTGTAGTGCAGAAACTATAGAACACAGAGTGACGTAGGATTTCGAGACCTCTTTGATTTATAGATAATCCTTTTATTAACCTTTATTAAGAATTACATAGGTATATGCATTACACAGTTTTCTATATTGTATTAAAAATAACATTTAAATTTTTATTTTAAGTGCAATATAATAAAAGTTTTAAAATATAACTTTCCGTTTAAAACAATAAAAGTATTATTTTAGTTACATATTATTTTATATATTTTTTTACTATAATATAACTTTATAAGAGTAAAAAATTGTTTAAATAATATTATTCACAAAATTCTTTGAAAAATATCAATGTTATTGTATATCACTTGATGTTTTTATATTATAACAATTATAAGATAATTATATTTTTGTAATATTAAAATAAATGTTATTACTTTATTACCGATTTTTTATTATACCTTAAATATATTATACGTTAGTATAAATACGTATTTTATTAAAAAATATATTTGCAATTATAATACTTATAATCAAATTTTGAAATTTTACAAGCTTTAATAGGAATTTGATCTGAAAAAGATTTAAGCGTACATCGGTGTAAAGGAGCTTTGTTTTATACTAGGTAAAGAAGACTAGCTTTTAAAGTAAATAATATGCATATACAGTATGATTGACTGTACTGCAGATGGCTGCGCAGTTTTGAATGTAAGAATTTTCTTTACAGTTGATTAATTTCTTCTCGAGTGCATATTGAAAACAAAATTCGGAAAATTTTACTTCGTAGCGGCCAGGACTCGTCAACCATACTATATGTATGTCTAATTTTAATTTAATTTTTACTTTTTTCTAGAGAGGACTTCACGCTGCAGCTGCTTGCAAAGTTCAAAACTAAATTACACGCTATCAAAGAGAAGAGTCAAGAAAGTGAAAAGACTGAGAAAGAAGACGAAGAAGATATTAATACTGATAATTGGTAAGAATTATAACAGTTATAAAGGATTTTTGGTGCGAACATCTTTTCTATATTATTGTGGAAAATGTCAAATCTGTACCACTTCTTCTTTTTAATTTGCTATGTTGTTTGTTTGGATTATATCTTGCATTTGCTTTTGCCATTTTAAATCCAATATGACGAACCAAGATGGTGGACTATTTATATACTATAAAATCAATTTAGTTAGTTATCTATTTGTGAAGATGTGTGAATGTGTGTTATATGTAAAAAAAATCAGCTTCAAGCTGTATCCCGCATACAGCAGGGCAGGCAGAGGGAACCTAGTGTTGAGACACTTCATTCCCCACTTTCCTCCGAATTCTGGAGGTATTGAGTGTTTATATATGTGGAGGTGAAATTTCATGTGAGGACGTGAGATTTGATGTGTGGGTGTAAGATAACACGTGTGGATGTGACATCTCACCTGAGGACGAATAATAATAATAAGATTTTGTTTTTTCCTAGGTTGGGTCATAAATTGAGGTTTGAAGAGAAAGGTGCAGTACTCGCTAAGGACGCCTCAACGAAAGGTGATGATTGGTTCGACATATACGATCCAAGGAACCCTATAAATAAGAGGAAGAGAGAGAAAACTGACAAAAAGAATAAGAAATAAAGCGTTTTTGTAAAATTTTGTTGTTTTCTTTTTGTTAATCTGTTATTTTCCTTACCAACGAATCTTTCAAACGAGTTCTCGCCTCTCGTGTTATTATATTATCCATAGATTTTTAATGAATAGACTGACTTGGATTAGTTTTTGTTTGTAAAATATTTGTACTGTATGATGCTGATTCATTTTTTTCCCTTTTAAAGAAAACAAAGGAAGCCTCGTATGTCACTTTCAACTTCACAACACACTTTCGACTTGACTTCGAAATATTGCGTGTTCAGTGGCTTAACATAACGCCGCACTTTTATTCCTAGAACGTGAAAATTCATTGCATCAAGCGTGGATCGAACCCACAAATAACACGCTTACAGTCAGACCTTGACTTCATAAACAACATTAATTTAATGAAATTGTTACGATTAATATATAGCTATTAATAATAATATATAGCGATTAATATATTGCTGTTAATAGCTCAATAGTTGTTGGTTCGATTCTCCTTCAGAGATTATTTAATTTATTTCAGCCATTCAACACGCAATGGTTTGATTTGGGATGGTAACATTGGTAACAGTATCTTGGTTTTAGGTTCCCTCCACCTATTGAGAAGCTATTTTTATTAAATAAACTAATATATTTTTGCCAAAATTTTAAATTATGCTACTTACGTCTTTTGATATTTCTATATAAAGACGATTACAGCTCAAGGAAGTATGAATCATTGTTGAAACAATAAAATGTTATCGCGGATCGGAGATCGGTCAAATTTATGGGTCAGCAAGTGCAATTATAATATTATGAATGGTTAATTAACACATTCGTTGGTAAAACATTTGAGAGACGGTAGTTGTGGGTTCGAAGGAAAGCCGTTAAGAATCTCAACAGTTGCTTTTTTAATATAAAATTTAGAAATTTATTACAGTGGTAGCTAACATCCTGCAAAAAAATTAAATGATCTAAAATCCATAGATTTTTCTTTAAATCTTCCTGAAAAGAGAAAAAATTGGCTTTACTTATAAGCATTGCTTTTACACTTAGTTTAAGTTTTGTAGTAGCAAATTTTAGATTATATCATGTTTTTAAGTAGTTTTAATTAAATTTCGCGTTAAGTTCCGCTACGGACTGTTCCACGTTTATAAAAGGTTTCAAAGGAGTAAACAGAATGATATTCCACAATGTTCTTTTTATTAGGTAAATGTGGTAGTTGATATCTTTTTAAGCTAAACTAGAATTGTACTTATCGTTTAGGCTAGCAAAGTCCCAAGTTTGAATTCATTGTCAAATCAAACTAATGATATATTTTATTTTTAACCGATTTTTGTAAGAAAAAGAAGCTATCGATTCGACTGTTCGTTTTTTTAATGTCTGTTACCTCAGAACGTTTGACTGAGTGAATCGATTTTGACGATCCTTATTTTATTTAAAAGGTAGTGCTTCCCTTGTTGTCCCACTTTAACTTGGTCCATATCTAGCAATGGTATCCATGAGAAAATTACATAAGTCTTAAGTTTACATTAAGTATTTTCGATGATTCTTTTTTATTGAAAAGAATACACTTCAAGGATAGTTTGGTAAGTTTGGTTAAGTTCTGATAGTGGGATCTGGTAGAAGTCGGTGTTCTTTGTTAAAAAAAATATAAAAAAATAAAATTAGCTTCACGCTGTATCCCGCACACAGCAGGGTAGGCAGAGGGAACCTAGTGTTAAGACACTCCGTTCCCCACTTTCTGCCGAATTCTGGAGGCATTGCGTGTTGAGTGGCAGAACTCAACGCCGCGCTTAACCTCGACACCAGAGCGAAGAAAATGGAAATATAAATTTAAGTAAATATTTCATCTCCTCGAGTGGGGATCGAACCCACAACCAGTCGGTTTGGCAGTCACACCTCGTGCCGCTGCGCCACGACCGGCCTCAAATGTTAAAGATTGTTATATTTAGGTCTTTTACATAAAAAATAAAAACAGAACCTTTATAGGATAAAAAATAAAAAAAGAATCATCAAAATCGGTTCACCCAGTCAAAAGTTCTAAAGTCACAAACAAAAAAAAATCCAGTCGAATTGATAACCTCCTCCTTACGGAAAGCGGTTAAAAATGATTTACTGTCAAAGATTCTCATAAAGTGGAATCGAATCCACAACCATAATATAAATGTACATCAAACTTTTACTAATCTTGTGTTTTTTTGAAATTTGTAGAGCGTCTCAAGAAATAAGTTCTTATCTATTGTAAACATGTAATTAAATCTAGAAACAGTTACAAAAAGCTTTCGAAATGAAGTAAAATAATTAGAAAAATTCTCATAGCATTAGAAAGGATCATCTAACCGTTAATTCTGAAAGCTTTATTAGAACTTATTCCACTGACAAAATGATGCTATAGTTAGCTATAGAGAGCTGATATATGCTATACAGAGAGTAGAGCATATTTTTTATCTTCACGCTGTATATCCTTTAGCAGGGTAGGCAGCGAGAACCTAGTGTTGAAATACTCCGTTTATCGTTTTCCAAGAAGAGTGGCGGAAAATAACGCCAACTAACTTTGTGGCAGAGAAAAATAGGAGATTTTTTTTTATATTTAGCAGGGTAGGCAGAGAGAAATCTAGTTTTAAGACGATCCGTCGTGTAGACTTTCCTCCGGTTTTTAAAACATTACATGTTGAAAATCGGAAGTTAACGCCGTGCTTAGTCTGACTAGACTTATACTAGACTAGTTCGATAAATAAAAAATATTCATTTCCAATTCAAAATTTAAATAAATTATTTTCATTTATCCGCTCTGGTAAAGCACGTATAGTTCGGGGTTGAGCTCCGTTGGGATCGCAACCGAAACTTCGCAACGTGGAAAGATGCAATTTGACATATAGCTTCATTTGGGATTATAAGAATATACCAAACGCGAGTTTCCCGAAATTACTTTGGGAGAGGTACAAAAGCTTTGCCCAAATTTTCGATTTGCCCAAAAGAGGTAAAAACAATCAAAATTCTTTTTTAACATAATTCTAAAAGTATGGGCAAGGCATAAAATGTACGCAAATAACATTAAACGATATTTATTTAGCTATTAAAAAAAGAAACAAAGTGTTATCTCAATATTTTTCTATATAAGGTGGCAAAAAGGTGTAGATAACGCAGTCGTTCAAAATTCAAGGTGTCAATAAACTCGAATATATTATTTTGCATATAAGACTAATTAGAAGTCTAGATAAGCTGTTGCTTATTTTTATTTCATAACCGGTACCTGTAATAAGTAGGTCTATTAATATACTAAACTGGTAATTGTACAATGTCTCCAGAATACAGCGGAAAGTGGGACGAAAGTGTTAATACTACGGAGGTTAACTCCGTTCCTATTAACAACATTATTAGGAACGGAGTGTTTTAACTCTTTTTTTTTATCAAAAAGCGCTCCATTCTCTTATTAGGCGACTCCTTTAAAATAATAACTCTTTCTCTAAAAGTTATGGATGGATCATTCAATTAGGCGTTATGTCCAATGGTAGAGTGTAGACAATAGAATATTTTTATACCTTAATCTCAACATTTCTTCCTCAGTTTAGGTCATTCAATTATATTTCCAATTCTAAATTAGAAACATCGTGTATTTTTAATGTAGATAAAACACGGCGTTGAGCTGCTCCACTCAACTCGACTGAAATATCTCGAAAATAAGGGTGAAAAGTGATGACTGGAGGGAGTGTCTTAACAGTGGGTTCCCTCTGCGTACTTTGCTATTTGCGGGATACAACGTGCAGTTAATTTACTAGTTTTTCATAAGTTGTGATAATTTACCATTACAAAACCTATTATCTCTATCTCTATCTCTATATCTTATAAAATAAGAACGCATTTCGTCTCTGTCTGGCCTTTCTAAGCGATCTTCTTCTAAACCACCCAACGGATTTTGATGCGGTTTTCACCATTAGGTAGAATATTTCTCAGGGAAGGTTTATATATGGTTTATTATATGTATATTTTATTGTAATTTGACATAAATATGATAAATGTGCATAATGTCCTACACGTTGAGACACTTTCACGCATGCGCTGCTTTAATGGTAAGTCCTACATGAAAATAATGTACTAGAGTATTAATCCTCTTAATAAGATCTACAAAAAAGTCAGCGACAGCATATTCGTATCTTCTAAGGATAACATACAGTGAGCATATTTCTGTCTAAAAATAGTAATTTGAATATATTTTTTATTGTGAGGGATGTTTGTCGATAATAGTATCAATCCTTATCCTTTTAAATAGTTTATTAATTTTCTACGTTAAACGAAGATAAAATTTGCTCTTTACACTAATTTGAAATTACGAATAGTTTTAGAGAAAAACGCATTTAATTGTTGACACATCACGCCGGCTATAAACCGCAGTTTTGGCGCAAGTTTCATTTATTACCTTACTCTCAGCATATAAATAAGTATTTTAGTTACGTTGGCCATTTAATGGAGATCAAAACTGTCTTTTACTGTTTTTCATTTTAATAAGTACTTTAGAAGTTGTTCCAATATCAAAAAATCCTTGCTGCGAAACGGCTCACCACGCGCCATGCGTCCCCCCGCGCCCCGCGACGCGTCCTTCGCGCCCGTCCCCCGCCTGCCTCTGTAACGAAGTAGAATTATTAGATGCGATTGTACGTATTGGATAATTAGAGTTTAATGTATTATTTCAGCGCGATATATTTAGTTTCGTCTTTTTTGATTAATAGAATAGTAGGTAGTCTTTTGTTTATCATTTCTTTCGTTTAAGTATCCTGTTGTTTATTTTGTTTACTCTTCTTCTGTTCTTTTATTATTATTTTTTACTTTTTTAAACATTTCCTTTTTTAATTTAATTATGCCACGAAAAAGATAAACTTTGCTCTTTACAATATTTCGAAATTACAAATAGTTTTAGAGAAAAGCTATATCGACTCATGTTTAACCCTTACTTTCAGTATATAATAGTATATAAGTATAATAGTTACCTTTTGGCCATTTAATATAGATTAAAATGTTGTTTACTGTTTTTCATTTCAATAAGTACTTTAGAAGATTAATAGCACAGATTTAAAATTACGGTACTAAAAAATTCTTGCTGCGTAACGGGTCGCCGCCCACCACGCGTCTCCTCGCGCCCCGCAACCTTTTGCTTATAAAAATGGATCCGCAGCACCCGCCTGGCTTCTTTCCCCCGGGTATGGAAGGAAGGCCTGGTCATCATGTTGTCCAAGGCTGGGAAGAGCTCGCAGCCTGATGGATACCGATCTATAATCCTCCTTAGCGCGGTCGCCAAGCTGTTCGAGAAGTTATTCCTCTCACTTCTCCAGTCGCACATCCACCCGCGAAGCGAACAGTTTGGCAAGCGGGTATACCACTCTGGTGATACTACGCCGCAACAGCGATCAACCGAAAGGAGAGTGCAATAGTAGTCTTAACGTAGCGCGCGTATTCGACAGCGTTGGCACCCGGGCTTACTTCATTAAGTGCTCAGAGCCGGCACCCCTCAGCACGTCGCGCATGTCTTTGCCTCCCTGCCTCAGTGACAGGACATTTTGCGTGAGAGTTGAGAGCTCGCGGTCTAGCAGCGACTCGATCGCTGCCGTTGTTCCCCAGGGCAGCATTTTATCACCTGCTCTCTACGCACTATACACTGATGACATCATAACGCCCTAGCGAGTATCACTCAACGAGAAATCCTGCAGGTGATCCAGAACCTCATCCTCCGTCGAGTGACGCAGGCGCCATACTAAGTGAGGAACACCACGCATCATCGCAACATAAAAATAGAAAGCCTGGAGGTACACATTGGTCGTCTCGCGTCCAACGTATTCCGCTGCGCCAATGTACCACCTGCACCTAAGGAGTAGCACTCTGTGGCATACCCGGCCGCCCGAGGTCAGACGTAAGACTACTTCCGAGTGATCTTTAAACATTTTTAAAGTGTTATTCCACACATAAGAAAGAAAAATAATTATTTAGAAAACGTACGCTTTAGATGCTAACAACATAAATAAGTCGTAACAAGCGTATACAAATTTCGACGTAGCTTGGCGAGAACGCATGGCTCAGTGGTCAGAGCGCCTGGTCGATTTCCAGGAGGCGCGGGTTCGAGTCCTGCTGCGTTCAAATTTTTATACGTTTTCTAAATAAGTATACTTCCGAGGGACTTTGTATTCTCCTCCAAATCCGACTCATGAGCCTTGCATTGAACCTTGGTCGTTTAAGATGGGCCTCCCTCAGGAAACCGAGGGTCTCTCCTGACTGAGTTGACCGCCTAGATGGCATTTGATAATTCTTCCAATTTCATACTGTGTCAACGCCCAGATGTCGTTCGGAGCTACTACGGAGATGGACGAGAGAATGCTTCAATTCTGCGCCTGGCTCTATAGCAAAGTAAATTTAGAAGCGATTGCACGTACTTTGGAGTTATCCAATAATTATAATGTATTTCAACGCGACATAGTTGGTTACATCTTTCGTTTAAGTATTTTTGGGTAAGAGAATAGTAGGTAGTCTGTTGTTTATAATTTCTTTCGTTAAAGTTTTCTGTTGTTTGTGTCATTTGTGTGTTTTTTTGAACAATTGGAACATCCTTATTGGAACTACGAAATTCCAATTCGAAACGCGGGTTGCATTAAGGCTTAAATAATTTTCACATTAGTAATCTTAAGTGTTTTGCAAACATAGGTACATTACATGAATAATTCAGTAGTTAAAGCGGGCGAAGCCGCAAACGGGTCGCTAGTCTATATATATAAAAGGACATGTACCTGACTGACTGAGGTAAGACGCAACCGCTGACGGCAGAAACGTGAAATTTGGATAGATGTTTATTTTCATAATCTGGACATCCACTAAGAAGGGATTTTGAAAAATTTTAACGCTAAAAGGATGAAATAGGGGTTAAAAGTTTGTATGGATTTTTTGTTAAATCGGTACTGATTTTTATAAAATTTGAAATTCAGACTTAAAAATATTTCATTGATCACGTGTTTCATGGGTTTTTAGAATTCACCCCCTAAGGGTTCAAATATGGGGTAGAAAGTTTATACGAAAAAATCTTTAAATCGCCACCGATTTTTATAAAAAATAAATTCAGACTGTTAAAAATATTTTATTGAACACGTGTTTCGTAGTTTTTTTAGAATTCAAATAAGCGAATGAAGCTGCGCGCACCCGCTAGTAGGTTATAATTTTTCATTTTTTTCCCCAATTTTTGAATTTGTTAACTACACTACAGTCTATAACCATCTATATTAGTAGGCGATGTTCCGTAAAACAAAAAGTCGTTAAACACGCTATCTGTAGAACGGCAAAAACTTTTCACGAAAATTACAAGCGGAACCACTCATTTTCTGATTGCAATCTTATAAATTTGATAAAACAAAGGCGAGAGATCAACAAACTTAGCGGTGTTAGTAGGTATTGTAATAGAATATTGTATGCTAATGTTTGAGAGAATATTAGAAAGAATATAGTGAATAGTCACTCTGTTTTTGTTAGTGATACAGTTTATTTAAGATAAGAAGTGTTAATATAAATACAACAGTGGTTGTGGTTCTGAAGAAGAAGAAGAAGAAGTGGAAGAAGAAGAACTGATTGTGGTTCTGATTGTACGCGCGACGGTTGATGGCGATAAAATAAAGTTATTTAAGTCTTAGAACTAGCGTGTAAGACATTTCATCGTAAACATCACGTTGCCATTCATAAATTCAAATCGAAACAGCTTTTAATATAAATAATTTTACTGGCTTCTTTGTTTTTGATATGGAGTTTTGGAATATTGTCAAATTGAAATTTGCAAAACACGGCCTTGAGTTCCGTAAGGATTCAGTGAAAACTGGAAAACGGAAATGTTTTAAAGGGAACGGAATGACTTAATAGTAGTTTCCCTATCCTATCTTGCTATATGCGGGATACAGCGTGAAGCTATAAAGTTGCTGCTTCGTCTACATTTACTATGAATATTAATTTATATGTAAATATCATGCTTTGCCTGCATATAGTAAGTAGCTAAACTGTCGATACATTCGTATCATCATGTGTTGAGTCGCGGAACTTAACGCCGCGCTTCTCTTGCCAGAGCGAGGAAATAATAATAATTCATTTCCACTCAACTTAGTAAAAACTAGTATTTCAATTTAAATTCATTCCAACAAATTTATATTTCATACAATTTTGAATTAACATCTTTACGCATCTCGTTAACTAAACGGGGATGAGGTGATTCAACTTCTTAAGCGATGTTTTTTCTTTACTATAGCGATAGTAATCTTACAACGTTCTTTAATTAATTCTGTATTAAAAGACGTACTTGTTTTTAGTTTAACGCTCCGTAATAGCCGATTCGATTTCCGGCTGGTGCTATTTACTAAGGAGCAGTAAAATTTGATAGAGATTTTGACAACTTCTGATAGATTATTTGGAAGGATGATGAGAAGTGAAGTACCCAAGCTTTAGATTCATCTAAGTTATTTTTAATTTATCTAACTAGAATTTAAAAATTAAAATATTACTGTCATTGTTCCGCACGTACATGATATTATGTGGGGGGGTCCTCATTTATTTCGAAAAGTCAACTGTAGTTTATGAATTTTGATATATTGCGTGTTGACAGACGAAACTGAACCACCTACTGTAAGACACTTGTGCTCGTACAGAGGCATTCGATGTATACACTGAGTGTACCGTATATAGTGTCGTAGTCTATTCATATCATTATAGTAAATAGTTAAGATAAAGAATCCAGATCCAGGGAGTCATCCTGGACCCTTTCATTTTAGTATGCGATAAAGATGTTAATTGATAATTTCTTACAAGACAGTCCGAAGGTCCTAAATGAGTAATTGGATATCGTTATGCCAAAGAGAAACAATCACAACCAACATCAATATTTAACAAAATCAAACATTTTTTTTCAAAATATTTTCGGGCGAACTAAGAAAACAGACAGAATCCAGTTTTTACTTAATATAATAGTTAATCGCATACAAAATCAAATGCTCTCTTAAGCACAGAGCTCAGATATGTATATATCTATGAATGTTTTTATTCAGCTTCACGTTCTATCCCGCATTTAGCAGGGAGACATAGTATCTCTAGTGTTAAGACACTCCGTTCCGCACGGTCCGTTGAATTTTCGAGGCGTTGCATGCTGAGTGGCGGAACTAAACGCCGCACCACATAGTTCTGTAGAATATATGTCCCGTGGAAAAGTTAAATTTTAAGGAGTGCCCATCATCGAATTTGATTATAATCTTGATGTGATTTAACATCAATCCCTTCAGTCATATAACCAAATCAGAGAACCCTTAATTATTTATTAGTCATAAAACATCGATAAAAGTGTAAAAATGTCACTTTTTTAACCTCACAATCATGACTTATTTGCGTTAAGATATAAGCACGTCGATATGAGGTTAAAAAATATAAAAGAAAAATCCGATAATGGGCACTTCTTAAAATTTAAGTTTTCCACGCAACTTATATTTTACAGCACTGTGCACCACCTTGTTGCCAGACTGTTCTGGTAAAAAAGAAATTAGTCAGGGAAAATATTAATAAATAATATACTTCACGTCACGTTTACAACCACACACTTGTGCCACTGGACTTAAATCACTTTTGCATAAACCTGTTCAAAGCAAAAAGCTAACATGTGATCAGTAAAACGTATAGCGTCGTAAAATACTTAACTGTATATAAATCAACGCTGTAACACAATAAAACAATAAAATTCCATCAACGAAGGGTTAATTAAGACATTAACAATATAACATTAACATTACCTTTTTTTAACATCACGTTTTATCCCGCACATAGCAGAGTAGGCTGCGGGAACCTGGAAATCTAGTGTTAAGACACTCCATATCTATTATGAAACTTCAAACAAAAAGAACGTGGTATCACTCAATAATTTATGGAGAAAAGAGTGTCTTCTCATTAAATTCAAAAACGATGACGATTCGATTCTCACTCGGGGGATATTAACATTAAAATTTTCCTTTTCTTGTTCTGGAAAGACAAAACGCTGCGGTAAGTACTGCAATACACAATTACTGTTTCAAGCTTGGACATATTGGAGAATTCTCCATTTCATCACCATTACATTATTCAGAAATCGAATTCTCGTAAAGGCAATGTTTGTTTGGTCAAAGTGTGGCGTTAAGTTATATAAGAGTACCAGCACAAACGGACGGCGTAGAAACGAGGACTTATTGCTGACCCCTCCTGATAAAGATGATAATTGGGCGAACAGTAAGAATAATACTAACATAACACTCGTTTCCTTCCCTTACTCCGATATGGGGGAAAGTTTATGGATATACATTTATACTTTTATTATTGTTAGCTTCACGCTCTATCCCTTGCGGGTTGGCCAATGAGCACGGACTTCCAAATACTACGGTCTCTGCATTTTTTTCTTAGTATTAGCAAAAGCAGACAAAACTTGATAATCAACTTAGCTATCCGCTACTTAACACGCAATGCCGCCTGACGGGAAGTAGGGAACGGAAGGGTCTTAACACTGGGTTCCCAGGTTCCCTCTGACTATCCAACTATGTGCCAGATACAGCGTGACGGTAAAAAGAAACTTACCTATCTATTATTTAAATAAGACTTTAATTTCTATTTACCGTTTACATTTTATTACGAAGGCCTATTACTTATTGCAAGTTTTTATTTAACATATTTACCTACTTGTTTGTTTAACTAACTGGGCTTAAAGGTCAATGTTTATAATTTTAGCAAATATTTGCATCTTATTTAAATGTAATTGAGGATTTTCCACCCATCCAAGTAGGTGATATTAAAAAATGGCGTTATGATTAGACAGAATATTTAATATGGAGTGAACTTTTTCATCAAAACAACGTCCATCTGTAAACCCAATGGTCGTACATTCCATTTCCATTGAGAGAAATTAATTATTTTATTTTACCTGCTCTGGCAAGGCTAAACGTGGCGTTGGGTTCCGCCGCTCATCAAACAATGTTTTTAATTCGTGCCTAAAATCAATGTTCTTTTCTCTGATATAAATAACATTTTAAATGGTAACAGATAGATAAATCTTCATCAGATCATTTATCTCATTGACTCCCGGGGCCAGTCGTGGTTAAGACGCACAAGCGAGCGACTGTAAGTGTGACATGTAGGTTTGATTTGATTCTCACTCGAAGAAATAAAAAACTCAATATGTACGTTTAAAAAAATCTTTCTAGTAAGACAGGATCCTATGAACCGTATCTGTCCAGTTATAAATAACTAGCGGCCCGCCCACGGCTTCGCCCGCTTAAAATACATGATTATTGATTTAAGCAGAATTGATTGACAACTATAATAAAATAAATTAAATAAATAAATCAGCTTCACGCTGTATCCCGCACACAGCAGGGTAGGCAGAGGGAACCTAGTGTTAAGACACTCCGTTCCCCACTTTCTGCCGAATTCTGGAGGCATTGCGTGTTGAGTGGCAGAACTCAACGCCGCGCTTAACCTCGACATCAGAGCGAAGAAATGGAAATATAAATTTAAGTAAATATTTCATCTCCTCGAGTGGGAATCGAACCCACAACCAGTCGGTTTTGCAGTCACACCTCGTGCCGCTGCGCCACGACTGGCCTCACACCCTATAATAGAATGACAAACAAATATAAAGACAACATACAACAACATATATAATATAAAGACAACTATAATGACTTCTAATATGATTTTTTGTTACTTTAATCTCTATATATAATAAGACAGTAAAAATATTTTGTCTGTACATTTAGTAATTTTGACTGAAATGGATAGAGGGATACTTAAAAAGACTAATAGAAAGCAAAAAGATTTTTTTTGAATTTCTTGTCTGTCTGTCTGTCTGTCTGTCTGTCTGTCTGTCTGTCTGTCTGTCTGTCTGTCTGTCTGTCGACATATTGTTGTCCGCATTTTTCTCTGAAACTACTGAACCGATTTACTTGAAAATTTCACCAATTGCTTTGTTTTAACTCAATTTAGGTTCTAAAGTTTGGTTCATCAAAATCGGTTCATTAAAAAAAAAGTTATCGTCATTTGAATGAACTCAAGGCATTAGCTTGCCAGCGAATGTTATATAGAAATCGCGCTGGTATGACCCTGGCTAAAGAATGACATTCGAAACGTCTTGATTATATGACTGTTGATAAAAATATATATTTTTGAAGCACTATTATACAATATTTTATACAATAAAGTAAACAAGGCCAGTCGTGAAAAGAAATATCAAGTAAATACATAGATTTTTTGGTTCGTTCGTTCGTTTGAAATAAATCTATATAAAAATGCCTAAAAATATCCTTTCTACGTGTACTCTGTAATAACTACATATTTACCAATTATTCATTTATCTAATAATATGCAAACAGGAGTTAATATGCAAACATTACAGTTATTTTACAAAGAATATTATGAATCCTTAACCAAATTAATAATTTTACATTTAAGACTGTTTCTGAAGCAGTACAATTATTAAGTGACATCAGCACATTTAACAGAGCTTTAAAAAACATAACATAGGTAAAAAGAACGTAATGTTACAAATATATATATATATATATATATATATATATATATATATATATATATATATATATATATATGATGAGGCCGGTCGTGGCGCAGCGGCACGAGGTGTGACTGCAAAACCGACTGGTTGTGGGTTCGATTCCCACTCGAGGAGATGAAATATTTACTTAAATTTATATTTCCATTTCTTCGCTCTGGTATCGAGGTTAAGCGCGGCGTTGAATTCTGCCTATATATATATATATATATATATATATATATATATATATAATAAATAATTAGCTTTATGTATATTTTATGAATATCAAATATCGACATTGGTCATATTTTTTAGTTCGAAACAATTAAAAATTCTTACAGAAGTTACGATAATGTCGTAAAAAAAGTCATAATAGAATATTACAGATTAAAGTAACAAAAAATCATATTAGAAGTCATTATAGTTGTCTTTATATTATATATGTTGTTGTATGTTGTCTTTATGTTTGTTTGTCATTCTATTATAGGGTGTGAGGCCAGTCGTGGTGCAGCGGCACGAGGTGTGACTGCAAAACCGACTGGTTGTGAGTTCGATCCCCACTCGAGGAGATGAAATATTTACTTAAATTTATATTTCCATTTCTTCGCTCTGATGTCGAGGTTAAGCGCGGCGTTGAGTTCTGCCACTCAACACGCAATGCCTCCAGAATTCGGCAGAAAGTGGGGAACGGAGTGTCTTAACACTAGGTTCCCTCTGCCTACCCTGCTGTGTGCGGGATACAGCGTGAAGCTGATTTATTTATTTATTTTATTTTATTATAGTTGTCAATCAATTCTGCTTAAATCAATAATCATGTATTTTAAGCGGGCGAAGCCGTGGGCGGGCCGCTAGTCTGTAATATTCTATTATGATTTTTTTACGACATTATCGTAACTTCTGTAAGAATTTTTGATTGTTTCGAACTAAAAAATATGACCAATGTCGATATTTGATATTCATAAAATATACATAAAGCTAATTATTATATATATATATATATATATATATATATATATATATATATATATATATATATATATATATATATATATATATATATATATATATATATATATATATATATATATATATATATTTGTAACATTACGTTCTTTTTAACTATGTTATGTTTTTTAAAGCTCTGTTAAATGTGCTGATGTCACTTAATAATTGTACTGCTTCAGAAACAGTCTTAAATGTATAATTATTAATTTGGTTATGGATTCATAATATTCTTTGTAAAATAACTGTAATGTTTGCATATTAACTCCTGTTTGCATATTATTAGATAAATGAATTATTGGTAAATATGTAGTTATTACAGAGTACACGTAGAAAGGATGTTTTTAGGCATTTTTATATAGATTTATTTCAAACGAACGAACGAACCAAAAAATCTATGTATTTACTTGATATTTCTTTGAAGATCAAATCGTTCTTTATCTCTGTGTTGAATTAATTACGATTTAAACTTTACTGTTACGATTTATGAAGGTAATCTCTACTAACAATTCAATTTTGTTTACTTAAAATAAATAAATCAGCTTCACGCTGTATCCCGCACATAGCAGGGTAGGCAGAGGGAACCTAGTGTTAAGACACTCCGTTCCCCACTTTCTGCCGAATTCTGGAGGCATTGCTTGTTGAGTGGCAGAACTCAACGCCGCGCTTAACCTCGCCACCAGAACGAAGAAATGGAAATATAAATTTAAGTTAATATTTCATCTCCTCGAGTGGGGATCGAACCCACAACCAGCTGGTTTTACAGTCACACTTCTTGCCGCTGCGCCACGACTGGCCTTGTTTACTTTATTGTATAAAATATATATTTTTATCAACAGTCATATAATCAAGACGTTTCGAATGTCATTCTTTAGCCAGACAAGCTAATGCCTTGAGTTCATTCAAATGACGATAACTTTTTTTGTAATGAACCGATTTTGATGAACCAAACTTTAGAACCTAAATTGAGTTAAAACAAAGCAATTGGTGAAATTTTCAAGTAAATCGGTTCAGTAGTTTCAGAGAAAAATGCGGACAACAATATGTCGACAGACAGACAGACAGACAGACAGACAGACAGACAGACAAGAAATTCAAAAAAAATCTTTTTGCTTTCTATTAGTCTTTTTAAGTATCCCTCTATCCATTTCAGTCAAAATTACTAAATGTACAGACAAAATATTTTTACTGTCTTATTATATATAGAGACTAGCGACCCGCTCGCGGCTTCGCCCGCTTTAACTACTGGATTATTCATATAATGTACCTATGTTTGCAAAGCACTTAAGATTACTAATGTGAAAATTATTGAAACCTTAATGCAACCCGCATTTTCGTAGCTCCAATAAGAATGTTCCAATTGTTTAAAAAAATACACACCTGAACAAATGACACAAACAACAGAAAACTTAAACGAAAGAAATTATAAACAACAGACTACCTACTATTCTCTTACCCAAAAATACTTAAACGAAAGATGTAACCAACAATGCCGCGACGAAATACATTATAATTATTGGATAACTCCAAAATACGTGCAATCGCTTCTAAATTTACTTTGCTATAGACCCAGGCACAGAATTGAAGCATTTTCTCGTCCATCTCCGTAGTAGCTCCGAACGACATCTGGGCGTTGGTTCCATGGCCGTGGTCTCAAGTGATAACCTGCTCTAGAGCAGACACAGAGAGAGGCGTGCGGGACGGGATTGGAAAGATTATCAAACGCCATCTAGGCGGTCAACTCAGTCAGGTGAGACCCTCGGTTTCCTGAGGGAGGCCCAGCTTAAACGACCAAGGATCAATGCAAGGCTCATGAGTCGCATTTAGAGGAGGATAGAAAGTCCCTCGGAAGTCATCTGACGTCTGACCTCGGGCGGCCGGATATGGCACGGAGTGCTGCTCCTTAGGTGCAGGTGACCCGATACATTGGCGCAGCGGAATGCGTTGGACGCGAGACGACTAATGTGTACCTCCAGGCTTTCTATTTTTAGGTTGCGGTGATGCGTGGTGTTTCTCACGTAGTATGGCGCCTGCGTCACTCGACGGAGGATGAGGTTCTGGACCACCTGCAGGATTTCTCTTTGAGTGATACTCGCTAGGGCGATTTGATGTCATCAGTGTATAGTGCGTAGAGAGCAGGTGACAAAATGCTGCCCTGGGGAAGAACGGCAACGATCGAGTCGCTGCTATACCTCGAACTCTTAACTCTCAAGGAAAAATGTCCTGTCACTGAGGCAGGGAGGCAAAGACATGCGCGACGTGCTGGGGGGTGCCGGCTCTGAGCACTTAATGAAGTAGGTCCGGGTGCCAGACGCGGTCGAATACGCGTACTACGTCGAAGAAGACTGCTATTGCTCTCTCCTTTCGGTTGATCGCTGTTACGGCGTAGTGTAACCAGAGTAGTATACCCGCTCGCCAAACTGCTCGCTTCATGGGTGGATGTGCGCCTGGAGAAGTGAGAGGAATAACTTCTCGGACAGCTTGGAGACCGCGCAAAGGAGGGTTATAGATCGGTACCCCTCAGGCTGCTATGGGCTCTTCCCAGCCTTGGGCAACATGATGAGCAGGCCCTCCTTCCATGCCCGGGGGAAGCTAGGCGGGTGCGGCGGATCCATTTTTATAAGCAAAATATCGAGGGCGCGGGAGGAAGCGTGGAGGTCGGCGAGCCGCTACACAGCAAGAATTTTTTAGTATCGTAATTTCAAATCTGTGCTACTAATCAACATTTTGATCTACATTAAATGGCCAAGATAACTAATATACTTATTTATACACTGAGAGTAAGGGATAACATGAGTCGATATAGCTTTTCTCTAAAACTATTTGTAATTTCGAAATATGATTAATGAAGGTAATCTCCACTAACAATTCAATTTTGTTTACTTTATTGTATAAAATATTATATAACAGTGCTTCAAAAATATATATTTTTATCAACAATCATATAACCCATACGTTTCGAACGTCATTCTTTAGCCAGGGTCATACCAGCGCGATTTCTATATAACATTCGCTGGCAAGCTAATGCCTTGAGTTCATTCAAATGACGATAACTTTTTTTTTAATGAACCGATTTTGATGAACCAAACTTTAGAACCTAAATTGAGTTAAAACAAAGCAATTGGTGAAATTTTCAAGTAAATCGGTTCAGTAGTTTCAGAGAAAAATGCGGACAACAATATGTCGACAGACAGACAGACAGACAGACAGACAGACAAGAAATTCAAAAAAAATCTTTTTGCTTTCTATTAGTCTTTTTAAGTGTCCCTCTATCCATTTCAGTCAAAATTACTAAATGTACAGACAAAATATTTTTACTGTCTTATTATATATAGAGATAAGAACAGACCCAAGATAAGAAATAAAAATATTATATTCACAATGAATCTACCTTACCAAAGTTCTTCTATATGTAAACAACCTATATTTTTTTTTGTTTTTTAAAGTTTTTTTTTAACTATAGTTCATTTTTAGGGTTCCGTACCTCAAAAGATAAAAAAACCTTATAGCATCACTTTGTTGTCCGTCTGTCCATCTGGTCTTGACAAACTGGCAACATCTTGAGATCGCGTGGAGGTATCAATCAAGGTCTAAGGTCCCATTACAAACATATATTTGTAGTTTATTTCATACAAAATGAGTGCATATGCGCGCAAATTTAAGGTTTATAAGCTATACTTCCCGTTAACCTACACTCCTGAAATGTTACGGAAGCCTCGGTGTACAAGTCCGACTCGCGCTTAGCCTATTTTTTTTATTGAGACCGCAAACAAAGCGTACGTATGGCGTCAGCTACCACCAATTAGCCAAGTTACAAGATCCACATGCCAAGGAAGTTTGACCATAGGTAACTGCTAAGGTAAGCCATCGGACCGAAACGTGCGGTCACACCCAACACTTACGCCACAATATTTGCAAAACTAAAGCCGAATGGACGTGCATCTTATCCTTGAGACATATACTCATGTGGAAATTAAAAAAAAAGTTCACTGACATTTTAATTGGCGGGAGATTTAATTGTCATTTTTTGCTTTCGGTCATACGATTTTTGGTTGTTATTAATTAATTTATTTATAATAATGTTATTTATGTATTATTAGTAATGATCGTCAGTTTGTATGTAAGAATGTTGTACATACTGCTGTTGTGCCCGGCTCTGCTCGCGTCCGGTGTTTTGACGTTGACGATAGATTCTCAGCTTGGAACTTCGGTGGAAGGTAAGCTTTAATTATGTACTTTTCTAGTGTAATTATAAAGCAGAATTTGGCTTGTTTTTCATATTCTGTAATAATATATTCATTTGTATTTGTTTTACTGTTTTAATAGAGGAGTCTTAAGTGAATCCTACCCTAATTTCCAACGAAACTAAAATACTTTTAATTAATATTTTCAAATTTTATGCTATTCTTGTAGCTTTGCCTGTAATAATTTATTTTTTATTAAAAACTGTCTAAGCTGAATATAAATGTTAAAGTTACTTTAAAATTAGTCCAGTAACTAGAGTTTGTTCAGTCTCAAGTTGACAGATAAAAAATATAACGAAAAATTCTAATCAGGCCCTTAGATATTCGTATAAAAAATAAAAATGCACTTTTGTACACAAAATAGCTTTTTAAATTACGTAGCGTTAATAAACAAACAAGTTATAAATTAAATTAAAACTAAAATCAACGTGACCTTCTCAAGCACTCTATTCGATTGCAAAAAATTATAACATAGTGCTAGCTAATTATAAAAATTATTCATATTTAACATATTTATCTAACATAGTAATTCTTAATACTTCAGTGTTTTTAATTCAATTTATACGCTACGGTAAGTGTAGATTCGATAAAAGATTGGAGTTTCGTTAATTTTAAAAAGTTATTTTCGAAATAACACTCGATGCCAGTGTCACCAGAATATTGTGTGACTGTAATATAATTCCAACAATGTTATGTAATTCCAACTCAGAGAATGGACTATTGTTTATTTTCGGGTACCAAGACAAAACGCGGCGTTGAGTTCCGCCACTCAACAAGTATTGTTTCGATAATTGGGCGGAATGTGGGTGTCAGAGAACTAAGTGTCTTAACATTAGGCCCCCTTTGCCTACCCTGCTATATGCCTATAGTAAAATGAAAAATAGAGGAAGGAATGTTTTATCACTAAGTCCAAGAGGACGTAACTTGTTAGGATCCGTAAAGAATAATACTTATTTAGAAAACGTATAAAAATTTGAACGCAGCGGGTCTCGAACCCGCGCCTCCTCGAGTCCCGCTGCATTCAAATTTTTATACGTTTTCTAAATAAGTATGTTTCTTTCCTAAGTGTGGAATAACACTTTAAAAATGATTAAAAAATATCCGTAAAGAAGGCGTACTTTTTTATTTTTTTCTTAAATGTATTTTATTTTACATATAAAACAATATCTTTGTTTTACATGTAAAATAAAATAAATGCCTAAAAGAGTATGTATAAAAAAAGAGTATGTATACCTTGCTGCAAATATATTGAAGAAAAAAAAATTCGAAGATTAGTATTTTTAAATTAGACTTTGTCCAAACAAATTTGTTAGTTTAAAAATTGTCAGTTCCACTTTGATTATTGATGATTTTTTGTACTTTTATTTCATACGTTTTGCCGAATAGAGAAAGCTTTGTTACAAATCATTTCATTCTTCATTTTCACACACCCCACAACAAGGCAGGCAAAGAGTTACTACACGACACTCCTTTCTCCGTTTTCCAACTAAATTCGAGACATTGCATGTAGAATGGCGGAAGTCAATGCTGCGCTTTGTCTATTACGGCATAAATCAAATATTATAGAATGGATTCTAAATTATATTTGACACTCTTATTTTTTGTAAACACACACAAATTACCGTTTTTAAGGTATGTATGGACACGGTTTACGGTTTTAGTTAAGTGTAATCGTAGCTTCAGATTCCGTAACACGTCACTATTAACACACAGAAGAATAAATAAATATAGACGTGGTGCAGCGGCATCAGATCGCTAACCGCGGTCGGATTCTCATTATGAGGAGTAAATTCTTTTCATTTGCATTTCCTAGCTCTGGAAACGAGGCAACGCGCGGCCTTGAGTTTCGCCACTCAACTCGCAATGTCTTAAGAGTTCGGCGGAAATTGGAGAACGGAAGTGTCTTAATAAGAACGGAATGTCTGAACACTACTCTGCTATGTACGGGGTACCTACAGCGTAAAGCTAGAAAAAAAATATCTATCTGCTCTAATAAGAAGATGATTAGATTAAGCAATGGGTGGCGGGAAACGGAGAGTGTTAACAAGATTATTAGATTAAGCAATGGGTGGCAAGAAACGGAGAGTCTTAGCACTAGGTATATGCGCGTTACAGCGTGTAGCTAAAAAATCTTGGATGGTTAACAGTTATTCGTCTCCAAAGTGGTCAGATTGCATTACATGGACAAGGCAAATGATAAATACACATTTGTGTTTCAAAGTACTTTACTCAATAAACTCAGTTTTTACGAACACCCACAAACACACTAGATCTGGCTGAGCATATTTTTAACAAATTATTTTTAGTTTAATTTCTATCTACATACTTATATGAAAATAATTTATATTTAAATAAATGAGAAAATATTTATTTAGCACTCTTGCAACTCTTTTTTAATCAATTTCTTTCTATGAAAACAATAGAATATTTTTATAGCATGAATCTGACATCCTTACTAGGACAAATTTCCATGTTTTTTTATTATACTTTATTTTACATACGAGTATAACTATGGAATATACAATAGTTTAACGTTCATTTAAGAAAATTATATTACCTCAACGCTAACCTGAGTTCACTTTCAGTGGAATTTTGGAGGCATTGCGTGTTGAGTGGAAAATAATAATAGTAAAAATAAATATTTAAAAATATTAAAAAGGACGTTCTCTTAAATGGGAATCGAACCTACAATCTGTTTAAAGTCATATCCTTGAGCCCCTGCGCCACGACAGGCCTATAAAGAAACATCTATTTTATTAATATCAATTTCTCTTTTCTCTTAGGTATATAGAGATTTGTATCTATAGTAGGAATATCTAATTGAATTAATCCTGTTTACACCACGACACAGTATTGAAAACAACTTTGTAATATATTCATATAAATAATTTTAATAAATAAACCGGTCCATATCATCATTCGATTTGAACAGGAAATAAAATGCAAAAAACTTATGGCTAACGGTTGGTGGCATTACCTGGAGTTCTTTACATCGTTAGGATTTAATATTTAAGAGCTTATAGATTAATTATAATATATTTGGAGGCTAGGCACAAAGTGTGCCTATCATCATTATTAAATTTACTTGTAAATCGACTGGCTGTGGGTTCGATACCCACTCGAGGAGATGAAATATTTATTTACATTTATATTTTTATTTCTTCGATCTGGTGCCGAGAGGAAAGCGCGGCGTTGAGTTCCGCCACTCAACACGCAATGCCTCTAGAAATTGGCGGAAATTGAGGACCGGAGTGTCTTAACACTAGGTTCCCTCTGTCTACCCTGCTGTGTGCGGGATATAGCGTAAAGCTGAACAAAAAAATATTTATATTTGTTGAAGAATTACGGAAAATATATATTTCATATGAAATCGTCGTGGCGCAAATCTGTGACTATAACGCGACGATTGTGGGAATTAATTATTATTCGAGGGAATTAATTATTATTTTTTTATTTTTATTTTCCGCTTTGGCGTCAAGACAAAAGCCCGGCGTTGAATTCTGTCACTTAACCCGCAATGGATGGAACGGAGTGTTTTATAATTAAATACCCTGCTATATGCGGGATACAGCGTGAAGCTGATGTTCACCTACATAATTATATACAATATTTTCAGTCACCAGCTTAACGCTTAAACCTCCATGCAGGGCAGATAGAGAGATTGGAGTGTCGAGACAAAATGTGCGGGGCCGCATTTTACTCTATACGACATCAAATTTAACATCGATTATGATAAATAATGATATTATGTCCAAATATTTCAAACACTTATTTTATATATTTATTTGTTATAAAACAAACTATAATCAGAAAAATGGGAGTGTATCATTCTAAATGAGAGTATTACGATTTTTTTAAGTAATTAGAATCATTTGATGTTGAATTTGAGTTTGGAGTTTTCCATTAATTTTCCAAAACGCATAGCGACAATTTCCGAGATTTGTCACTAGAATGCTTAAATAGACACTGAACAAGCAATCGAAATACTACTAACCTGCTACTGGACCCTCCACTTTTACCCACTGCGTACTCTCCAGTTTTTTGAAATAACACATGAAATAAACCCTACTTTGCAATTCCAGTAAAAGCAGGTAGCCAAAAAACGAATAATATCGTAAATTTTAGAACATCGCGTCTGCTAGAAAGTTAATCAATATTTTTAAATGAAAAGAACATGTAGAGGTTCGGTTTTATAACAGTAGGTAAAAGTTAGAGTTCATGAAGTTGAAAAGAAAAGGACTCTTCGTCCTTCTCTTTTTAAAGTTAGACCTTTTGTAAAACATTTTTATTATTCAACATTTTTATTTTATAGTGTATAAATATAAACTTAGTGTACTTAAGTGTATTTTTAATTGAAAAAAAAAAATCACATTCAATTTCAGATTGTTTCGAGCGCGTCTCAATAGGTGAAAAACTGCCTCGTGATGACATCTACCGAAACGTGTCAGAACTAACGACGGTCGAGTGCGAACAGATATGCAAGCAAGACAAACAGTGTCAGTCATATGATTATGGGTATGTAATAGTTTTGACTGACTCAAAAGATAATAATAATATAGAAAGCAGATCCACAATAACATACAAATCTTTAGTAAAAATTATAAATTTTATTTAATTTACCAAAAAACTAAAAGTATTGTGAATCATTGCTATTATTTATTACGAGTCAATAAAAGTTTACCTATTATCATATTATGAGGGCAGTCGTGGCTAAGGGGCCAAAGTGTGACCGTAAAACCGATTGGTTGTGGGTTCGAACCCCACTCGAGGAGATGAAATATTTACTTAAATTTATATTTCCATTTCTTCGCTCTGGTGTCGAGGCAAAGCGCGGCGTTAACTTCTGCCACTCAATGCACTGTCTCCAGAATTCGGCAGAAAGTGGGGAATGGAGTGTCTTAACACTGAGTTCCCTCTATCTACCCTGCTGTGTGCAGAATACAACGTGAAGCTGATTATCATAATAATTTAATATTAATATTTAAAATTACAGAGTGGGTGCAAAAGGAAACGCTACTTGCGAACTCAGTAATTTGGATGAAAAAGAAATAAAAGAAAAAAACCTTTTTCAAAAGAACCCAGATTATGACGTATATGTTAGAAGGATTTTATGTGAACAATCGCCACCTATGCCAATTGATAAACCATATGAAGGAGAAAATCCAGATCACAAACCCGTATTTCGACCGACTGGCGAAGAAGCAAAGAAGCCTTTGGCTGATGATTTGAATCCTTACGAATCTAGCAGACCACAACCGTCATATAACAGGCCATACCCAAATTATAATCAAAATAATGACAGACCTGATGATTATAATTCCGTTAGACCTAACATTGATAGCCCTCCAAGCTATGGTAACCATAAGCCACAAGATATCCCATATAGACCGTATAAGAATATGTCAAGACCTGATTCATATGACCAACTACATTTTCAAGATCCAAAACGCCCTAGACCAGAATCTCATAGGCCGGATCCATATCGCCCTTCTCAACCTGGAGATGAAATCCAAGATATATATGGCCAAACAAGTAGACCACGACCTGTAACAGATATTCCTCAGTATCAATATATTATACGCCCTAATCGGAAACCATCTTATCAAGCCGATAATAATTATAATCGACCGAGGCCAGATTATTCTTATGATCAAAATTCTGAACCTGTACGCCCAAATCGTCCATATAAACCAACAAGACCTTATGACAAACCAAACTACAGTTACACAGATCAATATGCCAGTAATTATGGCACATCACAGGATAATTCTATTCATGTTGAAATATACGATCCACCTAGACCTTACAGACCGAATATGGATGAGAGACCATATCATGGTTCTAGCAATAATGGACAAGGCTATGGCCAAAATTACGGCTACAATAGTTTTTCAGCTCAAAATTCATACTCTCAAAGCCAGGCTCAATATGGTTCCAGCTCTTGGAGTCAAAATTTTAATGATCCTAGACCTAACAAACCTTCCTACGGTCCATCAAATCAAAACGATGCTTATGGAAATAAGCCTTATAAGCCTAAGCCTCAGCCTCAAGGTTCATATAATAACCAGTACAACCAGAACAGCTATAACCAAGCTACACATGAAGAAAGCTACAATAGTCAATTTGTAAATAATCAAGTATCGTACAATCAAGTAAGTGGCAATGGTTATGGTAATCAAGCATCTAGTTCCGGTGGGCAAAGTCAATATCGACCACATCAAGATACTTTATATAACAATGTACCAGCAGATTACGGCAATAATCAAATGTCAAGACCTCAAAGTAAGCCCCCGAATTATAATAATAATTACAACAATGATAATTATAACCAAAATGGTTATGGACAATCTAGCTACGATAGTTCTCAGAATAACCAACAGTATGGATCTCTCCAAGGTTCTCAACAACCAATAAAAAAACCGATAAATAACCAATATAATAATGTACAAACTGGATACGGTAATGATATCCCAAGTAATTATAGACCTCAAAACAATGATCATTATAATTCGCAAAATAGTTATGGTCAGAGTAATGATAACTATTCGTCACAAGGTAGCTACGGAAACCAAGCATCAAGTGTGAGTTCTCAAAATACCAACTCAGAAAATGGCTATGGTAACCAAGGAAGTACTAAGCCTCCAACCAACAATGACTATGATTCTGGTTTACAAAATGGTTACGGTAACCGACCTACATCTGGTAATACACAAAATGTTTATGGCAACCAAGACACAAATAATTATGGTGTTTCCCATTCTAACCAACATAATTCACAAGCAACACAAAACCAATACGGAAGCTCACAGAGTGGTTACGGCGGCCAATATAGTAGTTTTGACAACCAAAACTATTATGGTAGCCATCTTGGTTATGGAATTCATAATCTATATGGAATTAAACCAGGAAGTTATGGAAATGATCCATATCAAGAGTACCGTCCAATAATGACAAATAAAGACCCTTATGGTGGCTATAATGAAAGAAAGAAAGAAAGAAAGCCATCGAATCCAAAAAAGCCTACACCAAATTATGGAAACGAAGAAGATGACAACGGTTACAGAAAACCATCACAGCAATCAATTCCTAATTACGATCATGATAAACCAAGTGATCATAAACCAGTTTATGAATTAGAAGAAGGCAATTCTAATGCACCAGGTTACTCAGGCTTAGGCCCAAATAGTGATGTGGTTACGTCGAAACCAGTTTCAGTCAGTAACAATGGATATGGAAGAAATCCGTCGCCAGACATTTTGTCTTATAAAGGTAAGAATATCTCATATATTAATAAATAATATCTAATGGCAGACAAGACAAGACAAGTTAAAGATTAAACTATAATACAATATTTTTGTTTATATTGCAATTTTTTGTTCTTCGTTTTCATTTAAGCATCCTTACTTTTTATTTATTGTCATTCTTATGTGAGCTAACTTATAATTTTCTCTACATTAGCTTATTATCATATTAACCTATTTTATAGTATTTTATTGTGCATATTAAACTTTATAAGTACTCGTATAAATAATATATCTTGATGACCGTCGATGGCTGAAACGCCACGCTTTGGGCTCCATTCCAACTCGGAGAGTAGATTTTTTTTTGCTTACCTTGGTAACAAGAAAAAACGCTACAACGTTTACATTTTCTGTTCCATCAAATCGCAAGGTATCGAAAATTGGGGGGAAAATTAGGGCAACGGAATATTAAATTTAGTTTCTCTCTGCCTACCCTGCTATATACGGGATATAGCGTAAATCTAAAGAAAGAAATTACGTAAAATAATTTAAACTTTATTACTATTTCACACTAAAATATCGAATTTTAATGTAAAATAGTAATAAAGTTTAAATTATTATTTTATTATTGCGTTATCATCATAATACTAGTTCATCATTAATGTTGAGGTTTATGTATGTAAGTATAGGTAAGTATAGGTAGGTGTATTTAAGGCAATTATAATTCTTTTCGATGCTCTGAAAGAAGCTAAATAAGCAATTTAGATTAAGTAAGCATTGAAAGTATAACAGAAGTAGCACTGTAAGGTACAATTAGAAAGAAATATAAATATATTTAATTTCTTTTAGTAAAAATTGGTAAAGGAAATCCTTTAAAAAATATCTAATTCGTAAACTATGAAATTCTACATAAAAGTACATGAGTTTGAGCGTATTTGACAGGTTCCATGATGTGAAATCCGTTAAATTTTGTATCAACAACCTCGCTCTTTTGTTTTTAAAATTGACGGACAGACTGATTGTCATTTTTATTATAATAAGCCAACTGACCGGTAAGGGCATGACCTTAGATGAGCTTTGGGAAAATTGTGATTATATATATGTATGTATGTATGTATGTTCATATATATTTTTATTTAAATTTGTTTAAACAGCGTAATAATATTACGTACTTTATTATATTTAACAGCTGGTTCCTGCAAATTTTCAAATAAAAATAAATTATATTTTTTGATATTTGGCCGAGGCCGAAGCGGCACGAGGTGTGACTGTGAAACCGACTGGTTATGGGTTCGATCCCCACTCGAGGAGATGAAATATTTACTTAAATTTATATTGGCATTTCTTCGCTCTGGTGTCGAGGTTAAGCGCAGCGTTGAGTTCTGCCTCTCAACACGCAGTGCCTCCAGAATTCGGCAGAAAGTGGGGAACGGGAGTGTCTTAACACAAGGTTCCCTCTGCTTACCCTGCTGTGTGCGGGATACAGCGTGAAGCTGATTTTTATTTGATACTTGGCATTTTTTAAAGAAGGTTAAGGATAGTTATATATAAGTTAAGGTTAAGAATAGTAATTTTTAAATATTACTTTTAAGGTATAATTTATATGCATATATTTTTTAATTATACTAAGTTTCTAAAGTATTTATGTCTCTTTACTTCTGTTTTGATTAATTCTGTCTCAAATGGAGAATTAGCTATCAAATATGTTATTTATGTATAATATCAAAAAACATCAGCGCCACAGTGCGTGATTGCAATACGGTTGTGAGTTTGATTCCCACCCGAGGGAATGGTTTTTTTTTTGTATCCTCGTCCTGATAACAAGATAAAGCGCAGCGCTGAATTCCGCCACTCAACACAAAAAACTAGGCAGAAAGTTGTTTACACTACTTATATAAGATAGACACCGTAAAGATAAGAAAATTAACGTGCATCTAAATCCAAAAATAATTAGGTATATGTTAAAGGGTTATTGCAACAATCGAGTGAAAAATCATTTTAAAAATAAAAAAAAAAACATCTTATATTATCCGACCTCACCAATTGTTATTCTCCACGACACAAGAAATGATTAGTAAATGATGAATCCCAACATTTTTTTTCTTCATAATGGACTATAATGGAAGGTCTAAGCAATTTGGCTTGAGCCTACCGTTTGCAATTTATTTTACAAGGAACGCTTGGTACAAGTTTGAAACTTGTATACAGATATATACTTACAATTTCACGCTTTTTCCTGTATAGCAGAATAGACAGGAGAAACCCTATATTAAGACACTCTATTTCTCACTTTTCACCCTAATTTTTGAGATATTTCGTATTGAGTGCTGTACCTGAACGTCGCGCTGCGCTTAGTCCATCAGACCAGGAAATTCCAAATAATTTCAATATTATTATCGTTCTGCCGAGTGCCTTTATACATACGTAGTGTTTATTTGAGTACATTTAGTTATACAAGGTGATTTACAAGTTGATTGCCTGATTTATTTCTGAGACCGATCTTGAGATACCGTCTTAATGAATAGATCGATCGAACTTAATTTTCTATTTTCCCCTAAATTAAAAAAAATATATTTTATTGACCCCTAATAAAAATACTATGTAATATTTTTTTGTAAAAATAACCTAATTTCAAATTAAATTACTTGGATACAGCTTAATATTTTCATTTACTAATAAATTTTCAACAACTCCAACAAATATGCATTCTTCAACAATTCATAGGTAGATGATATAATCATCGCCTAAGTTTCTTACATAGACCATTCAAGATAGTAATCTGATATCGGGGATCTTTTTGTATACGAAACTTATTGTTCACGTTATATCATATCGTAGTTTGTTTGTCTGTTTGTCCTTCACTATTGTCTATTCTTTACAATTTATGAGTTTTGAGCATTATTATTTTATTATAGTGCTGTAATGGCTTTTTGGTTTCCTGAAGTTAACGTGGTAATTTTTTTTGTATCTTTGCTTCTACACATAGCAGAGTAAGCAGAGGGAACTTGGGAATCAAGATTTTTTTTATTGTTAACTCTTTCTTACACTACAGACTTATGGTCCGTACCTTTTGTCATCGTATACATTTCATTTAATTATTTTTTATCTTTAAATGTTACTTAGAACTACACTTATGGTATTAAATACATACATTTCTATATATTTCTATGAGGCCGGTCGTGGCGCAGCGGCACGAGGTGTGACTGCAAAACCGACTGGTTCTGGGTTCGATTCCCACTCGAGGAGATGAAATATTTACTTAAATTTATATTTCCATTTCTTCGCTCTGGTGTCGAGGTTAAGCGCGGCGTTGAGTTCTGCCACTCAACACGCAATGCCTCCAGAATTCGGCAGAAAGTGGGGAACGGAGTGTCTTAACACTAGGTTCCCTCTGCCTACCCTGCTGTGTGCGGGATACAGCGTGAAGCTAATTTAATTTATTTTTTTTTTTAATTTCTATATATATAGAATATCTCCTTAAGAGAGTCCGAGAGAAGAGAGAGAGAGAGTTATTCATTTCAGTTGCCGACTTAACTACACTATAACCTAAATGTACGTGCAAAAATCATTTCAACATAAATAATAATAAATAAAATTAACCTAATTGATTACAAAAAGAAAAAAAAAATATAGATTTCAATAGTTTTTTTACAATATATATTTTTTTATGAAACCATACAAATATTTCTTACGGTTGGGGAAAGTGGGAACGTGGATAGCATCATAATATAGGGCATGACCGCTTCGTTTCTATCTTTAAATTTTACTCCTCAAAGTCTTTTTTTTTCGCTGCTTCTGTTGCCTTCCGGAATTATCTTTTTATTGCATCGTCCTCGCCACTGCTGTAGTCGGAATATCTGTTGATATGCCGCGTTATTGCTACAATTGCATGTAAGACGCTCTCATGTAGCTGTAATTTCATCGACTTTGTGTTAACCGTCGCGTTTGTCAGACTTTGGACTTCATACATAGTCACCATTTTAGAACCTATATTTACCGTGTACTCCTGGTGGATTAAAGATTTTTTTCTCCTTTTGAGTAAATGTGAGGTAGAGGGTTTCACTTAAGTCTCGTGGTGCTGGCGTAGTTCTCAAATTTTCCATACAGAGGGAGCCTCATCTAACCAGAGTATATCTCTTGAAGGGCATAGATGACGTCTATTATGAGGCTCCTATGGGTACATAATAGGGCCTGGTTTATGTTGACAAATCCGATGTTGACTTGAATCCGTTGATGTTGACCTCCAATAAGTGATAAGTAATCACGACTTCAACAATTAGGCGTTTACACGTTTCTGAATTCTCTAACCCATTAACCAACATTGATGCCATAGTGCGAATCTTCCTTTTCACCAAATTTTCTATACGTAAATATTAAAAATAAATAAAATAATAATATAATACCATATTAATCGAGACGAATTCATGTATTGCCGTCCCGAGTGTCACAACCGTCGTTTCTTATATATATAATGGGTAGTGATGGTTAGAAGGCAAGTTGAACTCTTAAGTACTACGGTACAAATAATTTTAAAAAGTGGTTATAATATGATCAATCTTCAATAAAATTTAATCTAATATGAAGCAAAGTGTAATGTTATCTCAATATACATACGTATATCTTTTTTTAGCTTAGGCTGTATCCCGCATATAGCATGGTAGACAAAGGGAACCTAGTGTTGAGACACTCCATTCCATTCCACATTTTCCACTGGATTCTTCAGAAATTGCATGTTGAATAGTGAAATTCAAATGCACGCTTTGCCTTATTACCAGAGAGAGGAAATAAAAATACTACATAATTAATTTACTCGAGTGGGAATGGAACCCACAACTCCCTCTTTAACAGTCACACCCTAAAGCCACTACGTCGCTACGGCCCATATCGTATGCGTTCTTATCTAGATAACATAATAAAGTAGCAGGTAGATAATCTTTAAAGCTTTTAGGAAGACGCATACCATTGTTTTAAACATTTCAAGGGTACTATAACAATAGAATAAATAGTTTCACTTAATACTACATGACTTCATAGAACAAAAAAGTGTATGAGTCATAACCCTATATGTAATTAAATGTAAGTTATTTTGAAAACGAAAAAAAAATCTGTCAAGTGTGAGTCAGCCTTCCGCACCGAGCGATATAGGTCCGCTGGAAGTAAAACTTATTGAACCTTAGAAATTTATAAAAGTTTGATAATTAAAAAAATAAAAAATAAATCAGCTTCACGCTCTACCCCGCACACAACAGGGTAGGCAGAGGGATCCTAGTGTTAAAACACTTCGTTCCCCACTTTCTGCCGAATTCTGGAGGCATTGCGTGTTGAGTGGCAGGACTTAACGCCGCGCTTAGCCTCGACATAATAATTATGTACTTACATATTCTGTATAAATATTTCTATGTTGTATATTAAAACAAAATAGTGCATATCTAATTTTTTTATATATTTATATGCATTTGTGGGGGTAGCAGTGATAGACTAATGCTAGTGTTATAACCAAGGACTGCGGAACTGCTTTCCCTAGGTCGGGTTCAAATCCCCATGATGTTGTGAACTTCCCGAATAGAATAATTAAGTTGCCTATTTTTTTCTTAGAACAAAACCTAATAAATCCAAAAACTAAATAAAAAAAATTCAAAGAAAAACAACTACCTAGCCCAACAGTTTAGATTTTTTTTTTTATTTGTAATAGATATACATATTTTATGCAAAACAGAAGTATTGAAAATCAATGAAATTTTTACAAGGAGCCCTGTTGGTACTATTTAAATAGGTCCCATTTGTTAAAATTTACCAATAAACCGAATTTGTCATTCAACCAAAAATACTAAAAATAATATCCATATAAATTATGGGGTCAAATTTTGAACTTAAAGTATTTACATCCAGAGTGATCATATTACTAAACACTCAAAGAGATCTCGATATTTTTCGATCGGTGAAGTCGAGAACCATAGATTATTCAAAATTGAACTTGGCTCATTTCACATATCGTTTAAAAATAACAAGCATAAATGTCGTTTTAAATGAGTTGTTTCCTTCAAAACAGTTAAGAGATGCGCATGGGTACACCAAGGCTACATGCTAAATTATAGTCATTGTTTATATTTTTAAACTAAAATTATTCTGACGTTTTAGAATAATTGATATGTTTATAGAGTTAAGTACCTGAAGTCATCACTTATTTATATCATATGCTTAGTAGTGATATGGGTGGACTCAACCGGGTCATTACCACCCCCGGCATTTAAAACCGGCGTTAAGTAGTGGCTTTATGCTCCGGCGCCAACCCACCTTAAAGGCTGGCAACGCACCTGTAGCTTCTCTGGTGTTGCACGGGGTCGTGGGCGGCGGTAGTCACTTACTATCAGGTTCCTTTGCCTTGGCCTTTTCCATAAAAAAAAAAACGATCGCTTTTTAGTAAGTACAGTTTAGGGATGTTCGATTCGATCCAATAGTTATTTGGATCGATACAAAGGTATCCGTTGCACCCGGTTTTTATATCGAAATAATGACTTTCCATCCGTTTGTAGATAAAAATGGCCCGAAAAATAGGACTAATTTATTTTGACAAATAACTTGAACGAAAATATTAAATATTGATATTTTTAAATTGTCCTTGAATTTTTGAAAATAATTATTTTATTTTCAATAGAGTGTCCTAACACCTGGTTCTCTTATGAAGAAGATTGAGAATATTTTCCTATAAGTATAGTAGTTAATTAAAAGTAAATTTTCATTCAATTACGGTTTCATTTCAACGTTTATTTTGAAGCCAGTTCTGGCACAGGGGTACAAGGGTGCGACACGGTTGTGGGTTCGAGTCCGAGGTATTAATTATTTAATTTTGTTTCCTCGCTCTGGTAAAAAGACAAAGCGCGACGTTGAGTTCTGTCATTCAACATACAATATCTCATTAACTCGGGGAAAATGAGGAATGGAGTATCTTAACTCTAGGTTCCCTCTGCGTGAACCTAAAAACGTATAGGTATGTAAGTAGTGAAACGAAGTCATATTTACAACGTACTGTCAGTGGCACACCACAATGGTCGGATATATTAGGTTTTTGCTTTAAATTCTGTTTTTGAGACAATAGCACGGGCGTCGAAGTTATCAGTTTCAATCAGACGCGCTTAGTATGGACATGATTTTTTTATAATTTTTTTTTTAGTTGAAGAGAGAGAAGTGAATTTGTATGTACTGTATATTTTACAAAAACAATATGTTGGCTTATATATTATGTATTATTTTTGTTATGTTATATTATTTTTTCATTCAAATTAATTTTACACTAAATTAAATAAAGGATACATAAAATTAAGGCCGGTCGTGGCGCACAGCTACAGGTACAAAGTTGTGACTGTAAAATCGACTTCTTGTGGGTTCGATCCCCACCCGAGCAAGCGAAATATTTTAAAATTAAATTAATTAATAATTCGGCGGAAAGTGGGGAACGGAGTGTCTTAACACTAGGTTCCCTCTGCCTAATGATATGAAAAAGTATGTTCCTATTAACTTTTTCATGAGTGTAAATTTATAATTATAGCGCAATAGCAGGCACTCTCCAATTTTGTTATATGTATCTTATTCAAAATTATTTTTAAATTTTGGACTAACTAATAAATATAAAGTCAGAACGGTGGAATGGCAGACTTATAAAGTTAAAAATTTGGGCTCGAATGGCGGAACTTAACTCTGCGCTTTGTTTTGTCACCAGTACTAATCCTGTAAATCATTATTTCTATTCAATAAATAATATAATTTCAAAAAATAAATAATATAAGTCATAGAAAGTTTATTTTATTCTCTCTACGACGGCCAATTTAAAGTAATACCAACAAATTAAAGACATGTCCATACAACTCTATCAACTATGTGGAGGCTGCATATAAGCCTATGTCCGACAATACCGCCGTTCAGTATCGTTACGCGTTACCTCTGACCCACATATTCGTAAAAAAATTACACATTTTTTAATAAAAATGACATTTGCTGCATTTAATATTACTATAGTAAATAGATAAAAAAATAATTAAAAATATATATAAAAACTAATTTATTAATATTTAAATTTTAACTTAAATTATATTTGTTCTGTGGACTTTTCGCGGATGATGTCAGTGCTGTGCAAAAATGAGGTTGTGTTTTGTGTTTTTGTTGTCTGTGAACATTGTTGTTGGTTCGAGAGTGATACTGGTGGAAAATGCGCCAAGTTCGTATATTTTTAATACGCTTTTGTTAGTATGTATATACGTATATCCGTATGTATCTCTGTAACGAAAATTTTGAATGTGATTTTGACCGACTTTAAAACGTTGTTTGTGATTTTTTTCCTACCAAGGATAACTTTATTTTAGGATTTACTTATCAAGGATCGATGACTATGCAATATAAATATGAAAAGTTCGTCCCGATATCCTTAGTAGGACCTTTAGAACTAGCGATTTATTTAAGCTCCTGCTTTCTCCTAGGATGAAATAAAGAATTTTAGATTCCTTCTCCGAAAATTTCACTTTATGCAAAGTCTGTCGGTAGCTTATATATGCAAAGCCTGTTGGTAGCAAGAGCCCAAATGTTTTAGCATGTTTTTATTTTTCCTATGTATTATTTATTTTATTTAATATAGTCACTTTTAATTTTAGAATATTATTGAATACAAAATATCGTTGGATTCATACTTATGATTTTATTACAATTTATTTAAAACTTATTTTACATTTGAAATGTTAAAATCCTATGCCACGACCAGCATGCTAAATTAACAAATTAAAGGCATATTGGGTAGGCAGAGGAAACATAGTACTAAAACACTCCGTTCCTCACTTTCCGCCGTATTTTTCGAGGCGTTGCGTGTTGAGTGGTAGCACTTAACGCCGGGGCTTTGCTTAGGTTTCAATGCGAGGAAATTAATATATTAATAAATAATAAAATCTCTTGAGTATGTATCGAACCCACAGCCACAATCGACGCATTACAGTCACACCCTTATGCCTCTGCACCACGATGGTCTCAAAATAATAATCTATGCATAAAATAAGTTGTAACTCATCGCTGTCCATATATGGAAGATATATAAGGAAATGTTTTATAAGGGGACATTTATCTGTCTAAACCCAAATTTACCACCAACCCAAATTTTTGTGTGGTTGTCAGCTTGTATTATAATTTCTAATTTTGTCTCATTTATTATTATTTTATTTTTCTTAAATCGCAGCATCGTAGAGCCCCTCACGACATAGTAAGACTATGCCTCTCTATAAAGTATAAATAAACGGGTTAATTGTGAGTTTCATTGCGCTTTATAATAATTATTTTCACTTCGTTTTTTTGAGTTCGGGTACTCAACACGCAATGCCTACAGAATTCGAAAAATGGGAAATGGAGTGTCTTAACACTAGGTTCCCTCTGCCTACCCTGCTGTGTGTGGGATACTGCCTGACGCTAAAAAAATCCTGCGATTCCATATCTGTAAATCAAATTTTGGTAGTAGTTTTTAAATATTAGGATTTTTTATAGAGTTGGATTTGGGGTTTCTCTTACTACAATGCGATCGGCAAAGGCTTATTTATAAGCCGCTCTCAAATCTGAGATCGATAAATTAATACCTATGAATGACAACGCCATTTCAAAATCGCTATCCTAGACTTGAGAGTGATTTATAAATATGGGCCTTAAAGACTAAATATGGAAGAAGAAGTGATTTGTCACTCAATTCCATAGAAAAATAGTTTCTCACAATAATTATAAAAACACAAAGCCCATAATCACTCAGAGTCAGTAGGTCATAGTATTAATGTTATCTCCTCATTCGATCTCTACGTTTTTTATATGTAAAAATCAAGGTTGTTTTTTGTCCATCCGTACGTTGAATCATCGGCTATTTAGTGTTAGACGTGATTTCATTATAGGTGTTTGTATGTTCCCAGGATACTACATATACTTTTATTATACAAGAGAAATATTTTTTACATTTTAGATATAAATTCTTATAAAAATACATTTAAAAATATAATTAAAACACTTTTCAAACGGTGGGACAAGGGTCCAAGCCATCGATGGGCCCTAGAAAGGAACCTCCTTACAATACGCGCCGTCTCAACTAAAGCTGCCTTCTGCATCCGGTTTATGATCCAGCACCTAAGGGATAACCCCTTAAGATGTTGGTCGATGATTTTCATTAAGTAAAACCACTATTGGCACAATTATAATCGCATTAACATCCCACATGGCAGGAATCTCATGGGATTAGTCCAAATATTTAGATATATTTTTCTTTTTCGAGATCATTTGGGATAATACTATCAACAATCATTGCGCGACGCACCACTCGGTCTACTAGTACCATATCATTTCTATTGGCAACAATATACCTGTTAGTAATAATGTATCGATTCCAGTAGAACAAAGCAGCTTCACGCCTTATCCCGCACACAGCAGGGTACACTCTGTTCCCCACTTTCTGCCAAATTTTGAAGGCATTGAGTGTTGAGTGGCAGCACTTAACGCCGCGATAATGCCTCGACACCAGAGCGAAGAAATGGAAATATAAATTTAAATAAATATTTCATCTCCTCGAATGGGGATTGAACCTTTTTATGGTTCTGACGATTAAATTTTTTTATGATTCTGAGGATGAAGATTCATCGGTAGAATCATCTTCGTCCCCTGACTCGATTTCATAATTTGAGAGGAATATAGGCAATTCGTAGCTGCTTTAAACTTAATCGATCAATTTTTATTACTTCGATTTGTAGAATTCGCCAGATTATATATTTTTCGTAATCTTTGAATTCTTCCCTTCATAATAAAAGAAAAATTAGACACGCTCGAGAATGTCTAGATAACGTTTTTTTTACAACTTTGTAGCCCTCCCCCTTCTTTACGTCACTCTCAAATTGTCAGATTAGTGAATTAGAATATACACGATTTAGCATGTAACTAACTTACTTTACCTTAACCTCCCGCGCTAGAAAAAAATAGGCAGTGACTAAGTAATATTTATAAAAAGGAGAAGAATTAACTTTAAAAATATCTTATTACTGTCAAAGTTAGTATTTTTATCAAATACTCGTTGTATAACTTTTGTTAAAAAAATAACCTTAATAATTAAAAATAGTGTATTTTTTTGGCAAAAAAGGCACTAAAGAAATATAAAAAAAAATGTTTATTTGAACATCGGGAATCTTAGAAATTGAAATCTATTGTCGTTGTTTGTACCTATGTGTAACTAGAACTTAGGGACTTAAATTGCTAAATATTATTTCGTGTGGTATTTAGGATACGTAGTCAGTCGTTACCTAACATTCATCATTATCATCAAGAGGCTGTCATCAAGTAGCAGTATAGCATCAGACTGTAAACGCGATGTTTGAGGTTTAATACCCACTTCCCACATTCGGCAATGAACTAGATTTTAATTTTTTTCTTCTGCATGTTGACTGCCACCGAAGTTTGGGCTTCTCTGAAAAATACAATGTCAAACATTATTGGAAAATCAAATGTCAAACATCGACATAGAAACAAAATTATTGAAAAGTTATAATTATAAGCATATATTTTTTATACTCTATTAAGAAAAATTTACATACTTAAATTTGTTTCAGCCTGTTTCAAGCGAGTGCTCGCCGGTAAAAGGGCACTTCGTAGCCATGTACGAAGAGTCGTGGACTGCGAGCGTCTCGACGACTGTATGCGAGAGTGCGCTACGGAGAGAAGATTTCACTGTGAAAGCTTTAATTATAGGTATGTGATATTTATATTTTTCTCAGTTACACGCTTTGTCCTGCATTTAGCAAAGTAGGCAGAGGGAACCTAGTGCTTAGACACTCTGTTTCCCACTTACTACCTTTTCTTTCTCATCTAATTTCCGAGGTATTGCGTATTAAATGGCGACATTTTTCTCTGGTGATACTAGAGAGAAGAAATGAAAATATTAATAAATAATAATTAATTTCCCCAAGTGGGAACCGAACCCACAACTATCGCGTCACTGTCACACGTTTCTGCCATTACACAATGACAGCTTCGTTATTTGTATATACTTTTAGGTTATATAAATTATGAAATAAAATTAATTAAGAGTTGGTTGTATGATGACATATAACATATTTTAAGTATCCAAAGTAACTCTAAAGGCAGGTGACAATGGGCGCTAGCCTGTGTCCATCCCAGAGTAAGCCACGTTTAACGAACATATCCATTCAAAGCTAGTCCAGCGCCCTCCCCCCCCAGAAAATTCTCTGGTACCCTCATTCCAGAGCTAAGCCTTTTAAAACCTGGCAGCATCATCAGCATTACTTGTAAAATAATATCAATTAAAAAAATTAAAATGATTATTATTTTTTTAAAATAATATCACATTCAAATAAAAAGGTATGTCGAATGAACTATGAACTAAATCAACTAATAACTATAGCTTTCTCTCACGACATGTTCGCAGTATTGTTACATATAGTTCCTGATTCAATATAGTGGGCAATATAGTTGCATTTATTACTTTTAAATTATGAAACACGCTTATAAATACGGAGTCGGAATAAGTTAATCCGAAAATTACCATAAAATTGGAAAATTTTAGTCTTCTTTATTTTCTTATTTGAACTAGTCATCGTTCAAATAAGGAAAATTTAATTTTCCGTGGATATAAAATGGTTAACTTTCTTTTTCCCGTTCCTATAGGAATTTAGAGAATTCCTCTTTCAGCGCTCTACTAAACTCCTTAACCTTACGTACCTAATGTATATGCCAAATTTCTTCTTTCTGTCAGACAACAGAGAGCCGAAGTTATTGTATAGTTTCGATAGATTTTTTTAGCTACACTTTATGTTCTAAATATAACATTGAATGTAGAGGTATCCTTGTGCAACTTCATTCCTCACGCACCGTCGAAATTTTGAGACAGTGCGTATTGAGGGGCGAGTCTTAACGCCGTGCTTTATTGTATCACCCGAGCCATGAAAAAAGCCATTCCTCCGAATAGGAATCGAACCTACAACCTGCCTCTGCGCCACGACGGCCCATTATGTTACTATAAAACTATATAACTAATTATTATAATGCGTGTGATTGAGCTCCGCCGATAATATGTAGCGAGGAAGTGGAAAATAATACCTTAACCATAGGCCCCCTCTGCCTAGCCTACTATATGCGGGATACAGCGTGAAGCTTTAAAAAATATAGTAATAACATATTAATATAAAAAAAATATATAAAAATCATAAACCCCTCAAAACAACCTCGGCCGAATCAGCTCTAACCATCTGCATTGTGTGTTCACCTTGCGGCCTGACAGGGACGGATTGACGGAAACTATGATAACATGAGAATTTTATTATTTTTAATTACATATTGTGAAGATATTGAGATAATAACGCGTTTGTGAGATCCTGTCAATTTTACATGTTGAATGTTGTAAATATTTCGCTATAAGCTTCAGAAGGAATGTTCTCTCGTTTTCAATTAGGTTTTTTTTAGCTTCAAGTCGTAGTAGATAAGGCAGAGGAAATCTGGGAACCTAGTGTTAAGACACTCCGGTCCCATTAAATTATCATGAATTCTGAGAGCCTAGTATTAAGACTCCCTACTCCCATAAAATACCTTTTACTTCTGGAGGCCTTGCGTGTGTGCTGGAATTCAACGCCGCGCTTTGCCTTGATTTCAGACTGTATAAATAAAGATATTAATTATTGCATTCACCTGAGTGGGAAGAGAACTCAACTTTTCGCGTTGTAACATGTAGTAAATAGGCTTTTTCGATTGGTATAATCATTCATTGCCCTCATTTATTAAAATATACATACATAAAAAACAAAATAAATCAGCTTCTCGCACGCAGCAGGGTAGGCAGAGGGAACCTAGTGTTAAGACACTCCGTTCCCCATTTTCTGTTGAATCCTGGAGGCATCGCGTGTTGAGTGGCAGAACACAACGCCGCGCTTTTGCCTCGACACCAGAGCGAAGAAATGGAAATATAAATTTAAATAGATATTTCATCTCCTTGATTGGGGATCGAACCCACAACCAGTTGGTTTTACAATCCTACAAACATATAATTATTTATATTTAGATTATATAATATAAATATAAATGTTTCATATGATAGAATATAAATGTTTCAATAGTCTAACATATTAAGAATTTCTTGCCAAAATTCTATAGTATTAGCAGTATTATTGTTAGTACTAGCAGTAAAGAATTCATAATCCGACCCTGACCAATAATACAAACAATAATTTGCATAAAGATTTATCTCTAGTGCAACGTAATAGTGACCTAAATGAATACCATCGTAATTGAAGCACTCTCAAGGCTCTTACGAATGGCTATTTCACATAACAAGTAGCTACTATATGTTTTGGTTAATAAATTATGCTAAATAGTAACTAAAACTATAAAAATATTGCAAAAATTCTTTAAAATAAAATAAAATAAATCAGCTTCACGCTGTATCCCGCACACAGCAGGGCAGGCAGAGGTAACCTAGTGTTAAGACACTCCGTTCCCCACTTTCTGCCGAGTTCTGGAGGCATTGCGTGGCAGAACTCAACGCTGCGCTTAACCTCGACACCAGAGCGAATAAATGGAAATATAAATTTAAGTAAATATTTCATCTCCTCGAGTGGGAATAGAACCCACAACCAGTCGGTTTTACAATCACACCTCGTGCCGCTGCGCCACGACTGGTCTCTTTAAAAATATTTGAAAATATTGAGTATTAATTTATAGCTGCAATTACTTCATTTTGTTTAATCTTATTTATGCTTAGCTGAGAGTTCGTTTGTTTGAAGGAACTCGGGAATTACTACTTCTAATAGATAATCTAAAATAATCTAAAATTTTACCTTGGGTTATCCATAGGACTAAATACGACCTTTAATCGTGCTGATGTACTGCATAGTATCTACAGCCCGAATTCTCCTCTTCAACCAAAATCCTCGGGCTCTTAGACGTGTCATGTGTCATATTCAACTTTTAGCTGACCATGTGGGCAACGCTGCGTCTAAAGCTAGTTTCTTATACGTATATCCAAAGAGATAGAAGATACCTCAAATGTCAGTCTGTTCAGAGACGTTAGTACTGCATTGCGGAAATAAACTTTTATATACAAATATATTCTCTACAGTAATTTCTTATCAGAATCAGTCCACAATATTTTCAAAATCAGTGCACATCTCTCTTGTGATTGAAAACGCAGAAGGTCAAATTAATTCGATCCCCACTCGAGGCAATGGAATATTTAATAGTTTTATTTCCTTTCTCTGTTAAAGTGACAAAGCGCGGCGTTGAAATCCAAAATAATAATAAAATATATTTCGTATTCCCAACAATAAAGTGTTATTCACAAAAATACGAATCCCGCTACGATCAAACATTTTATACGTTACCTGAAAAAGTAAAATATAATTAGCCCAGAAAAAATATATTTTTTTTAAATTCAAATAATTAATATTTAAATTAATCTTTTGTTAATAGATTGGACCCAACATTCAGAGGCAAAGGTCTATGCGAATTAATGACGAAACCAATCGAAGCGTTCGATATACATCAGGACTTCGTAGAAGACAAAGATTTCGATTTCTATGAACTCGACCGAAATAGCTTAGAGCCATACTGCCCTGAAACTTTAAGAGGACCAGGACTCCTTCATTCCGGTTACCTATCCTCGAAGTCCAAGGACCAAAATCAGGACCAAAATCGTTGGAAAGACAGAATAGACTATGAAACCGGTTATAAGAGCTTTAATAGATTCTATGACGAGAGAAGAACCCAAACATACAATCGACGTTATGAAGATCAGTTATATATTCCTTATCAAATAGGTAAGTATTGTGCTAAATCATAGTTTTTTTTAAACATATTTATATAATTTTCATATTTTTTTTATATTTTTTTTAACGCAATTTGAACCTGCTGCTCTCGGTATCCTTTTAAGCGACGATTGTGACGTGTCTTAGTGATCTGGGCGCTTGGACGGTAAACAAGAGGCGCGGGTTCAAATCTCTCTACGTTACATTTTTTATACATTTTCTAAAAAGTATAATGCATAGTTATTAAGACATGAAAAAACATTTTTTTTAATAAATAGTAAGGAGTTCGATTCTCACCTGTGAAAAATTAAAAAATCTTATTGATAGTTCTTGAGTTATATTTAATTGTGATTGCATTTCTCTCGTATATGAGACTGTAAGGCTTAAGGTAAAATAAACGTGATATAAATAAAATAAACTGTTTATAAGTCAATAAATGTTGTTTCTTTTAATAACCTTTATTAAAAAAACTTTTTTATTTAATGGAATTTAGTATTTTTTTTATATTTCAAATATATATATAATATACACACTTACAATAAAATTACAAACTTTTAATAAAATTGTAACGGACAGACACCGGTCTATATATGGAAGATATGTTTACAAGAAAAGAGAAGAGAATAAAAGATAACGTCATTTTATAACCATCATAAAACCAAAAAAAATATTTTTTTAGGTCTGTTTTTCTGGGCATTTGTTCACGCTTGTCTTAGAAACGACTGAAATGAATAAATTTCAGTTTTCACTTATATTTTGGCAGCTGCCCTTAACATTTAGTATTTGTTTTGTTTCAATTGCCGTATAAATAAATAAGTTAAGAAATGGTATTTCAAAGTGTATAGTTCTAGAAAAATTACTATAAATAATTGTTTTATTAAATTGGCTGCAACTTTACCTTTCAATATAGAAAAGGTTTTTTTTTAAATGATATTACTATTAAAAATGAAAATAATGCTGATTAATCAATTAATCATTATATAATTCAACTAGTATTTTAATAATTTTACTACTTAAGTTACCAATATAATATGTACATATGCTTATGAGAACGCCTGATAAAAAATATTAGCAATTACATACATCAATAATTTAGTATTTATTTTCAAAATCTAATTCCAATATATGGAAGTCAAAATAAATTTTAAAATAAAATTTTGATAAGCACAAATTGTAAAAACAATAAGAGGCTTACATTTAAATTATTAACGGTTACTTTTAATCTTAAAGATTTCAAATTTTACAAATTTTTATAACATAAAATAATTATAGAATGAAATGTCTGAAGAAATGAAACTGAAAAAAATATGATTTTAATATTGTAAAACTATATTGCCGACATACCTATATATAACTAAAATAAAGTGCAAGTAAAATTTACATAGATATTTAATTTTGTTACCAATATTTTAATAAATAAAATTATTTAAACTGTAATGTTAAACTAAAATAAAATATCATTTAAAAATAATTCTATATATGAATAAGGTTTCTGCATAAATACGAAAATTGCACTTTAAAAAAGCAAAAAAAAATATTTACCATGTTATTAAGTACAGCAAACTTCTATAAACTTAAAAGCATTTTATCACGATCAAATATTTATAAATTACTAGTTCACCTAACATATTAAATAAATAACAAAAATAGACTACCGATAAATTAATAACATATTAATTATAACTGCAACTATATGTTTGTATCTCCTTAGAAGAAATCTAGTGTCAAGAACACTCCATCTCTCTATTTAGCACAGTTGTTGTGTGAACACAAAGCGAATTAAGTGGCGGGAATCAACGTCACGTTTTATGTTGTTGTTTGTGTTTGCTTGTTATCAGAGCGAGGAAAATAAGTAAGGGAGAATCGAATTCAAAACTGTCACGCTATAGCCCGCTGTGCCGCTGTGCCACGCTGGCTACTTATAAATATATGCACGGCGACACATATATACGACTTTTTAAATAAAATGTAACTAGTAAAATTATTCAAGCCTTTTTTGCAGGTATCAAAACAAATGATGATCGTGAAAAATGGGGTCAATATGGGGGCAACTATGGTGGAGTCGATGGATACTATAAGAACAGGAATGATTATCAGAATTCTGTTAAGCATTGGAAAATATCTGATCAGGAGCAATACAATCATGGAGTAAAAAAATACCACGAGGACAAGGACTTTGACTATCAAAGTCTGAAGAGTCATAGTGGGTATGAAAATTATGGGTATGCATACGGGTCCTGGAAGAAAGGGCAGTGGAATAGCTCGGGCAGTTTCTGGAAGGATTTCGATGGTGATGATTATCATGATAAGAAGCATGGTGTCTATGAATTTGAGAGTAGGAGCGATGATACTGGTAAAGGTAATCGAAAATTCTTAATTAAGTGTAAAATATATATTCTAATTTTACGCAAAACCAAGAAAATAATAAAAAAGTTATAATGTCCCATGGTTTAATGATTTAGAAATAATGCCGGATTATATTTTGAACTTTTAATAGATTGAAGTCAAACACGAAGATTTTAACTTAATTTTAAACAGTATCTAAAATTTAATCTCTAAGGCTTATTTGACTTTATTCAAATATCAAAAAATCAAAATTGTCCACCTAATTTTGCTGTTTCTCTTAAATAAGCAACAACCAAAAGATATCCTTAGAGTACTTTATATTTTACATCTTTTCCCAAAAAAAAAACATCATAAAATAATAACAACTTTTTCAGATTGTTCATCCCGCCGTAGCCCCGGAATGTCGTTAGGTTCAGGCTCCATCAGACGGTCGGTGCTCGCGCGTAACGTCGTCGAGTGTGAGGCGGCATGTTTCAATGAAAAGGAGTTTAAATGCGTGTCTTACAGCTATAGGTAATATAATAAGTTGAAATGACACAGAAAAAATGTATAGCGATCAAAATTCTTCATAGAAATTATATCTTCAGTTCAGTTCAGTCCTTTAATTATGGTGTTTCTAAATAAAAAATAAATTAGCTTCACGCTGTATCCCGCACACAGCAGGGTAGGCAGAGGGAACCTAGTGTTAAGACACTCCGTTCCCCACTTTCTGCCGAATTTTGGAGGCATTGCGTGTTGAGTGGCAGAACTCAACGCCGCGCTTAACCTCGACACCAGAGCGAAGAAAATGGAAATATAAATTTAAGTAAATATTTCATCTCCTCGAGTGGGGATCGAACCCACAACCAGTCGGTTTTGCAGTCACACCTTGTGCCGCTGCGCCACGACCGGCCTCAATCATCTTTTATTATATTTAAAAAAAAATATCTTCACATCATGACTCGGAGACTTGGTTGTAACCAAATATTTTAAAACTCAAATAATTGCTTTTTTGTGGAATGTCACGGTGAAATTTTTATGCAGCGTCACGCTGTGCCACACATAGCAGGGAGGAAATCTGAGAACCTAGTGTTAAGGGCACTTCGTTCCTATTAAGATACTTCCGTTCCCCATTGTCCGACCAATTTTGTTGATATCGCGTGTTGATTGATGAACCTCAACGCCATGCTTTGTCTTGTATCAGAGCTCTCAATAAAAATAATTCATTCACCCGAGTGGGAATCGACCCTACAACCGTCACGTGTAAATATGTCACAAGCTATACCACTGCACCACGACGGCATATTTAAAATTTAATTACTTTTTATTATCATTTCACAGATATTCAAGTCATCCAGGATCAGATAATTGTTTTTTAAGTGAACGTCCATATCGTGGTCTACAAATGTCGGCGGACAGTGAGTCTGACGTCTATGCGATGCCATTGCATAAGGACTGCCTTACTATTAGCACTAAACCTTGGGTGGAAAGTGGTAAGTATAATATTTATTTTGGAGTTTCTATTAATTTAGAGGCATTGTTTGAGTGGTGGAACACAACGCCGCACTTTGCCTCGACACCAGAGTGAAGAAATGAAAATATAAATTTAAATGAATATTTCATTTCCTTGAGTGGGGATCGAACCCACAACCAGTCGATTTTACAGTCACACTTTGTACCCCTGCGCCACGACTGGTCTCACGCAATGCCTCCAGAACTCGACGGAAAGTGGGGAACGAAGTGTCTTAACACTAGGTTCCTTCTGCCTACCCTACTGGTATATAGCCTGCGGGATATAGCGTGAATAGATATCGAAACTACCTATTCTAAACGGGACCTTCAAAATAAACATTCCTACAAATTGGAATTAAATTTACACTCATCAGAAATAAGATAAAAAAAAAATCAAAACGAAAAATATCGATACAAAACCTAAATAGGACTGCTTCGAGTTTATTAAGGTAGACGGAAATTAACAGGTTTAAAAAAGAACTTTCTTAAAAAGTTTCTTTCAAAATATGTAAAACTCACGAAAACGAAAATTTTCTTAATATGTAAAATGTCTTTTGTATTTACTATGATGATTTTCGTATCTTCAGAATGTTTCTGGCACGTCCGTTCTGGAGCGGCGGTGCAAGGCGCGAGTGTGCGCGCCGCACTCACTGTGACCGGACTCGGCGCCTGTGAAGCGGAATGCTTGAGGGCTAATGGATTCTTCTGTAGAGGATTTAGCTTTAGGTGAACATTTTTTTTTCATTTCCCTAGAAGGAGCGTAGTATTAAGCAACTCCGCTTCTCACTTTATACCGAATTATGGAGGCGTGTTGAGTGGCGGAACTCAACGCCGCGCTTTGCCTCGGCACCAGAACGAAGAAATGTAAATATTAAATATTTCATTTCCTTGAGTGGGAATCAAACCCACAACCTGTTATGTTTACAGTTGCACATTTGTATCGCCACCGCTAGCTTCTGCGCCGGATACAACATGATGATAAAAAAATATATATTTAAAGCAGCAGAAGAAAACTAAGCAAATATCCTTACAAACTTAAATCTTCTAAACAAGAAATATGAATAACTAACAAAAATACCCTTGTAAAAAAATGTAAGATGGCTCTGCAGAAAAATGGTGGATATTCATTGTTTTTTCGGACCCAAATCAATTTATCAAATAAATTTTCTTATTATAGAAACAAATAATAAAAGTTTTTAACTAAAAAAACAACATAAGTTTACTATTTTATAAATATTTTCTACTTAAATAGATTCGACGCACCAACGATAGGTGATGATTTAGAGAACTGCCTCCTGACGTCCTCTCCGCCGACCTCCTTGGAGCTGCGCCGCGGGCTGCGGGCGGGACAGCACGAGCTGTACGCCCGAGGGAACTACGGCCGCGGCTGTGAACCCGCGCTGTACGACGACGTCAATAGGGAGCCTCGTGAGTATCTGAAGAATACCTTTTTTGGATTGTTAGGCTGATTTGAGGTATTTTCAAAATAACCTGTATAAAAAGAAAGAATATTTAAATGATTTTAATACTTATGATAATACTTGCTCTGGTAAGGCAAAGCGGGACGTTACAAATCAAAACAATGTTTTCTAAAAATTTGATTTAAAGTAACAACATTAAAATTCTGGAGGTATTGCGTGTTATGTGTCGGAACTCAACGCCGCGCTTTGCCTTGGCACCAGAGTACAGAAATGAAAATCTATAATTCATTTTTTCAAATGGGAATCGAAATCACAACCTGTCGCGTTTGCAGCCACACGCCTGTGCCCTGCGCCAAGACACCTTAAGGAATCACAAATATGAATGTCGCAAATGTTAAAACATTGAATTATTCAAGCCATATATTAGGTACCTGCCTTTTACTTAAAAACGTGTAAATATTTACAAAATACGGCGTTGAGTTCCGTTAAAACGAGTTTATTTATACTCCTTTCTCTTTGCGTACCCTGCTATATGTGGAATAAATGTACTGTAGTGTGATACTGTAAAAAACATATTAAGTTAACGGAAAATAGTTATTAAGACAGATAAATGATTGCTTTCTCTAAATCTATTTAACATACAAATCGCCAAATTAAATAATTATAATTTTTTTAACATATTCTTAAAATAGTTATTAAATAAAATTTTATTAATATTTTAACGATATTATTGTATTTCCAGAATGTTATCTACAGTATGAAAGTTCAGCGAAACTTTCCCCTTCGTCCATACGAGGTCAGGCGCGCGCCCGCGACGAGCGCGCGTGCGGCAACGCCTGTACCGATGCACCTTTCAGATGCCTCAGTTTTTCATTCAGGTGAGAAATAATCATTGAAAATATCTATGTAAGCGATTGTTTTGTTTTTGTTTGGTTGAATGCCCTAATCTCAATAACTACTGGTCCGATTTGAAAAAATATTTTTGTGTAATATCATGACTGGTCCACTTATCAACGAGGGTTTTATGGTCACATACCATATTATTTCTAAATAACCACCTGTATTTGCGGTTAGTGTTACTTTGAGCACTTAGAATGTGTCCTGTATCGTAAGCAACTTTGCGTTAGTTTTGTTTCGTTGTCGTTGTCAAATTAAACTAGATTACATTTGACGACGGCGGTGATGGTAAAAACTAGATAGTTAAAAAAATATAATTAAAGTCTTCATTAGTATTGTACCTTACTTTACCTTTTAAGTAAGCTACTCTGTTATAAATTGTAGTTAAATAAATATTTATTAGTTTATTTAGACTGTACTATGAGTATTTATTTAGACTGTATTATGAGTAATAAACAAAAGTTGCACGAAAATTTGTATAAAAGAAGGCTTATACCATTTCTAAAAAAAAATCATCAAAATCGGTTCAGTCAAAAGTTCTGAGGTAACAAACATTATAAAAATGCAATCGAATTGATAAACTTCTTTTCTTATAGAAGTCGATGTTTTTTTTTTCAAATTACAAGATAGGTAAGCACAGGGGACGTACATACATAGTGTTCAGACACTCAGTTGCACACTTGGCACCGATTGTCAAAATTTGCAAATTGAGTATTGCGTAACTCAACGACGCCCTTTGTTTATTAAAACGTGGAAATAAACATAAGCATCCATTTCTAAATTAACCAAAGACACAAGTATATTATAGTAGAACTGAATAGTTTTAGTATTAACTAAGTTTTTTTTTCTAGCAATAACGCAGCACCTGATAAAGAAAATTGTTTATTGTCCGAAATACGTCTCTTCGACTTACAAAGAGGAGTCGATTATGAACATTCTGATGACGACTTGTTGTTCGCGTTTGATCTATTCAATGGGCAATGTTGGAGAAAAGTGCATGGAAAACAGGAATATGAGTACGTATAACATTTATACTAAAATGGAAGAGTTTGTTTGTTTGTTTAAACGGTAAGATCTCTGGATCTACTGGTCCGATTTAGTTTTTTATTTGTTTTGTATGAAAGCTACATCCTTCAGTAGTGCTATAGGCTATAAACCATTACGGTGGAAGTCTTATTTAACCTTAATTAACGAAATAACAATAATAGCGAACGCCATCAAATTGCTTTAAGCGCGTGCGTTGCAAAAATAGTTAATTATATGTCAGTACATTTACGTTAAGTATATTACGTATATTAAGTACATTTACGAAAGTTACTTCATCGTCAAGAAAATTTAATGAAGATAGTATTCGGCTGTTATAACATGTAATTTGGACGTATATTTTTCGAGAAAATGTAAAATAAAATTATTTCAAGCATAGCATCGAGTACCGCGGGGGACGCCCTTGCCGCCGATGATATAAAGCATGTAGCGCTTGCACTATCTTAGAATTATGAAAATAAGTTGTTCGTAATTGAATGTATCCATCTGTTCGCAAATGCAGCATGATATAAATATTATAGGGGGTATGCGGGCGAAGCCGCTTAGCCGCTAGTTAGCTGTTTATAATACTGAGTTAAACTCTTGAAAACTACTTTTTTTGGTTGGCGGTACTCAACACTGCTTTTTGTTTTTGACAAATTTATGGGTTCTCAATTGCGGCACAGTGGTTTATACATTTTATTATGTATATTTTAGAAATATAGCATATTTCTTTTTCAGTGTACCCACACTAGAACTACCACGTCCACTGTCAGCTCCAAGTGTAGAAGAATATCCTGGACCAGTTTCTGGACCCGATCTACACCCACCACCAGGTAATAAATTGATTATAGTTATAAAATTATTTGTAATTCATATTTTTTTCCATTTTTTTATAATAGGTAAATAATAATAAAAATATATATTTTTAAATAAAATCAGAATAGGATATTCTTTACTCTTTTGTAACTTTATTTCGCAGAAACTTTCGTATCAGGACCAGGTCCAAGTGGGCCAAATTTCCCGGGACCACTACCAATTAAACCATATATACAAGAAACAGGGCCAGGCTTTAGACCTAATTATGAATCTAGTGGTCCAATCAAACCTCATTATTTACCAGAAAGTGGCCCAGAAATAACAGGTCCAAGTGGACCTAGTGGACCAAACTTTCCAGATTTTAAACCACACTCTAAACCAGATTATGTTGAACAAGGCTACAAGCCGAATTATCTTCGCCCCTATAAACCATCTCATGATTATCAAGATTTTCCACCTGAAGATGTGAGGCCAGGTTATGCTGACGATTTTGGTCCAGGTTTAAAACCAGGTTTTAAGCCAGACGGTCCCAGACCACCGTTCCGACCAAATGATTATGGACCACCTTATAGACCAGACCATTACCGACCCGATTACAAGCCAGATGTAAGACCTAGACCTTATTTACCTGGTCCTAGTAGTGTAGATGTGCCTATTGGAGTAAGTGGATCAAGTGGAATAAGTAGTTCGATTGGAATAACTAGCTCAGGTGGAATAACTAGTTCAGGTGGAATAAGTAGCTCCAGTGGAATAAGTAGCTCGAGTGGATTAAGCAGCTCGGGTGGCTTCATTGGTTCAAGTAGCTATAGTGGTCCGAGTGGTCCTAGTGGTCCAAGCGGTAGCGGTCCTGTAGGCCCAAGTTTGAGGCCTTCTTACGGCTCAGGATCTGGTCCTAATATAGGTTTTAAACCGGATAGACCAAAAAGACCTGGAGATCGAGTGGATGAATCATGTAAATATATTTATCCTTTAATAAGATTTTTTTTTTGTTATTATCATAATTTATTTCTATAACTACTTTAATATATTTTACATTTTTGAAGTGTTATTCCACACTTAGAAAAGAAAAATACTTTTTAGAAAACATTTTAAATTTTTTAAAGTAGCGGTATTTGAACCCGCGCCTCTTGGAAACTATCCAAGCGCTTTGATCAACTAAGCCATATGTATATTGGGCTACGTCGAAATCATCTCTGTAGGGAGAATTTTCTAGGGAGAGAAAAAATCTCCCTTAGAATTATTTCATTAATTACTTAGAATTATCATTTGTCAAGAGACAATGCTATTTATTAAAGTTTTTTATTCCACACTTTTCGAAAGAAAAAATCTTTTTAGAAAACGTAAAACATTTCAATAAAGCGGGATTTTAACTCACGCCTCTCAGTGCTTGGACGGTTGGAGCGCTTTGCTTGGAGCCAAGAGGCGCGGGTTCAAATCCTGCTACATTAAAAAAATGTTTATATGTTTTCTAAAATTTTATTTTAATATATACTTATAAAAGCTTTAATAGGTACATATAGTATTAAGGAAAAAGGAACAACCTGTATAACAACGTTTATTCAAATAAGCTAAAATATATGTCGTAGTACAGCCTAACGTTTTACATCTTCTAATTAAATAAAGATAATGCCTATATTTAATTAGAGTTTACAAATAAGAACTACAAACATATTATATTTAATTTCGCAGTAGCGTTATCATGGCGTCACTACACAGTGTCAGGGTTCCCGTGTAGGAAAGGAAGCTCGTGTGAACAAAATGTTATCGCTGGGCATTGGGCATGCGAGCCGGAGGGTGGAGAGATAGGTGAGAGTATATTTATAATGATTTCGCAATAATACGAAACATTAGAGAGTATCGTAACTTAACACCGCACCGGAGCGGGAAAATTACAATAATTAAAGTACATCGTTCCTTTGATTGTGGATCGCCCACCCATGTCCATGGTGATTACAGTGTACTATTGTGATATAAATATAGATTTTCATTTGTCGTCGTAGCTGTAATTAATATAAGCAATTTATTTATTACTATCCTAATTTAAATGTACTTAATGAAATATACAAGTCTTCATGGTGCAGTGCCACAGCATTTGACCGTAAACAAAACGGTTGTGATTTCTATTGCCACATGAGGTAAAGAGCTCTTTTTAACCGACTTTTTTTAACAAAAAAAAAAGGAGGTTCCCAATTCGTCGGAATCTTTTTTTTTGTACCTCGCTCTGGTAATAAGTGTTTCGAAAATTGGTCGAAAAGTGGGGCACGACTACACGTGAGACACGAGTGAGGTACGAACCGAATGAATGAATGGTGTATGCGGGATACAGGGGGGATACTGGTCGAAAACGATAATAATAAAAAAAAATGCTTCACGCTGTATTCCGCACACAGCAGGGTAGGCAGAGGGAACCTAGTGTTAAGACACTCCGTTCCCCACTTTCTGCCTAATTCTGGAGGCATTGTGTTGAGTGGCAGAACTCAACGCCGCGCTTAACCTCGATACCAGAGCGAAGAAATGGAAATATAAATTTAAGGAAATATTTCATCTCTTCAAGTGGGGATCGAACCCACAACCAGTCGGTTTTGCAGTCACACCTCGTGCCGCTGTGCCACGACCGGCCTCTAAAACGATAATAAATAAATAAAAATTACAGGTTCATGGGACTATTGCTGCGCTCCGACTCACAGATGCGGATATAGTGAAGGCTTCAAAAAGCCATGGTATGTTAGTTGTTAGAGTCTATAGCTACTAATATTATAAAGCTGTTTTTTTTTACCTTAACTTAAGGTTCCTAGGTTCCCTCTGCTGACTCTGTTAATTTCGGAATACAGCGTGAAAAAAATATATATTATTAGCACAATTCAATGAAATTATTTTTAGCAACTCTTTCAGTGATCAGTTGACCTATTTCGTATATCGTTCCCAAGCCTCGGTAGCGCAGTAGGCAGCGCGTAAGTCTCATAATCTTAAGGTCGTGAGTTCGATCCTCACCCGGGGCATATTTTTTTATATTTTTTTTTACATTTTAATTTGTATTCAAAAATTTATTTTTAATTTACGAAGAATTTAGTAAAGTTTTTTATTCAAAGTATGGACGGTGAAATGTGTCTAATTAGTAGATATAATATTAAAGTGTTACCTTATTGTTCTTTTTGCTATTTTTATAATAAAAAATATTAATAATATTATTTTTTAATAAAATAAATATTTATGCAGGTGCTACGTAGGCCCAGAGCCTGATCAATGGCGGCCGTGCAGTGAAAAATATTACCCATACCACCAACACAAAGTGCCGCATCCGTCTCTTGGAACCCGAGGTAATATTTAGTTTTTTAATCAAATCTTTATTTTGTTTAACAATGTTAATCATTTTGGTTTATTTTAAAAATTTTACCTAATATATAACATTTCGACAGAAATTGAAATATTTTTCAGTTTGCCTCAATGCCTACTCTGCTATATGCGGGATTCAGCGTAAACCTAAAAAAAAAAAATAAAAAAAAAATAATAAAAATAAATAAATTTACAGAAGCTGTCCGTCCCCGCCCAGATACGTCATTAGGCAAACCCACGGATACATTACAAGCGCCATCCCATCGTGATAAATTCCATCCTGGATCATACTTATCGGAAGCGGATAGACGATATTGGGACGATTTATACAAAAATGGACCCCAAGCGTACTATGATAGACATGGGAACCCTTTGCCAGGTAGCACTGCATTGTTTTGACTTCATCGATTTTTCTAATTTCACTCACACTTTGTACATATCAGGAAAGGCTGTGGGTTCAAAGCCGTCACGTTTATAATTAGACTCTGTACCGTTGCCTCATCCGAATTAACTAAAAAAATATTTATTCTATTATTCAGGATACACACGAGTCCCAACAGAGGACAGACCACACATAAAGTACCAAAGGAACCCGGGAACACCTGGATCTGGTGTCTGGGTTCCCGTGTCTGGTGATGACGATGATGAAGTAACTAGTGGATTAGGAGTTCCTAGGTAATAATATTGTAATAATAATAATAACAATTTATTGCACATTTACAATTGGATTATACATTTGATTTACACAGTATATGAGATCAATGTGCAATGGCGGCCTTATCGCTAAGAGCGATCTCTTATAGGCAACCGACAATACAGGATCTATAAAACAAGAACGCAGAACGGTTTTAAAGCAGAATTATAATTTGTAATGTTAATTTGGTAATATGTATCATTTTTTAAACGCAAAAAAATTTTTTTGGTTAATATTTTAAATATTAAAATGTTAGAAAATGTAAATTGGGTTTAATGTTACAATTAAATTACATTTAATTTAATGAAATTATTTTTATAAAAGTATCATAGCTATAACGTTCAATTTTGTATTTCTAGATATTGGCCCGTAGCGTACTTACATAAAGAGCCTCCACCAAATATGACATACTTTAGGTTCAATGAATCGCCAACTACAACAGAAAAATATAATACACGAACTACTCTATCTCGAGAACAAATAGAAAGCAAACGAGTCAATCTGGACAAACCTATAGGAAATGACATTGAAAGTAGATCTATAGATAGTGGTCCTCGGAGCGAAAAACGAATAAATATTACAAATGACGAGGATTTTCTGGATCTTACTACAAATAATCTTACAACGACAATTAAACCTTTGACAAATATAACTATTGAAACGACTGCGAAAACGACTGTAATAGATGATCATGTTAATAAAACAGATATACCTGTTCCACTTGAAAATGTAAGCTTAGAAGATGATTTTATTAAAGGCATAGATGGAAAATTACATGATTTTACCCATTCTTTAGAAATTTTTGATTTGGAAGACATAAAAGAAAGACCATGTGATAAAAAGACTTTAGAAGCAGAGGAAAAACAAATTGAAGCTATCGGACGATTAATAGCTTCAAGACGCGGTGGAAAATTGATTGTTGAAAAACGATCACAAAAAGATTTGGAATCAAAAAGCATATCTTTAGACAATGACTTCCTTGATTTAAATTTTGGTAACCGATTCCCTACATCGGAGAGACGAGGTGTGATACAAAAGGTATCTAAAGATGATATAGAGAGGGATAAAGTAAAAGTATTAAATGATAAAAGTCTAGAAGTTAGTGAAACAACGTTCGTCAGACCGCCCAGAGTTTTGAGTACAACGGAAAATATAAAAAAAGCTGTTGTCAACGGAAAAGTGTTTTATGATGCAACAATAAGAGATCAACGTGAGTTGTTTAATAATACACGACGTGGGAAAAGTTTGCGTTTAGAAGAAAACAGAGGACCTACACCTAATGGCAGTGTTAAGAAGAAGAATGTTAGAACTCGTAACATCAACCCTGTTAGAAGAGTTAGAAGAGTATATAGAAAGAGATATAATCCAGAAGAAGTGAGAAAGAGATTGTTGGAAAGGGAGAAGAATAAAACGGAAACTAAAAGCTAATAGATCCGATCGTCTGGCAGTTTGGATGGGAGATACAGTAATGGAGTTGTACTTGAAAAAATATTTACTTCTATAAATTGAATTTAAATTAATTTTTTGCTTAACATTAATACTTATGTGACTTAAATTTGGCTATTATTTACAAAAACATTTAAAGTTAATAATTTTAAGAAGGTTAGATATAAAATAAAATTTTGTGTCTATTTGATTTTAATTATTTTTTTTACTTGAATTGAATCTTTTCACCATTAAAATGACTGTTAAATTATATATATTAAAATCTCCTTTTTAAAATATCAAATGATTACTGTATTTCAATTCAAAGCTACATAATTATCTTTACTATATATTTGGTGCTGTAGGAAATTATTGTCAGTTTGACCACAAATTTTGATTTGTGTTAAATTGACGATGTCTAAGTTTAAATACATATATGTAGGTTATGTTTTGTACTAAAAAAATATGTTTTAAATTATTAATTTTAAGCGCAGATGAATTGTCTTATTTAACAATAATTAAATATATATTATTTTAAAATTAATAATACGCTTTATTTTATAATCCTCATATCTTCTAAAGAAGATGACTCTAAATGTCTGTATGTTCATCAATAAAATTGTCAAAAAGTATATTATGTTCCAATTTAGCGACCAGCCTATGTTTTGTTAAAATTGATTTATTGGTTTTTGAGACATGCATTTCTAGAACGGATATGTATAATTTACCTACTTAATTGACAGACATTTTAAATTGTAGTTTTTTTCATTTTGCTTTTATTTATATTTATATAAATATAAATATATATATAAATAAATATAAATATAAATCAAACTACAATTTAAAATGTCTGTCAATTAAGTAGGTAAATTATACATATCCGTTCTAGAAATGCATGTCTCAAAAACCAATAAATCAATTTTAACAAAACATAGGCTGGTCGCTAAATTGGAACATAATATACTTTTTGACAATTTTATTGATGAACATACAGACATTTAGAGTCCATAAAATAATGTAGTAAGTATTTTTTAATAAATTGAGACCATTGTTGCGCAATGGGAGAGCGTTTGACTGTAATGCGATGGTTGTGGTTCCAATCCCATTCTGGCAAGACTAGATGACTCTAATTCAAAATCTTAACACTAAGTCTTACAGGTGTAAAGTGAAACCAAAAAATAAAAAGAAAAATATGTAAATAATACCGCATAAAGAATTTAAACCAACATTCATTAGATCATTCAAATAACATTTAATGAAAAGAAAGCCATACTTTTCGTTTTTTTTTTAATATTTAGAGAAACAAAATTAATATACGATACTAAAATGTCACGTACAACAATATGCCTTGTAAAGTATGAGATTAGCGCTAGCGACAAGGAAAGTAAACGCGATGAGTCAGCAATTTTATACTTAGGGTTGGTTGTTGTATGAAAATTATAACATTTTATTTATATAATAATTTATTTATTCCATATTTTACACATTTTGAAAAACAAATATTCACAATAGTCGAAATTATCATTAAAAATATTTTCTATCAGCTATTTTTGTCACATGAAAAATTATGAGAAATATATATAATTTTTTTTTTAATATTTGTGATTATTGATAAAATTTCATTAAGCCACCTGTTACTTTTGTAGCTTGATATTGTATCGTATATATAGGAGGATACTGAAGAACCTACTGTTATACAATCGGTTTCCTACTTTCTCTTCTTCTTCGGAACTCAACGCCGAGCTTTGTTTTATTGGAGCGGAGTAATAATTATTTAACATAAATGAAAATCGAAAATACAACCATTACGTTAACAGGCAGTCCTAATGCATCATGATTGCCTGAAACATGTCATTCTGTATTAACCAAATTGTGAAAAATGGAGTTTAACTGCAAATAACGAGAAAAAATACATATCAGAGCCTCAAAGTGAAGTGAAGTGTTATTTGGCAACGTTATTACAATTTTCGTAAGGAACCTTTTTTAAAGAAAGTACAAGTATAATACAATTTTCTTAAGATTTAAAAAGTTATATATAAGACACAAATCCTATCAATTATTTTTCAGTTAAATACATCTTTTCGATTTATTATTGTAAATGAAAGTTGACAACCCTAATCCGAGCGTGAGTTCACGACTCCCAGTAGATTTGCATTGGACAGCCGTTATATGCAGCAAACATTGCATTTCACCTGTGAAAGTCTCGTAGAAAGTGACTTAGGGACAGATTTAAAGGTCTTTTGGAAGATTTATTTAAGAAGATTATTATGAGATTTACTATGTGCCGTGGGGCATGTGTAATTTCACTATGGTTATGGGCTCAAATCCCATTCGAAAAAAGCTTCTATAAAGTAACTTATATAAATGTGACAGTAAACGCGAAAGGTTGTGTTCGATTTTCGCTCGACAAAATTAAATATAAGTTAATATATTTTCATTACTCCGCTCTGGATTTGAGTCAGAAACGCGGCGTTGAGTTCCGCCACTCAACATGCAATGTCTCGAGAACTTAGCAGATAGTAAAGACTCTTAACATTAGGCTCCCTCTGCCTACCCTGCTACATATGGGATACAGAGAGGACAAGATCAATAATTTGGAGTTCAACATTAAAACGAATAACAAAATCGATATGGCTTTTAGTTTCCTTAAAACTTGTAAAAAATATACACATTTTTTAGCTTCACGCTGTACTGCGCACAGAGCAGAATAGTCAAAGGGAACCTGCTAACCTAGCGTCGTGTGTGTAAGATACTCCTTCTTTACATACGTTCTTAAAAACCTAAATAGATCATTATACTTAAATATTAATCATTCAAACAATGTCCCATACATATTAAAGTCATAAAACTAACTTTTCATCTATTAAAGTCGGTTAAAACATAGTTTCCTCTAGCAAAACGCATCCTGTTTCAAAGTCATGGAAAATCTTAAGTGAATCAAATAATCAGTAAATTTTCCGATTCACTCCCCGTCACAGTCGTATAACCGCAGCGTCGTAACATTAGAAGCGAAAGCCGCCCACGGGAAATCTGGTGAAAATGACCCGGGAGACCTCCGGCTCGCTTTCGATCGGTCTTTAGTTATACCCACTGAGTCATTTGATATTATAAAATGTCAAATTTTGATCTAAAAAGGCAGTTGTTGCAGGTTCGATCCCTATAGAGAGGGATGATTGCACTTAAATTATTTTTATTTCTCCTACCGCCCAATATCTCTCACTCACGAATTCAGACAAAAAGTAGAGGATGAAGTGTCTGGACACTAGGTTTTTTTTGTGTACACTTGGTTCAATATTAATTCATTTCATTTCATATTATTACAATTTTTAAGTAGAAGTTTTAATTTTTTTTATGCTTATTTTTAATAAAAAATTGTTTATTAATTTTAAATATTGCTATTGCTTGCTATGCATGCTGCATATACGAGCGACTGTAAACGTGACAGGTTGTGGGTTCGATTCCCACTTGAAAAATGAAATATTTAATATTAACATTTCTTCACTTCGCTCTGGTGTTCTCAAAACGCGGTGTTGAGTTCCGCTATTCAACCAAAACTTTTCCAGAATTCGGCGGAAGAATGGCGGAACGGAAGTGTCTTAATGGTACCGGAGTGTCTTAATACTAGGTTTATCCTGCTTAATCTGCTACACGTGGGGAAAAAGCGTGAAGCTGTGAGCATATTCTTTTATTATTAAATATTTATTCCGACTTTGAACTTGTGACCTTCAAAGTAACAACTACGCTGCTATAAATATATTTTAACTAAAGTATAACTAACCTCAATATTCAGAATAGAGGCAATCGACTGTAACTTACACAATGCCTTGCTCATTCTTAAACGAACCACGAAGATGATAAAAACTTTCAACTTGATATGACAATATATAAATATAGTCGATCTTATGAGAAGAATACAGGTTTTTTTAAATAAAAATTTTAGAGTACACTGCGGAGGTCATCGTAGAGCAGGGGCACAAGCAGGTGACTACAAGCGATGGTTGTGGGTTCAATCCTATTCGGAAAAAGGAATATTTATTACTATAGAAATATCTTCAATTCCTCGCTCCGGTAACGAGGCAAAGTACGACATTGAGTACCCCCATTCAAAGTGCAATATTTCGAGAATTCGGCGGAAAGTGGGGAACGGAAATGTCTTAATGGGAACGGTGTGTCTTAACGCTTGGTTCCCAGGTTCCCTCTTACCATGGTACAGTTTACAGGTTACCATGATATGTGCGGTATACATACAAGAAAAATCTTACATTTTTCTGTCGCTACGTGCAATGTCTAGTTTATTAAAGTGTATCACGATTCAATTATCTATACGTAACAGTTGTTTATACAACACTTTTCTCTTTTAAAATAATGCGGAAATAAATCTTTTATATAAAAATAAAAGTTACAACAAAATCGTAACAGCTCTAATTGTCGGTAATGGACTAAAGTGTTGTAACAAATTGTATGTCACAAGATTTTATTATCTATATATAAAAGTAAAAGTGTTTGTCAATATGTTTATTTCTGTTTAATATTAAAATAAAGCTTATATTGTGACTTCGATACTACTCGGGAATTAATTAATTCTTTGCTGATGTCAAGATAATTCGCCGCGAAACACGTTATATATAGAAAATTGAATGGAAAGTGGAGAAGGGAAATAATGGAGTGTCTTGATATTTCTCTCTACCTATCCCGCTATATGCGAAATCTGCGGGATACAGAGTGAAGCTACAAATTACACATATTCCACCTCTGTAGAGTCCCGCTAGGAAGAAAAAAAATAATTTTCTTTGATTTAATTGACTTTTCTATCTTGACTCTACAGAGGTGAAGTATGTGTAATTTGTAGCTTCACGCTGTATCCCGCATACATCAGGATAGGCAGCGATAAACTAGTGTTAAATTTTCCTATACACACTTTCAAGACATTGTCTTCGTACCAGTAATTCTTTCCCTCGAATGGGAATCGAACCTACAACCGTCACATTTTTAGATCATCACATCATTATATTTGTTATTTTTAAATTTATTTCAATGTAAAGTCACAATATAAGTCTAGTTAAGACATTTTTGCAAAATGCGTATCGAATTCCGCGTATAGCGAAAGCAACTTTCTATAATCCAAAGGTAAAAGTATTATTCACTGGGTTCAATGTACTGCAAAGGTTAGTTGTATGGGTAGCTGCATTCATTTTTACACATCTCCCGTATTTTTGGTGGTAAATGGAGAAAGAAAGATCAAATATATAAATAAAGAAAAAAGCAGGTTCGTATTGTTTTGTTTTAACTCCACGCTGTATCTCGCACATGGGCAGCAGGGCACATTAACAGCAAGGTATGTGAACATGAGATCCTAGTGCTAGAGCACTTCCATTCCCCACTTACTGTCGAATTTTTGAGGTATTGCGTGTCAAGTGGCGAAACACAACGCCGCGCTTACATTGATAGAAGATGCACATTTATATCATGTGCTTCTTCTATCAATGTTTTTCTGGAATTACTGTCTGCCCGAAAAAGCGATGGTATGGTAAGCACGGTGTTTAGTTCTACCACTCAATACTTAATACCTTAAAATAAGACGAATAACGTAATGTCTTTACTCTAGAGTCTAGACATTACGATCGATAATGCGTGCCTCTTTTATGCTACGAAAAGAGGAGATTTAGAAGATTCATAAATAAACATACAAATTTTATTTAAGAAGGTCGAGAACGAGCCATATAATTAAGATAAAATTAATTTATAAATGTAATAATTATTGAGTGTCCAAATAAATAAATTCCTTCAAGTTGAATGAGTTCATATTTATGTAAAGATTTTAAGTTACTGAAAAGCTGAAATCAGTAACTTTCTAGAAAATCTATTTTTCTAGATAAGATTTCTTGAAATTTATACAAGAACAGAGAAAACACCGGACAACACTCTGAACTATATGAGATAGAAATTATATTTCAAAAGCTACATGTACCTGCAAACGAAGCTGCGAGCAACTACTAAGAGCAGTAAAAAGTATATATGTTTTTAATAAAAAAAAAACATTATATATTGTCACCATTTTCTTAACATTTTTTTAATAGAAAAAGTAGCAAGTACGCCTAAACTTTAAATGCATGTGAAATTTTATGCATATTTTTGCTTGGAAAGTTGCAAAATTCTGAGTAAAGAATGTTTCAATCGCAATCAAAATTCCTTTGATCAATTAACTTATAAGCCAATTACTATAAGGGAAAATAACGTGAACTAGTTTTATTTCACTTTTTTATTTTTGTTTATTTAAATAGTCATTAATGTCATTTTGATTTGTATGAGCGTTGGCTGATTAATTAAAAAAAAAACGAAATAAATGTAAACCAGCCATCCAGCCTAATAAAAAAAGGTACAGCGTTGAGTTCCGTCTTCAAAAAACGGGTTCTCCTTACCTACCTCATGAAATGCAAAAGATTTTTTGAAGACCTACCATCTAATGATAGAAAATGCAAGAGTGTCCTCAAAAACCTATTTGGGTATTCAAACTGCGAACGTGATACCTTCTAACGGATGCTCGGAGCAATTTATTGTAGAATCAGGACGATATTTACGTAGAATATAAGTGAATAATCTGTGGAATTCTGAGAATAAAACTTTTAGTCTGTGAGATTGAGATTGTTTTATTTTATTTTTATAACTTTACGTATATACATACGAGTACAGCAGCACAGGGTAGGCAGAGGGAACCTAATGTTCTAATTCTGGAGGCATTGCGTGTTGAGAGGAGGAACTCAACGCTCAGGGCTTTGGCTCGACACCAGAATGAAGAAATGAAAATATTCAATATTTCATTTTCTCGAGTAGGGATCGAATCCACAACCAGTGAGCAGAAGTATATGACTGTAAGCTCGAGTTATTTATTTATATACTAGAAGTCACCCATAGTTTATGAACATACAAAGACGTAATGAAATATAAGTTGAATATAAGTTGAATATAAGAATATAAGTTGAAAAATTCTTTTCCCGGTACCAGAAGGATTTCGCCATATTGTTTTCTTTTACTTTCTTTAGCCTATCTTTATGCCAAATTTTATTTTTTTAAGTCCAATGAACATTAATCGGAGTAGTTGCTCAAAAAATATAGCCATTTCCCACTGAACTGTAATGACTATATAAAATTTATATAGACATCAAAATAATTTTCAAATTCTATAGTGCTTATAATTCAGATAGTGCCTACGATTTTGAGGGCGGGTCACAAGTTCGTTACTGGCCATTATCTCTTAGTTTCACAAAGCTGTGTATGACTAGAATAAGCTATATAAGCCTACTTCAAGATTAATGTTAGGCTTGAATTTTAATGTTTAACACTAAGTTATTTAAGATTATTTTGGACTTAAAACATCAACTTTTTTTATTTTGTTTCATGCATAACTTGTTTTTTCAATGGTTAATTGAAATGTGTTTTCATAAAATATACACAAGATAATGTATCGTTTACAGGAAAAGGCTGCTTTTTTTCAAATAATAAAAAAAATATGATCATCCTGTGAAAAGAGGTCGAACCTACTACTATCGCTCGTGCCCTGCACCACGATGGCCTTTTACTTTATATTAATATATCTATAATTAATTTTACAAAAACAATAATTTAAGGATGTCATGGCGTAGCGACATAGCGCCTGACCACAAGTGGTTCTGGGTTTCATTTCCATTTAGGGGAATGAATTATATTCATTTTCTCGCCCTAGTAACAAGAAAAGCGTTGACTTTCGCAAATTAACATACAATGTCTCAAAAATTGGGTGAAAATTAGAGAGCGAAATATATTGACACTAAGATCAACTACCTTCTCTGCTATATGCGGGATACAGCGTGAAGCTATAAAAATTGTTGTTTCACTAAGAATATAAGTAAGCGAAAGCTTCATATTTATGTACATTTCTACGACAGACGACAACACCTGTCCTTAGCTTTTGTTCTAATAGTAGAGGCCGTTGAGCTAATACACTGTTGACATATCAATATGTGAATATTAATTTTATAATTATTTTGTATATCTTGAAATAATATAGTGGGTTCAGCATAAAGGAAATTTAATTTTGGTATTTGTTATGGAAATACTATTAGGAAAAAAAGATAGTAAAGAAAAAAAAATAATTTTCGTTTTTATTTTGGTATATAAAAAAATACTGTACCGATATTAGAGATATTTTGTAACAATGTAAAAAAAATACAAGATTACAGATTATTAAGATACTCTATCCTCACATTTGGGTATTAAATGTCAAAATGACATATCGTCAATTGTCAAAATTGTAAAGGAGTGTGAATACCTCATCGAGGCATTCTTCATGTGGACAATAAAAAACTTTTTTTAACAAACAACCTGCTATAAACCATACACCGAAGTATAATAGAGTTCGAATTCTTTTACATAACCTGTAAAATCCAATAATATAAAAAGGTAAGGGATTTTTCAAATACACACAACAATTTGGACTCTATCATATATTAAAATAACATTTAATTTTGATTTACAAAATATACATAATTATTTTTTTGCTGACGGTGAGTCAACTGACCACAAATAAACTTTCTATTGTGTTGGAATACTTTATCGATAATGAATTAGTGATGCGCCTCTGTCGATGTGAAATCTTGATTTACGATGCTTTTGTTTTTAGTGAAATGTTATCGATGTTTCGCCGATTAGTTACCGTTCGAGTGAAAAGGTTGTATACTTGGAAGTTATTACCTTATTGTGCAGGAGGAGTCGTCAATGAAAATCGATTTTTACTGTCAAATATTCATTTTAAGAAAATGGAGGTTATTAAAAAAAATGTTTTGCTAAAGTATTCGCTTTTGTAATTCAGTTTTCTTCTTCAGACAGGAAAATATATGTTGTGTAGTTAAGCAAAAATTTTGTAGCTTCATATTTTTAAGTACAAATGCTTATTAAGTTTTTTTGAGCTGTAAACGTGACAGCTGTGTGTTCTATTTCCATTCCAGGAAATGTATATAGTAGTTAGGTTAGGTTCCCTCTGCCTAAATTATTACATAAGGTATACAGATTAAAGGTAATAAAAAATATTAAATTAAAAGTAAAAATATATAATTATATTCAATCTGTCGTTAGAAATGACATAGTTATTTTATTTTGTAAACATACGTTAGCAAGTGAAACTGCGGTCTGCGGGCATCCAGTTGCTGATGCTTTCTTTAAAACAAGTTAATGTATCATTTACTTAACTACTTTGAAAATATGCAATTATGGCTGCTTTTACCGGCTTATTTTGTTTTTAGTTTGACGCTATAACTCACAGATAGCAAGTTAGACAGAGGGAACCTAGTGTTAAGATTAAGATACTTCGTTCCACAATTTGTGCTCAAATTCTCGAGACATTGAGTCGTATTGAGTCGTGGTACTCAACGCCGCGATTTATCTTGTTAGCAGAGCTAGGCAATTAAAATAATTCATTCCGAACAAATAATTCGTTATCGAACCCACAATAATCACTCTTTCAGTCTGACACTGTGCCACGGCGGCTTCATTTCCTTGTATCGAGCAAATTTATTGTGAGAACTATTGAATTGAATTTTTATTTTATTTTTTTCATTTGAACTGACCACAATTATAGTTATGAGTTCGATACATATGAGCATGGGCCAGTCGTGGCGCAGCGGCACAAAGTGTGACTGTAAAACCGACTGGTTGTGGATTCGATCCCCACTCGAGGAGATGAAATATTTACTTAAATTTAGATTTCCATTTCTTCGCTCTGGTGTCGAGGTAAAGCGTGGCGTTGAGTTCTGCCACTTAACACGCAATGCCTCCAGAATTCGGTAGAAAGAGGGGAACGGAATGTCTTAACATTAGGTTCCTTTTGCCTAACCTGTTGTGTGCGGGGTACAGCGTGAAGCTGATATTTCCCGTTCTGACAAGTATATTACTTTTATATCGATATAAATCAAAAAGGCATCACCACAACCTATCGTAACCTTAAGCGAAAGTCTTCGAGCTTCGTAATATGACGGCGGCCTTATGCTAACATCGACCGTTAAAAAAAATAGATTAAATAAGTAAAAGTTACTGTAAGTCTGTATTTGAATGTGGCTGTGGGTACGATTTTCATTCGAGGGAATGCTTATTTTTGTATTTTCTATTTTCTCCAGTTTGATTACAGCGTTAAATTCCGGCATTTAAGAGTATCTTAACACTCCTCCTTGCATAATCATAATATAAAAAAACAAAAAAAACTGTAACTAAAAAAAACAATTTTACTGTTATAAATAAAAATAAATAAATTGACATAAATTTGAGCTGTTTCAGTCAGTTTTATTTTATTTGTTTGAAATACGAGATTTATTATGAAATAAAAGAATAAGTAAAATTTATTTACCGTTGCCATATTGGTTCATTTACCGCGATTCCCGTTCTGATCAACCTACATAGGAGATGAAACATGAAACTATGCACGTCCTTGTCAAATATATTAAATAAATGAAAGTTGTGACAGAGATAAGTTTTTAATTAATAATATATATATTTTTTAATTATGTCTTTATTTTAAAAAGTGAGATGAAATTTGTAACGATTTGTTCAATGACTTTGTATAGTGGGAACTTGGAATTTTTAATTTATATTTTTTTAACTTCACACTCTATACTGACTTAGCAGGAGAAGGTGGGGGTACCTAGTGTTAATACATTTCGTTCCCTATTCTCCATTCATTTTTCCAGAAATTGCGTGCCGAGTGGCGCAACTCAATGCCGCGCTTTTTGCTATCAGAGCGAGAAAATGAAAATAGATCATTCTCTAGAGTAGGAATCGAACCCACATCCGTCGTATTTACAGTTAAACACTGTACCGCTGCGCTACGATGGTCTCTTTCAATATATTAATACGTTTATTTATTTTATCAATTTTATAATTTCAGTTAGATTATTTCAATAAACAAAATTTAAATGTAGAGTTTTACTTTCTCAGATTTCATATTTTCTAAATATAATGTTCTAATCGTAAAGAGAAAAATAAAAACATATATATACTTAGTTTCATATTCCAATATTTAAAGAATAATATATCAATATTAGTTTAACCATAAACCAAACATTAAATATGTTAGATCGAAAGTTTATGTGGTTAAAAAAAAGTATCGCCATCTCTTACCTTTATATTACTATCTCACAATTTCTCATTTCACCGTTCACTTGTTTAGCGACTTCGTACTAACTGTGACCGAGTTCTTTTTAATTGATGAAATTTAAAATATTTTAAACTCTATGTATTAAAATTTAAAGTCGCTTTTTCTTATTCAGTAAAGTCGTCAAATGGTACTTTATCGCACTCAAGCAGTAAAGTAATATGTGTGTTTCTTATTTTACAGAAGTTGGTCACTCGGGTAGTAGGTTCTTACTCGTGATATCGTGTGGACGTCTCAGTATCGACATTTAAATCGATATAATATCGATAATTAAAAAAAAGATCTACATAAATATATATACGTAAAAATAAAAAAATGCCGAGAAAACCGTTCAGATGCCGCCGTTGTAATTATTGAGTGTTAGTTTAATTTTTTTTTGGATTTTTATAACAAACGTCAAAATGACAGTTAAAAAGTGTAGTGATGTGATGATTTTGATAGTGTTGTTGATGAACAGTACGCCCCTGATACGGGGTGAAGAATACGACAGAGGTAGGCAATTATATTTATATAGAAAAATAAAAATAAATGTATAATGCTAATTATAGTAAAAAAAAAAATATAAAATAATGGATAAATTTGGCTAAAATAAAATTGAATGCTAAAGAACTTATTTCTTTACTTTTTTATATCTTAATAAATTGGAATGGATAGGGATGACCCATTGGGATGAACAAGTGAGAGATTCAAAAGATTCAAAAGTGCTTATAAGAGTTTATTTGAATAAAAAATATTTTGAATTTGAATTTGATACACAAAATATTTAATTTCTAATAAGAGGCCGTGGTGCCGCAGGAACACGAGCGTGCTACTATAAACATGAGAGGTTGTGTCTTCGATTCCTAGTCGAGGAAATTAAATATCCAACACGCAGTACCTTGAGAATTTAGAATGGTGACAGGGTGACTTAACACTGTGTTCCCAGGTTCCATCTGTCTACTCTGCTATGTGCAGGATATAGCGTGAAGCCTAAAAAAATCTAGCAAAGTAACGGACGAAGGCCCGTTACTTTGTTTTTATCTACTGTAAGATGTAAAATTTAAAAAAAAATGTTTTCGTAGGAATTTCGCCGAATCCCTTAGTGGTACAGTCCCTACTTCAGGTAGGCTACATGCTAAATTATAAATTTCGAATTCAAGTAATTTCGTCTGTGCGTTGTCTTTCAGCCCCTTATTTGACTCAATAGTTTTATATATTGGTCCTAATTGATTTGATACTAAATAATTTTCATTTTGTTGCTTTTCTTAATATTTTTAACTTTACAGTTTATTTACAGATTTTGTGTAATATTTCTTTAATAATAACCGAACTCGATTTATACAAACATATTGGAAGTTCAGATATTTTTTATTAAAACCGTGTATTGAGTCAAAATATTTTAAGCAACATATTAATGACACAATATAATTCTAGCATTTCTTCACCTACCGTGATATATGCGGGATACAGCGTGAAGCTAAAAATAAAAATCGAGAAAAAACATTTGTAAAAGTTAAAATATTTCTAAATTGACAGGATATCAAATTGCGAATCGATTAGAACGGTGAAAGTTATTCACATACTTTTATTAACTAAAAAAACACCAGAATAGAGTGGAGATATTGTTATATAAAAGTTTTGTCATTTTTTTTCTTTCAGTTAGACGTTCAACACGCAATGTCTAAAAATTCGGACAAAATGTGAGGAAAAGAGTGCTTAACACTAGATTTCTGTTAATTTAATATAAAATATTTTTTCTTTCACGTTCCTAATTTTAAAATTGTTAAGAGACCATTGTATTCAAAAACAATAATGTGTAATCACTCTTCTACTTATATAGTTTAGATAATTTATTGTGTAAAAGTATCTTAAAGTTTTATTTAGCTTCAAATTCTATAAGTATTAAATATTGCCTTAAGTTATTCAAAATTATGCGTCAATTTTATTCAAATAATCTTTATTTATTCATAAATGAAAAATATTAAGAAACGTACATTGTGATCGTTGATGTCTTTCCAACTGAAATGCTAAAATAGATCTAAAAGTCTTTTGCTCTATATTAAAATATATCTTGGTATTTTCATCTTTTAATATAAACGAACCTAAAAATTATTATATGAAATATATTTTAACTTGTTTATAATGATATATTAACAAGATGCATTTACAAAATTAATTAAATATTTTTTTTATAAATCATGTCTGGTGCAGTCTTCAGTTAAATAAAAACTACCAAAAATAAATTTCTGTTTCTCGTATAATTTTGAATGAGATGGATAGCCCATATCGAGGTCACTTTATGTCGTTCTTAAGCCGGTTCTTAAGAGGTTAAGAGATATGTGTACATTTTTTATTATACAAAAGTTGTTGAGTGCGATTATTTTTATGAACTTAGCTTTATTTGCTTTATCTAAGACCTCTTTAACCTACTAACAAAATTGTGAATTAGCACTGTTTATTTTAAAAAACCTAAGAAATTTTAAACATGGCAGGACTCGAACCTGCTCCTCTGGAATATTGTACAAACTTCAATTTGTATTCTATAACATTTGTGTTCCAATTATGTTTGAGTAATACTTAAGAAAAGGTAAACGTAAAAATAGGGTCTAGTTCATGTCTACCAAAATCACAAGATTGAATCTGTGTATTTTCTTTCTAAATAAGTATATAAATTTTCTAAGTAAGTACTAACTACATAATAAATAAATAAATATGTATAGGAATAGGAATTTACATAATAATGTATCCCCCATATATGAGGCAGGATAGAACCTAGGGTTATGAATTTTAATTCTTCACTTTCTGCTTAATTTTTGAGACATTGCGTTCAGAGCGGTGGAACTCTACGTCACGCCTTGTCTTCTCACCAGAGCGAGAAAATAACATTAATTCGATCGTTCGAGTGGAAATCGAATCCACAAATATCGTACTTACACTCAGATGCCGAACAGCTGAGCCACAACGGCCTTATGATTATCAAGAGCCCGTATTATTTTTTTACATGTCAAAATAATATTACTTATTCAAGAAACACATGTTAACACATGGATACTCACAAATTCACAGTTAAAATTCTTTCAGACCATTAAAAAATAAAAATATTTAAATAAATATGCCAATTCATATAATTACTATGAAATTCTGAGTCAGGTCTGAAGAGAGTATAATTTACCATAATTGAGCGTATAGAGAAAATATTTAACAAGTAGCTGTTGCCTCCGGTTTTACAGCATCTTTGCATTGCATCGATATCACTTATATATTTTATTAATATTTATTTAATAAGTTCTTTGATTTTCACGATTATTACAAATTTTAAATGAAACTATTTTAACCGGATTAATCGCGTATATTTTGTAATTTTATACATTTTGAAAACCCGACGTTTCGAACACTTTGCAATAGTCCGTGGTCACGGTAGACAGTCTACCCGTGACCGAACCGTGGCGTGAATATTTTTATTTTATAAAATAAAAATATATTTATTTTATTCAGTAGAATAAAATAATAAAATTTTATTCTACTGAATAAAATATTTTATTCAGCAAAATAAAATATTTTAATTCTACTGAATTAAAATATTTTATTCTATAAATTAATATAGTATAGATATTTTCAACTTTTACGTTACCGAGTGACTGACACACAACAGACAGATGGGACTATTGGATTTAGAAAGTTGGAATTCGGCATGTCTTGTATGCGGAAGGAACGGAATAAACGGGATTTTCTATTTTACAATAACGATAGACGAAGATATCCAAAAATCATAAAAAATCGATATATTTAACAAAGTCTTGAATTTTAAAATTAAAATTGTAATAAATGAACATTCCAACCATATCGTAAACGCTTGTTAGAAAGATAAAATAACTATCTTCGAGTTCTCCACTCCCTATGTTATCCTTATAGCTTCGGGGCGTCGGCGCAGTTAGTTATAATCTACGGTGAAGCAATTAAAATATAATAATATGTTGTTAACTGATGTTTGTGAGACCGTCGTCGCTTTGTAGCACAGGCGTGTGGCTGTAACGTGTAACAGTTGTGAGTTTGATTCCTAATCGGGGGAGTGAAATATTATTTGTTAATATTTTTATTTCTTTACTCTGGTACCAAGACAAAAGCGCGGCGCTAAGTTCCGCTAGTCAACACATAATGCTTTAATAGTTCGGAGGAAAGTAGGAAATGGAGTGTCCTAAAATTAGGCTTCCTCTACTTACCCTGCTATTTATGGTATGCAGAGAGAAATTGAAAGAAAACTGATATTTCTAGTTACATGTATAAAGATTGGGCATATCGTGACTTAAACGTGACAGGTTAAGGGTTCGATTTCCACTCGAAGAAATGATTCCTAATGCAAAATAAAATAATTTGTCATTATATTTTGAATTAGATCTATATGGGATAGATTTAACATATTAAAATATATATTTTTAGCTTTGCCATAGGTATTCTGCATAAAAATAAAGAATTTATATATAAATTCTTCATACATTACATATTATAAACAACAAGAAAAAGTCTTATAAAAAGATAAAATAATCACTTCACTTGTCGCTAGACGATCCCTGAACAGTGTCAGAGACAATGAAAGTAACACCGCCGAAAGTGAAAACCGTGCTAAAGTAGAAAAGGCCATTGGAATTTATAGAGGTTTATAGCTTTTGTATATTACTTTCGAGCGTTTGTTTGGGGACGTGTTGAGTATGTATTGGGTGGTACTGTTATTTCTGTATATTTCTTGTTTAACTTCACACTGTAGTGTAGGCAGAGGGAACCTGGGAACCTAGTGTTAAGATACTTTATTCCCATTAAAATGCTTGCGTTCCTCACTTTGTGTTAAATTCGCATTTCATCTTGTGTAGCGGAATGCCGCGCTTGGCCTCGTTACCAGAGCGAGAATAAAAATATTAAATATTTAATTTTCTCGAGCGGAAATCGAACCCGAAAATGTCGCGTTTATCGTCACGTGCTTGTGCTCCTAGGCCATGATTGTATGCTATTTAAGTGAAAATTGTCTATGAAGGAACATAGATGGCCATTAGTTTATTATAATTCAAGAAAATGGAGATGGATAGTTTCTAATTGTATTCATGGTGGTCGTGAGTTCGATTCCTAGTTAGAGTAATTATTATATTTTCTATTTTTTATTTCCCTGTTCAAGCCAATATTTATATCAATTATATGTTGGACCCATGTATATTATAATAAAATTGTGACATTGATATTGAAAAGAACAGCCTTTGTTTGTGTAAACACACACATTCTTCACATTCTTTCCTGAGTGTGGAATAACACTTTAAAAATGTTAATAAACAGCTATTGTATTTGATGCTCGCTCATCTCAGCTGAACTGCCTTGCGAGCCTGCGGTGGTAGCTTAGTGTTAATTCGACGATATTAAAGTGCTTGCAAAAGTATATTTTTATAAAAAAAATATATTACAAATTTAAATTTAGTTCCCACTTTGCAGAACGCAGTGTCATAAAACGGAGAACACAGTATCTTAACACTACGTTTTTTTTAAACTTCGTGCCATAATATTTATTTAAAAACAAACTATAAAAAAATGTAATTGACACAGTGTTGTAAAGTTTTCTACAAACGTATGTTCCAAAATTGTAATGTTAGAGTCATACGTACGTGAGTTACCGTTGCGTCTCAGCACTCTCTGTTTTTCTTTTCACATTACTTCCGTATATAGCAATTTAGAAAACCTACTGTTAAACCATAGCGCAGCGTTGAGTTTCACAATTCAACACGTAATGTCTCGAAAATTAGGCGGTGCTTGAGAATAACACTAAGTTCCCTCTACCCAGCTATATGTGGCTTATAGGGTGAAACTAAAAAGTCTTAATGGAGCACGAAAATGTAAATTAAATATTGAATGTATTTAAAGATTTGGAGGCTACTTGTGGCGCAGAACACAAGTGAGCGACTGTAAACGCGACAGAATGCGGGTTGGATTCCCACTAAAAAAAAGTTAAATATTTAATATTTTAATTTCCTCGCTCTGGTGAAGAGGCAATGCAGCGTTGATTGCTGTGCGGGATAAATTATGATTGTTTTTAAAAAAATATATTTAAATTATACACATAATTTCCATGTAAAGGATCGCCGAGCATCAGTATTGATACGAATACCGTTACCCGATACAAGAAACTATAATGTATGCGCCAGTCAGTCCGTTACGCTAAATAATTAATTTATAACTTTCGAGCTGCAATTTTGAATGGAAATATGCATTTTTAAATTAGTTTTAAATTAGCTTCACGCTGTATCCCGCACGGAGCAGGATAGGCAGAGGGAACCTAATATTAATACACTCTCACTCACTGTCTGTGCGATTTTTTCGAGCGTGTTGTGTGGCGGAACCCAACGTCGGGCCTTTTGCCTTGGCGCCAGAGCGAAGAAAAGAAAATATTCCTAAATAATAATTCATACTCTCGAGTGGGGATTGAACCCACAACCGTCACGTTACAATCACATCCTTGTGCCAGACAAACTTGATAGACTAACGGATGGACTTCAGTTTTACCTATTGGGTGAACTCTAAAAAAATATTAGAAAATTAATAAAAATATTAATAAAATTTAAGTATAATATATAAATGAAATTAATATAAATATTGATATATTCGCAGACATACATACATATGTATCAAATAGATATTATAAATGAAAGTAGTTTTTTTTTGTGTCCATGTACATATTTATCATTAAATAATTGGTTAAAGCTAATAACCAAATAAATAAGTTCATAAAAACAATTGGAGCACAATGGTGAGACTGCGAACGCGACGGTCGTAGGTTCACATCATTCTAGGGTAATGAAAAATTTAATATTTTTATTACCTCGCTCTGAGTTCTGCCACTCAAGGCAATGGTTATGATATTTAATCTATAGTCATTTGTGAGGATTCAAAAATTAAAATATTCTAATAATACATTTTTAAAGAAAGTACTATAGTTAGGTAGGGGATGTTATCTTAAGATAAATTAACAAGATTTTTCCTCACGCTGTATCTTACACGTAGCAGAGATTTAACAACGATTTTAGAGGACTGTTAGCTTTATATTTCAATGTGTACATACTACACTAGAAAGTGTAGATATAGAAAAATAAAAATCAATAAATCTAAACAGTGAAAAAGAACTTCAACAAAAAATAAATTTAACTAAAAATTTTGTATTTTAGTGTTTGTCTCTGTACAAGCGACCGTTGTAGGTTCGACTCTCAGTTGCTGAAATAAATTATTTTAATGTGGTTTGCACCTAACAAAATAAAGCGCGGCGTTGAGTTCCGAAACAGACCTCAACACGCAATATCTCGAAAATTATGCTATACGTGAAAAGCAGAGTGTTCGACATTCTAACGCCAAGTACGCTCGGCCGATCCTGCTATATGCGGGATACAACGTGATTCTAAAATATGATTCACTTGCATCCTGCAAATTCTACATGTAAATAGCTAAAAGTTGTTACGTGCCATCGGCCGCTATGGTATGCTTCTCTAGCACGCTCTGATTGCCTTGTGTTTCTTCCGCATACATTTATTATTATGTTATAACACTAGCGTAGTTTGAGATTCGATATCAGGTTGACGTAAAAAGATAATTAATATGATCTATTTATAATATAGACACTATGTCTTGATATTTTGAATGCTTAATTCTGGAGATTAGCTTGTAATAAACATATAAACATACATTAATTTAAGTCCTAAATATATCATCGTGCTTAAATAGTATAAACTTTTAACTATGTTACATACATATATACAGGTGAGCTTTTAATCAACATTTTTGAAGTTGGTTAAAAGTATTAAAAATCTATAAATCTCCATCAGCCACCTCCCAATTCCATCGTCAGGTTCTTATCACCAGAAGAAATGACCAGAATATGTGAAGATGAAACTACAGTGCCTAAACTCAATATTTTCATATTTATCTTTTACCTTTGGGCTCCATCATCAGAAAAATTCAATGATATATTACTATTTTATTACATTGCTACTAAAACTATGTAAAATTGAAAATATTTTGATGATTTAAAAAATAAATAAATAGGTGAAGTAGAGTTTTTCAAAGTTTATACTATAATTAAAGTTCGACCTAAAAAAAACAAGCTTGTCTGTTAATGTAGAAAACTTATTGAATGAAATACGGATTTTTACGAAAATGAAAACCAAAACCTGCAACTACCAGGTTCATTGGCATTGACTGACACTGCGCCACCTTTGAATTAAAATAATTAAGGCTTTTACTTTAATAAGATTACGAAGACCTTGATAAGATAATACTTATAATTTTAGAAATTCTATATACTCATATGTATATGTATATATATCGTATATTACATACAGGTTTATCTTAATATCAAAGTATCATGAGCATACATTATATTTTTTAACTTAGCTAATATGGGAACTTAGTATTAAGACTCAGCAAGCAAATTAAGATATTAAGGGCCAGTTTCACCATTGGCGGATAAACTCCCGGACGGCCGTATCTGTCAGACAGGCTATAATTTTTGATTTCACAGTTCTCAAATAGCATTATCTGATAGGTCTATCAGATATATTTGACAAATGAAATTATTTTTTACATACTTATTTGTAATTTAGAAATATAACAAATCGTATTAATTGCTACATACTGTTATAGTTCATTAATGAGAAAATGATTCTCGAAAATATAAGAAACAGTTATTTTGTATGTTCAACCTCTATCTGTGAGATATCTTTATTCGTATTCCGGTTAAATAGGAAATATTTCATTCTCCCAAGTGGGATTGAACCCACATCCGTCGCGTTTATACGCTTGTGCCTAGGCAATATTTATATTAATAAGTTCTTTGTGTTTCAAGATTATTATACATTTTAAATAAAACTATTTTAACCGGATTAATCGTGTATATTTTAGATTTTACATTTTGGAAACTCAACGTTTCGAACACTTTGCAGAAGTCCGTGGTCACACGTGGTAGTATCCTGAGGTGGCATTCGTCTGTCAGTGACTTAATTATTGAATCAAACTACCGCCAACGGTTTCTTAATCGCCTCGCGTACAGCCCTGGATTATAATATAACATTACATCTCGACTCTATCATCTAAATCTCTCGTGCCTAGCTGTGTAAAACCTCCAAAGTTGTATGGGCTACCAAAAATAAACAAAAAAGATGTCCCTTTTCGACCAATAGTCAGCCAAATTGATACGCCGATGTATAAGCTGGCTGGCTAAATTTCTACCACTCTGGTCTATTATATGCTATTGTATATCATAAGTAATAAAATTAAATAATTAACTTCTTGCATATTAATTTAAATTTATTTTCTTAATTATAATAGTAATTTCTTAGGCGTGTGTATTAGTACAGTACAGTTTATCGCTATCCTACATGCTTATTGAGTGTAGCCTAATCGATTCCGGCGCCGGACTGTGCGTTTGCTTTATGTTAAACCATCTGTGAATTTATAAAGGGAGTTGGTTAAGCAACAGTAACAACGGGTGGCATTTGGATGGGTGTGCCGTTATTTATAATTATTAAATTGTTGCTAAGAAATAGTTTTTGATTTTGTTTCTTGAAGCCTTAACTTCATGATAAAGTTTCTTTTTTTCTCTTTTCGTTAAATTTTGGGATTTTTTTTCGTAGTGCTCCTCTGCATACCCTAAGTCCCTAAACGCCAAATATTATTCTTTTTATATTTCTACGCGCCGTAGTTTTTTCTGTGTATTGTTTGCTTTTTTTCTTTAGTTTTAGCTTCCAACTGTATCCCGCACATAGCAGGATAGGCAGTAGAAACCTGGGAAACTAGTATTAAGACACTCTGTTCCGAATTGAAGCGAATTATTAAGTATTTCATTTGCTCGGGTGGGAATTGAACCCACAACCTGTCGCGTTTATAGTCACACGCTTGGCACAAGCGTGATTGACCTATGGCGTTGTTTGTTAGACAGTAATTACCTTAAATTTATTAATTATTCTTTTAAAAGTTTATACATGTACGATCATATTCTATTTGACTGTTAGGAGCAAAGAATTCAACTAAAAAATACCACTTCTAATTTGAAGCCACGACCACCATTGAAGAAACTCAACCTACACCATATCGCCTTGACCGTGCCACTTCGAGCATTCCAACGATAACGTGCTCCAAAAATTTGCGGAAGGACCAACGCGTTCCGAATAATCAATGTTTCGAACGTTACAAGCACTTTCTAATGTATTTTAATTAATCGAACGATTTCGAGGGAGAAATCGATTTTTCTTAGTTTTTTTTATACTATTTTTTTAAATTTTTATTTATACTAAGTAAGATTCAATTATACTTACTAATATAACGTAAAACTTACTACTAAAACGTAATTTATTAAGTTACATTATAATGGAATGTGAGGTTAATTTTTTAGTTATTCTTAGCAGAGGGAACCTCTTGATACTGAAGACACTCCATTCCAAAATGTTTGTCGAGATTCGAGACATTGCGTATGCAGTTTGGTAGAACTCAGTACCTAGTTTTCTATTTCTAAAAAGAGAAGAAGAATCAACTGAGTGATTACAAGAGAATTACAACTATATATCAAGTGCTATCTGTAACCTAGTGTTAAGACACTCAACTTTCCCATATATATTATAATCATAACAACTTACGTTGATACTTTAAGTTTATACTGACAGAATTTAATATTATAATTTAATCTACGAATTGACCTTTTATTTAATATATTTATTTATATTTGAGTAATAAAATTTTGAATTATAAGTAAAACAATTAAAAATAACAACTTTTGAATTATTCATAAAATTCAATATTTTGTATCACATCGTTAGAGCATTTTCTCATATGCTTGTAAATATTTTTGTTATGGTCTACTTCCTGCGGAAGTAAATTTATGTATCGTTGCTTCTTTTTTTCTATGAAACATCTTGGGATTTCCAGAGATAACCAAGAAATAAAGTATTGGAAACCCAATAATAGCTGTCAAAATAAAAATTTTTAGTAATATAGTGGTGTAGTCGTTAAAAATCTGGAAGCCGGAAGTATTGAATTCATTTCTTTTTCAATACGAAAAAAAAAGTGTAATTATCACAATTATTGTACCAAGTAGCGAGCATATTGAAGCCATCGTATCGGTTACGGGTACAATCTTGGAGAATTATTTTGTTTATTTTCCTTCCTGTTGTATAACAAAGCGCGGCGTTGAATTTCGCCACATAAGATTCAATGATTAAAAATTGAATGGAAAGTGGAAAATAGTGTATGATAGCATGGTTTATCTAGAGAATACGACAGAGGAAACCTAGTTTTAAGACACTTTCCGCATTTTCAACCCACAGACATTTCGAGACATTACGTACTATTTGACAACTGAACGCTGCCATTTGCTTATATGTTTGAGAGTTACGATGCCACATACTAACATACAAATACGCACACACAGACACGTCAAACTTATAATAGTTTTTTTTTAATTTAAAATACTAAAGAAGGACATGTAATAAAGAAGAATTAAAAGAAGGATATGTAATAGAAATCGTTGTGACTTTGCATAATACGAACGTTAATGTCGACCTACTTCTATGTTACGGTCACTGACTCAGTGTATCAGTGGGTCACGGTCGAAATGTGTATGTAAATCTTGCGGTACGAGATGATAGACCAGTCGTGGTAGTCTTTCAATGGATAGAAAAAAATATATATATTTTCTAATTTCACGCTGTATCCCGCTCATAGCAAGGCAGAGGGAACTTGGAAAACTAGTGTTGAGACACTCCGTTTCTACTAAGACACTCTCGTGCCTCAAATTTCTCCGAATGCTAGAGGCATTGCGCCTCCTTTAGAATCAGTCAGGCGCTGTTCTAATTATCATGTTTTAGCTTCACGCTCTTCCACTTCCGTCTCCTATCCTTTCGCCACTTCCGTCCTCTGACGGATTCCAATATTCTTAACACCTTAAATATTTTAATCTTATTCTTTTAGACACTGTGTTTTGAGTGACGAAACTCAACGCCGCGCTTTGTCTTGTTACCAGATCAAAATATTTCATAGTGTCGATAACCCTCTATTATTGTTGTTTTTGCAGTAAATCATTATGCCACTGCGCTACGGTGGCATCTTATTACTGTTATAGCTTAGAAAATAGTTCTATATCATTTATGGAAAATTTTGAAATAAACGCAATCAAATTTGCTAACAAAAGATATTAAAAGAAGATATTTAAAGTCCCGAAAATCCTCCAATCCAAAATATTTGAAATTTTTTTTTTGTAAATCTTATATTTTTTTGTAATAGGATTTGCTCTCAAATATAATCTCGTACACATAATAAGAACAAAAACCTACATTTAAGAATACAACCGCAAAACAAACAGCCCAATTATTGGTCACTTTCTCGAACATTTTGCGGTAAAACGCTGAATTCGAAACGTGAGTGTATGATGTCATTCAGTGAAAGTGCTTCAAGTTTTTGGTTCCGCATGAAAAATTATATATTGAGTCATAACATGTTATAACGATGAAAAAATATAATAAAATACATGCTCTTGTATTTTATTATACTATATAGCGTGACAGTGTGTCACGCTATATAAAATATTTCGAATTAAAACATATCCGGTTGGAATTTGCAGATTCTTTCCAATTTTCTATTTCTGTTGAATATCGAAATTCATATTTGGCAACACGACAAAGTGCAGCGTTAAGTTCCGCTATTCAACACATAATGTCCTGATAATTCAGCGTAAAGTTGGTAACGGATGTGTCTTAATGGGAACGGACCTGTTAACACTAGTTTCCTAGGTCAAACCTGCGGGATAAGACACTCTGTTCTTCAGGTTCCGCCGAAAATAGTGATTTGAGGGTGAAATTCAACGTCGTACCTAGTCTATAGCTGAGGATTTTTTCCCTCGACCGTTGCAATTACAGTCAGTCGCTGGCCCCCTGCACCACAGAGGCCTCCAGCAACGACCTAAGAATAGTTTTTCAAAATTTTATCAATTTAAAGTTACCTAAACGACTTCCTATAAAATTCGTTTACTCCACCCCAGTTCATTGAACTACAGAAGAACCTGCGCCACAATAGGCCCATTCATATTTACTTATAATCGCGATCTACTGACACACTTGAAGACAAAAGATAATTCAATTATCACTAGAAAAAAAACCACATCTTTGTTTACTCAAGCTTCTAAGAGAACTTTTGTATGGGAAAAGGTAAATACAAGGTGAATGTATAGAAAGCCTATGATTGAATGAATGTTTACCTTCATACAATGTATGGAAATTTTCAAGTTGTCTCTTAAGAGAGCGCTAACGCGAAACGCATATAAAGAGTAGGTAGAGAGAACCTGGTGTTAAGACACTCTCGCCGTATTTTGTTTCAACATCGCATTTTGAATTGACGCCATATTTTGTCTTACCTGATCCTTGTTATATAGGGGAACAATAGAAATAAAGGAGGCCGTGCTTATCCCAGATTATTTAGCAGCAAAAATTAAAGCTGAAAATTAAGAAAAAAGTAAAATCGTTTACGTACAAGAATCAATTTACAGCTTTAATTAATGAAATTTTGTATTTTTTTTTTACTAAATTCTACTTTTTTAATGTTGAATTTGAAATATTTAAATCTACAACATACAACTTTCATATCACATTATCATTAAACCATGTCAACTTTAAGCGGTAGTGACAAAAAATATTTCTACATACGCCGGTGCCGGGAAAATTAAAAAAATAATCATTTTTTTCCAAGACCGTATCGTCTCATACCTATAGTATTTACGATCAAAGAGCAAAAAAATAATTTGCAATATAAATTTAATCGACAGTAAAACTACAGCTAAATAACAAAATATAATGTATATTATTTATTTATTTATTTATTTATATATACTTTATTGCACAAATTACAAAAAAGAAAAATGTACAAAAGGCGGGCTTAACGCTAAATAGCATTCTCTACCAGCCAACCTTGTCATGTGTGAGAATAAGTCTGTAGGTGTGCAGAAGTAAAATATACCTACATATACATACATTAATATTCTATCAATACATAATTATACAAGTAATATAATATATAATAAAAAAATATAATTATGATAATATAATATCGATATTCTAAATAAACTACAAAAAAAAACCATATACATATATATACCATATCAATATATACAAATAATTACACAAGCGTAAAGCTCCTGCCGTTTTCATTTCAATCACGTCCAAACTTTCTAAGATCGTAAATAAAATTTCTCCAATAACTAAATAATAATGGATAAAAACATAAATTGTGCGTAATAATAATCAATTTAGATGGTTTCTGTAATTTTCAACTTTCAAAAACTATAATTCATTTTGTTGGTCAGTTTATAAGCTTAATGACATCGAAGTTATGATCTTGTCTTTATATCTTATAAATAACTAGTCATTGACCGCATCTTTGCTTGCGTGGACTTTAAAATTGCTGGTTCTCTCGGATCCTGTAGAAATTTCGAGAAACCTTTTTTTCTGCTCCCCCCCGATGAGTCCTTCATATGTTTAAATATCACAAGGAATACATATTGTATTAAATAAGATTGTTTATTGCGATTACCAAGTCAATATATTTATTTCGAACATAATAATAAATAAATTAATAACCAGCTTGGTATTACAGGGATCGTATTTAAAAATGTCAGATTCCAAACGCCAACGTATTATTTTGTTTATTTTTAAGTATAACAGTATTTATGGCCAGATTAAGCAAAAAACAAACGGATCCGTCAGACGTTATATAGAATAAATACGTCAAAATTAAATAATTATATTGTTTAAAATTTTATATTATATTATTAAATCGTCTAGATATTATTTAGTCGCTTTTAACGAATCTATGATTGAAGAATTGTTGATATTAGTGATAAAACCTAAAAACTAAAATTTTGTTCAATGTATGAAGAGCCCCCCTCTAATATACTTTTTAAATTTTTGTATAACAGTCGTAAAATGGTTAACAGAATACATCTATCTACCTATTATGTATCAATTGTGTAGTCCTAATAGTTTCGTAATAAAGTAGCTGTGTCGCGTGTTTGAACGTACAGACGGACGGATAGATAGACGGACATGATGAATTTATAGGGATTCCGTTTTTCGCCATTCGGCTACGTAACCCTACATACAAACATCATATATATGTAAAATGCTAGGCTTAGACATTACATTATAAGAAATACATATAGTTAATAAACTATAACAAAGTTATTAATAGGTAATGGTAATAAAATTTGTATTTTTTTTATTCCAGATGGACGAAAACTGTTTGGTGGTTACAAAATAACTCCAGCATATTGCAAAGCGAGTCGAGCAGCAAAATATAATAGAGGAAACACAATATGCATGTTCAATCATGAATGTGTGCAACGAGGGGGAGAAGTTGTGGGGGCATGTATGGATGGTTTCTTATTTGGAGCTTGTTGTCAATTACCCTTAGATAGTCAGCCCCATTTCCCTAAAGGTCCAGGAGTGGTCATGACAAGCTATTTAGACTATCCTGATGCTGAAACCGAAACTGATGATTATGATGAACAGCTTAGTGCGTGGCATAACAGTTTTAAACCAGTAGTTACTCCAGGGTACAGACCAAGTCAAGTTTCGTCATCTACAATGAAATCAGATAATTTAAGCACTGAAAGTCACCAAGCGGAAATTATATCTGAAGGTCTCACTCAAATTACTAATACTCTTTTGAGCACTCCACCTAAGGACAATAACTTTGTATTTGTAAAACCTGAAAATGTTTATACGCATAGTACAATTAACCATGCTGTTGCGGAGACGATTCTGTTCCATAAAAACGGTTCTGTAGCTGATGATGTCATGAGACCTTCAGATTTTAATGTACAAATTTCTTCTATGCAAACGAAACCTACTGTACCACCTAGTTCTACCTCCATTCAATCACCATCAATTATTGTATCAACTCACCGACCAGTATACAAACCTGTATTTAGGCCTAGGCCAGTAAATAAAACTACAACTAAACAACCTACTACAGAAAATTACGTTATGGTGTCAACTGTCACAAAAGATAAGACGTCTGAATTGTCGTCAATCAATAGCATTATACAAATGCTTAATGAAAGCACTCCAAGTATGAAAGAAGATGTAACACCTTCTTCAATGGAAATTAAGGAAACTAAATCTTCACCAACTCCGTCTACAGTTTCTCCAGTTTCTTATAGTAGTAGTTACCCGAGTTATTACTTATCTACGGGACATTATGTTACATTAAAACCATCTTCTTATCCCAGTAGTACAGTTGTATCTATTAATAAATATTCAACAAAAAAACCTCTTACGACGAAAAAACCTTATTACGGTATATATACTACTTCCAACAGTATAGTCCAAGATGAAAGGCCTATTAAGCCTTCTTATTCATCTCCCAAGCCTAGTCAATCAACTAGTCAAGATATTGAAGCTTTTAATAGATACCCAACCAACCCGCAAGATTTCGGTGATTCAGTAACTACATTTAGCTATGTAAGTTCAACAACAACATCAAAACCAACATCTACTACAAGACGACCACCATCTACAAGTTATGTCACAGGTTCGAAACCATTACGGCGACCAGTTACTCCACCTGCGAGTTTCTTATCAACTTATGACCCAGATACTTTTTCAAGTGTTACACCTACAGTGATTGTACTTAATGGTCTTGGTAAGCCAGAAACTTCATCAGAAGAGACACAATTTGTTGAAATATCACAAGAACCCTTTAAAAAACCTGTAAGTCAAATTACGGTTAACAATCACATTGAATCTACAAACAACATTTTCATGGGTAAACCACCAAAGATAGTTGAAAATCCAAAGCCAAAACCACAGCCACCAAAGGAGAAGCCATCTTCACCTACCGTTGTTATTACTCCAAAACCATCGCCTACAACACCATATCCTGTAAAAATATCTACACGACCATCACTAGCATCTGTTCCAACAATCGTCCCTACTCCAGATTATACAGAATATCCTTTAGAAATACAAACTCCATCAGACGATTTAATTAACTTCCCACCTGTAAGAAACCCAATGCTTAATGTTACTGGTTCAAATTTAAACGTTTATAACACAAGCGTAGTCACACTGTCTGATAATGAGTTAGAAATTCTGCATGATGTCGAATTTTCTACTCCATCATGGCAAGAGGATGATAAATTAAATGATAAAATGAATTTATTCGTTAGTAAAATTGTCGGTAGCCTTCAAGGTACATTCCAGGAGCTACATGATATTGTCATTCTTGACAAAAAGCCAAATGCTACTATAATTAGAGATAAATTAACTACGCCTAAACCTCCCAAAAAAACTACTGCAACTAGAAAGCCAACAACCAAGAAACCTGTTAGGATTACCAGCACTACAAAAAAGCCTTCAAAAACAACTAAAAGGCCTATCAAACAGACTACACCTGTTAAAAGACAGACAACAACCACAGCGCCCCCAACAACAACAACAACAGCGCCCCCAACTACAACTACGACAACAAAAAAACCGGTATGGAAAAATATATTTTTCTTGTAAATTTCTTAAATCAATAAATTAAATTGAGGCTATTCGTGGCGCAGGGGCACAAAGTGTGCCTGCAAATCGACTGGTTGTGGGTTCGATCCCCACTCGAGGAGATGAAACATTTATTTACTTTTATATTTTCATTTCTTCGCTCTGGCGTCGAGGGAAAAGCGCGGCGTTGAATTCCTTCACTCAACACGCAGTGCCTCCAGAAATTGACGGAAAGTGGAGAACGGAGTATCTTAACACTAGGTTCCCTCTGCCTACCCTGCTGTGTGTGTATCCCGCAGATACAGCGTGAAGCTGAAAAAAAAATTAAAATCGGTAGAATTATATACCTACTGCTGAGATTTATCAATATTTTTAGTTTTAATAATATTTATAATTTAATTCATTTTTTATCAACTGTTATACGATTAGTATAGTATAATATTGATAGACCAGATTTGGTCCTTGCCCTGTGATATGACTGATTTCAGACAACAACAACTAAGAGAACGAAGCCCACAAAGAAAGTGACTACTACTACTGTTACAACAACAGTTACAGAGGAAATTGAAGAAATAACCACGGAAGCAAATATTCAAATAGACTATAATGATAAAAATTGTAAGTATATGTACAATTAAAATTATCAAAGTTTCAATTTAATATAAGTATATGAAAAAAACCAAGAGCGAGTCTGACCCGCACATAAAGGGTTTGATTCTGGCGGTGAGAATATTTTCCCATTATATATAAAAACGGCAAAAAAAATACGTTTATTATATGGAAGCTCCCTTAAACATTTATTTAATTTAGTATATGATACAGCGGCATCGTCTGTGAAAATTTCATCTGTTTAACTATCACAGTACATGAAATACAGAATTGTGACAGAAGGAGTGACGAACAATGGAGTATTAGTAGTAGAGTCCCGTGCTACTCTTTAGGTTTGGTTCCCTACAACGCAATTTAATGTTTTTATCGCGTATAGAGGCCCTCATGGACCATTGGCATCTGACTGTAAATGCGATGGTCTTGAGTTTGATCTCCACTCAAGGAAATGACTATATTTATTATAATTTCACCGCTCTGATTGACAAAGTCTTCCACTACTCAGCACGTAATGTTTTGAAAGTTTGGCGGTGCGTGGGGAACTGGAAACACAGAGATAAAACACTGTATTTTCTTTGCCTACTCTGCTATGTGCATATTACAGTATGTATTACAATATGTTCTACTATATAAAAAACTCAAAGAATTTTTTAAATGCTAATTTCAGTGTGTGGAGTTCGTCCTCTATCAAAAACAGGGCGTATAGTCGGAGGAAAGAATGCAAGATATGGTCAATGGCCATGGCAGGTGCTAGTAAGGGAATCAACATGGCTGGGACTTCTGATCAAAAATAAGTGTGGTGGTGTACTTATTAGCAGTGCGTTTGTGACTACCGCCGCTCATTGCCAGCCTGGGTATGTTTATTTATAGGTTTTTTTAGTTTCACGCTGTATCCCGCATATGACGGGATAGGAAAGAGGCAATGTTACCTCTTAAGTTAAAGAATAGATATTATGGAGTCAGTGAATATAGCCATTATTTTATACGTCAAAAGCTTACTTTAAGCTTTATGATAAGTTATTTTAATTAATGAAAAAATAATAACAATGATTGAGTAATTTAAATGAAAACTTATAATATCTATATTATAAGAGAACAAAGCAAAATAACAGCTTATTTTTTTCCTGCTTAATAAGATAGATAGAAAAAACTATTCTTCAGTTAAGACAATCATTTTTCTACTTTGACAATGGCAATACGCTGCGCTTTGGCCTTCCTGAGTTGAAACGCCAATGTCCCAAAAGAAAATCCAAAGTGAATTTTTGTTTTTTATCCTATTCTTATTATCCTAAACTAAATATTATTTGATGATTTTTAGATTCCTTTCCTCATTGATAGCCGTGTTTGGAGAGACTGATATATCTAACGATAACGAACCTCTGAGACCAGTGTCCAGGAATGTCCGTAGGGTGATCGTCCACAAACGCTACAACCCAGCTACGTTTGAGAATGATCTTGCTTTATTGGAATTAGAATCACCAGTTCGATTTGACCCTCATATTGGTAAGAGATAGCTTTACGCTTTTTCGCGTGTAATAGGGTACACAGAAGGCACCTAATTGAGACACTCCGTTCACCACTCTCCGCCGAATTTTCAGAACATTGCGTGTTGAATGGTGGAACAAAACGGCGCGTACATTCTCTCCATTAGTGCGGAGAAATGATTTTTTTAGCGTCATTCTGTATCCTGCATATAGCAGGGTAGGCAGCAGGAACCTCATTATCTAGTGTTAAAACACTACATTTCCCGCCAAATTCTGAAGGCATTGCAAGTTGAGCGTCGAAGCTTACCGCAAATGGAATTAATTCAAAATATAATCACTCCCCTGATTAAAGATCTACCCTACAGAAATGACGTTTACAGTCCGACCACCATCACCACTTTACCCACTGCGCCACGAACATCTCATATTGGTACAAAATAAGAAGATATTTAAATTCAATCATTTAAAGATTCTATAAATGTGAATGTTTCTGTCTTTGTTTCGCCAACCAAAATACTTTATATCTTAAATAAACTGAACGAAGGTTCCCATTGTCTAAGTTTTAGTATCTACTATATTCTAAACTAAAATCATTTTAACAAAATGGCATTGTTATAGTTATTTAATAATAATAATAATTTACAGTACCCATATGCATGCCACAACGCACTGAAGACTATACGGGTCGCATGGCGACGGTGACGGGGTGGGGACGTCTGTCTTATGAAGGAAAAGTGCCGTCTATTCTGCAAGAAGTTGAGGTACGATCAAATAATCTATATAAATAGTTACTTATTTAGAAAACGTATAAAAATTTAAATGTAGCGGAACTCGAATTATGGCTTAGTGGTTAGAGCCCTGGTCGGTTTCCGGGACGCGGGTTCGAGTCCCGCTACGTTCAAATTTTTATACGTTTTCTAAATAAGTATTTTTCTTTCCTAAGTGTGAAATAACACTTTAAAATGTTAAAAATATACAAATAGTTATTTAATAACTGACACATAAAACTTCTCGCCGTAGAATCCTAAAAGCTGGCTTTGTAGAGTGTAGGGCAGCATCGAAAGATGATCTCTGGAAATTGTAACGGAAATAGGAAAAAAAAGATATTATGTTTGCTTGTTTATTTGAAGACTTTCCTATACTTTAAATAAGCATAATATCATAATTTCTTTTACTATTCTATATTTTCATTCATAGATACACATCAAAACTCGAACGTCGAACTGTTGAGGGAAAATATATAAATTTATTACCCCGAGTTTGAATCAAACCAACAACCACTGCGTTTATAGTCACAAGCTTCGCCTCTATACTACAATGGCCTTACATAAATATCATAATAATATACAATATACTAATTTCAGGTACCTATAATAGAGAATCAAGTTTGCCAAGAGATGTTCAACACAGTAGGGCATGCGAAGCAAATCTTGACTTCTTTCATTTGTGCTGGATATCTGAACGGTCAGAAAGACTCTTGTGAGGTGAGACTCTTTACTTCTTTTTCTTCTTCTTTTTTTTTTCTTTGGGTTAGAATTAGTGTTAACACACACTGTTCCCCACACTCTACATATTTTTTTCAGTATATTGCGTGTTGAGCGCCTGAAATCAACTTCGCGCTTTATCTTGCCTACTAAAGCCATAGAGCGAAGAAATAAAAATATTTCCGTCGAATAGGAATCGAACCACAACCATCGATTTAACAGTTAATGATTGCGCAGCAGCGCGACGGCATCATACCTATTTATTTTGATAAAATTACTTTACGGTTAAAATTTTAATTTTAGTTAAGACTTATTAAAATTTATACCCTTAAAAAATTTCGAAAATCAAAAATTGTTATTTTCTAAGAAGATAAAATCATTTCTTACAGGGTGACAGTGGTGGTCCTCTAGTAACACAACGGTCAAACGGCAAATGGGAACTAGTGGGTACAGTGTCTCACGGCGTAAAATGTGCTGCGCCTTATCTGCCTGGAGTATACATGAGAACTACGTATTACATGCCCTGGTTTAGTTTGAATGCTGGAGTTAAATCGCTACCTTGAAGGATTTACTTTATAAAAAAATGAGAATAATAATTGATATTTAAAAATCCTCGACATAAAAAGATCTAAAAAGTGAACATACAAGTAGAAAAAAGCTGATAATCTTCAAACGGGTGAACATATTACTTCTCTTTATCTTGAATTAGCTATTCCTAAATAATTAAATATAAATCTTTCAAATTAAGAAAATTACATCAAAATTGGTTCATCCGTTTGGTAGCTACGATGCTACTGACAGACATACAGATACACACTCGTCATATTTAAAAAAAATTGTCGGGGATCAAAAAGATTCTTTTGCGATTTATTCTGTAGTAATCGAACCCACAACCATTAGAGTTTGACCAAAAGTACGATTGAAAATTTTAGTTACTTTTGGATCAAAATTTTCCAAATATTTATTAATTTATTTTTAGCTGTAAAGGTAATTCACCTTCAATAATACGTAATGTAATTTTTAAAAGTGTTATTTGTAAAATTGCTGAACACGAACAACACCAAAAATTACAATTAAACTTAAAATAAAAGATATGAAATTCAATTTAAAAATTTCGTTTGTGTCGTTTTTTCGTTTCCTTGCTCTGGTAACAAGACAACGGGCGAAATGTGGGGAACGGAGTGTCTGTGTACTAGTTTCTCCACAGTCTATCCTGCTGGATGCGGGATACAGTAAAGTACAGTTTATCCATCGATTTTCTGAATTCTATGAAAAAAATAATATAGCGATTAGCTATCCTGCGTACCCTAGCTCTCTAAGCATATTATAAAAAAATCTAATATAAATATTGTAAATTATGTAATTTAATGTAAATTAGAATGCATTTATTTATCTTAGGTAAACTTAGGCTCAAGTTTATTTATAATAGGTTAAGTAGTAAAATATTAAGTTATTTTTTTTAAATAATATAATTTTCTTTTACCTGTATAATGTTTCATTTTATGAAAGTTATTTATATCATACAAATAATAATGAAATTGTTCTGTGAACTTATTGAATGATACGTGTATTTTTATTATATATTTTAATTTGATTTATGTTATCTAAATTTTATGAATAATATTTGTTTAAAGCTGTTTCACTTTAAACGACGACAATTGTGGAATCGATTCTGATTTGGAAGAATAAATTTTTGCTTTTCTCGACTTCTAAGACAAAGCGCGGCGTTGAGTCCTGCCACTTAAGAGGACCAACTGCCTGAGTAATTGAGCAGCACATGGAGAACAAAGTGTCTTTAGACTAGGTTCCCTCTGCCCACCCTGCTATACTGCGTGACGTTTAAAAATTAAATAAAAGGTTTAATGAAACATGATATCGAAAATTTCATTTTTAAAAAAGCGCAGATAATTTATTTTCAAAATTTATAAAACAGCTGATATATATGTATCAAATAATTCGTAACTACACAATGTTAGTCTTGTCAGTTTACTAAATAATATCAAGAAAATATAAGAATTCAAAGTGTATGAATATAAGTTGTTAGTGAAATACAAGTGCAATACACAAGGTTTTCAATATGTCAAATGCTCAATATGTTATATTTTATTTTTAAACTACTAATTGTTATGCATTTAATAAAAAAATATGAAAGTTTTTCTCTTTTTCTTGTTTTTTTTTTTCTCTTTGAACCAATCAATATATTATTTATAATTTTGAATTGATGGTGTAACTATACAATCTAGTTTTCTATTCTAGTAGAAGTTTCTTGTTATAAAAAATAAAGTATGAAATTAAACAGTTTAGCGCGATGGTCGTGGGTTTGATCTGCATTCGAGTACTTTTGTATTTTCCAATTACTTTCATTGCCTCGTTCTAGTGGACAATGCGCGGCGTAGAGCTCCACCACTTAATTCACTACGCTTAAACAATTCTGCGGAAAGTAGAGAACTGATTGTATTGTAAGTAAACAGGATCACTCTCTGTCTGAGCTAAGCGGGACTCAGCACATATATTTGTACATTATGATTTATAAACAAATATTGCAAGCTTAAAATTAAACAAAAACTGCCTCAGTAAACATATTTATTTAACATTTTTTTTACATTTTCAATAGGAATATCGATTATTCGATTATAAATAACTATAATATTTAAGCAATCGATTACAATTTTTATACTAACTTCAATTTTCGATACAATTTTTCTACTTGAAAATTCATATATTTTATTTTTTTATTGATGTGGCACAGCAGTTCAACTTCTAACACCTAAATAATATATATTTGGAAATAAAACTCTTTAACCGGATTAATTGCGTATATCTAGTATTATAGATTTTTTGGAAAAACGTTTTGAAAAATTGGGAGTTTTTTGCAGAATTGGGTCACGGTCCGTCCGTAATGTGGGTTCATCAGTTAAAATAATGATTATATCAAACCACCACCAACGATTTCACAATTGCCTCATGTAAGACACAAACAAACAACAAACGCGATTAATCCGGTTAAAAAGTTAAAATATATGTGTAAAAATTAAAGATCTTATTACCTAAATAATAGCTTTTTTATACTTTTTAAATCTAAATCTATGTCTAAAAGCTTAAATGATACTTCTAAATATTCTATAATCTACATATTTTTGATAAACTGTGATTGTATATCGTTTGCGCTTTCATTTAAACAAAATCTTATCAAAATAAGCATAATAATCTGTTAAAAAGCTGTATAATTGTGCTCGACAATATGTAAACAAAAAATAATAATACTATTAATATTAAAGATTTGAAATGATTAGTTATTCACTTATTAATTCTACCTTTATAGTGAAAACATTTCTTGCAAATTGCATCAGCCCTATCTTTCATTGTTTGTTTCGAAATAGCCCTTTCATTTTCTGCCTTCGGTTCTTCTACATCGAATGGCCCTTCACTAAATTGTTGAATCAATTTCTTTATATAACTACCTGGGCCTTTAATAGTGAGCTTAGATGAATCATCTTTATCATTTATATCAGAACGATAGTCACTAAGAAGTGCATCTTGAAATTTATCAAAAGAATTACTTATATTATCTCCTATATCCAATTTTTCATCGATAGCATTGAAACGAACATATTCGTCAACTTTTTTGGAACCGGTTGGCGTTATTGTTATTTCATTATTTGTCATATCAATAGATATAGTAGCCTCATCTAGTTTTAATTCAGACAGAGAAATGTCAACAGATTTGGATCGAGATGGCTTAGATGGTGTACCAGTAGTTGGAACACTTAGCTGATTGGTTTCCGTATTATTTTCTCTTTTGTTACTCGCAGATGCTACAGGGGAAGTTGTGATGGAAGATCGTTCGCCGGGACTGGAACCTGTAACATATCAAAATTATTTAATTGAATGTTATTTTAGAATACCACTACTAAGTTCTATTATGATATGGTGTAAAGGAAACGCTCTATTAAAAGCTTTTGTAGTATAGCAATAAATTGTAGACTTAATTAAAGCAGAATAAATCCGCCACCTTTTTAGCAAATCCTAAATTACCTCAATATTTTGCTCCAATTGGATCACTTTTCGGTCCTAAAATAAACCAATAAAATTAAAACCTAATAACACATAAAGTAATGAATAATACAAACTTAGTCTACTACAAAATACACACTTACAAAATGATATAAAAATACAAAAATGTGGTCTTTTTTAAAGCAAAGGAAGATGTTGTGAGCGATAACTGAAGATTAATTCTAAAAAGAGCCCAATTACCATTAGAAGCGTCTTCCCTCTCATCTTCTGAGCAGAGAGGTAAAGATTGCTCCACCATAAGCCCTTGTACCATGTCCATGTATGAATCAAGTGAGTATTTCTTTCCGCACATGCGTATACCGCGGATGCGCCTGCGCATCTCTATGACAAAGTTAGTAAAGCGTATCATGATAGAAAGTATGTTATGATATTATAGTCAATAAAAGTTATAAAGTACTAAATTAATGATATTTTCTTAAAGAAAGATTAAAGATTTCTAAATGAAAAAAATATATATGTAAAGAAGATGATAAATGTGGAACTTGAAGCCAACTATAACAGAATTTAGTCGTAAGCTTACTTACGCTTAGCTTCTTAATGTAATAAAAAGATAAAAAAAATATGGTATTGAATTAAAAAAGGTTAAATTAAAAAAATCACGTACATAAGTCATATAATTTAATATTAAATTTAAATGTAGCAAAAGTTAGAAGACAAGCCGCGGCGTCGAATTCCTACTGAATACGCAGTCTCAAACAACTGGGCAGAAAATGGGGAACGGAGTGTCTTAATATTATGATTACTCTGCCTTCATATGCAGAGATTAGAAAGAATGGTGTGAATCAAAATTTAGCCATTTAGACTATTAATTTATTTAGCCTTATTTATTAAACCTTATTTATTTACTTGAGAATTATATACAAATATTAACTATACTTTAGTTCTATTATATTAAGGAATACCATTCTTACCCGGACTATCTTTAGGTTCCATCTTCAATTGTGCGAATGTTTGGGCACAAGACGATAGTACTTGTTCATAATCACAAATGGCAACATGGGTACCGTTCACAATTTTTGGACTCATCGGGCTATTGGCAAGGAGGAGACTGGTGCCAAATGTGGCATTTAGCTCTCGCGTTTCTGGAATATCATGATAAAAATGTAAATAAAATAAAGATGACTTGACAATAAAGTTCTAACGATTGTTTTGTTTTAATAAGTTATTCCTTTATGAATTACAGTGCGCGTGTTCAACAAAACACATTCATTAGCTTTATAATATTATTGTATAGATAATATCTATCTCAATTATATGATAAAAAGATAGAAAAGCCAATTCTGTCCATGAAAGATAAAAAACAAATTAAGTTGGTTGATATATCGATTATAGAAGCTAAAAAACCACTTAGCAGAATTCTTGTCTGTCTGTTTGTTTGTTCGCCAATCACGCAGTTTTTGCGATAGTCGATAGAAATTAATGATTTTTTATATAGTGATAGTCTAAGATCTGAAGGCATATCTTTTCTGGGTTTGATCTGGTTTTCCTTATATTATTCACAAAAAAAAAACAATCGAAAAAATGTGTCTTTTTCGATTGTTTTTTATTTCACATCAAAATACAAATAACTACTAGATGGAAGTAAATGAATTTTGGTATTGTAACAGTTCAAAGCCTAAAGCAACTTGTAAGATAGTGATAAAATCATCCTGGAGTATAAAGTAGGAAAAATAAAAATATGACCCAATCAAATGTCACCGATTACTCGCAAGTAAAGTGAAGATAAATTATATAATTTTATTTAAAATTGTTAATTAATTCAAAATATATCACTCACAATACTTTTTTATTCAAACATTATAAAAAAAAGGGCAATTAATATTTTTAGTGTACTATAAATACTATTGTAAACAAAAACTTTGGTGACATAAAAAAAGTCTTTATATTTGTCAAATGGCGATGTATACAATAAAAAGTAAATATATTTGGAAAGTAAATTCTGATTGTGAGTTGATAGTTGATAGAAGCTGATATTGTGTTTAGATGACGTGGTGATGTGAAGACATTTAAATTATTGATGATGATGTTATTATTGTATGTTAACTTTATTAATATATACAGTTTATAATATATTTTATGAATTAAACTTAACGTTATGCTCAAATCAAATTATTTGTATGCAGTTTTATAATTTAAATTATGGCTTAATATTTATGTTATATATTATTAGGATATCGGACATCTAAATGCCAGAACAGATCCTTATTACAGAGCAACCTCTAAAGAATATAATAATGTATCATTGTGAAAGAATATAAAGAATGTGTGATTCCTCCATAAAATATATTATTCTATATTTTGTCATAAAAAACAGCTTTAAACATTAGATATCCCGTAGTGTTTTATACTATTACTATCTTTCAATTACTATCAACAGTACAATGTCGATACTAATGTCTAATTTTTTATATTTTTTCGTCGATATGATATTAGTCAGGTGAAAAATATAGACTTTTTTAATTTGGAAAAATATTTTATTTAAACATTAACTATAAGAATGTTGGCAGTTTCCCAAAAAGTATAAAGATTAAAATTTGCCTAAAATATGGTTTTTTTCTGTAATAATTATTGGTATTAAATTAAAATTAAATTAAATTAGCTTCACGCTGTATCCCGCACACAGCAGGGTAGGCAGAGGGAACCTAGTGTTAAGACACTCCGTTCCCCACTTTCTGCCGAATTCTGGAGGCATTGCGTGTTGAGTGGCAGAACTCAACGCCGCGCTTAACCTCGACACCAGAGCGAAGAAATGGAAATATAAATTTAAGTAAATATTTCATCTCCTCGAGTGGGGATCGAACCCACAACCAGTCGGTTTTGCAGTCACACCTCGTGCCGCTGCGCTACGACTGGCCTCTATATCATATTGGTATTAAGATATCAAATATCTTTTAAACAAAAACACTATACATAAATATAAAACATCCTCAATTATACAGATATAAAAGTTCACGATATAATATGTGATTGTAATTTTTATCTTAATATAAATGTAATTTGTTCAAATGAATTCTCAAAAATAAAGAGTACACAAAAAAGTTTTCATATCTCTATGACGATATAAATAAATCAAGGACGGTTATTAAATTATCTGTTTATATAGTAATAAATTAATTCATTCATTCAAATTGACTAATGTTACAAAATAAAACTTAAATAAAAACAACTAATTCGATTTTAGATACTAGCGACCCGCTCGCGTCTTAAACAACACAATCAATTATGTACTAAATTGAATTACTCACTTTATAATTTTTAAGACAACATCTATATATTGTAAACCAAACTTTTTTATAATAAATGTTTGGAAGTTAAAAAATAAAATAATGCAAAAATACAATAATGCAAAATACAATAATGCAAACTGTACTTAAATCGGTTATGTTGTTTCTGATTTTAACGACAACAAACGCACAGACAAATAGACACATCGGCTGGATTCTATTACATTGTTATATGCCCCAAATATCATTTTTTCTAATTTATCCTTTATGTACAGACCCCTAGGAGTTACGATTTTATTATAAGTATGGATAAATTGCTTTTTTTTTCGAAACAATTGAATATCATTATGGTAGTTACGAAAATGTAACCTATAGTTTTAATAATTTTCACGTTAGAAATCCTAACTGCATTGCAAACAGACATTATATATTAAAACAGGAACGTAAATCAAGATATTAAGTAAATAATTCAGTAGTTCGAACGGGCGAAGCCGAGAGTGGGTCGCTGTAAAGAATAAAAATACCTTTCAAAGAAATCCTTGGCTTCTTTGGTATAACAATATTGCCTTTGTCGGATCCGTAAACCTCCATTAATATTTCGGAAGCAACAGTCTTGATTTCGTTCCAATCATCTGTACAAAAAATAAAAATTAAATATAAATAAAAAAACGTATGCAATTTACACGTGGTGGAAGTAAAACCTTAAAATAATTTGGCTTCAAGATAGTGAGATGAATGCAAGCTTAGGAGAAAGGATAATTTTAGGTTTTAGTAATGATTACAGTGATACAAAGATTAGTTTGAATCAGACTCAGAATTTACATTTTCTATAAATGATATAAGAGGCTAACTAAAGTATGCAGGAACCATATTCAATCATCACAAACCAATCTCATTTTCTCCCACGTAAAATCTTATGAATTTATGTGTCCGTCCCTTTTACGTTGTTTCATCGACTTTCAAGTCACATCGATGCTACACAAGTTATCACTTGAAGTTCTAAATTTTTCTGTTTTGAACTGGATGTTCATCTAGGTGTCTAAAACACCGCTATAATTGTTGATTTATATTTCTGATCATTACAAATTGGAACACGATTTTATTTCACGTATTAAGTTCATTAAAATTATTGGATAAAATAAACGATCAACATCCTCACCTAGAACGTCTTGGTTCGTCGTCCTCTGGGAGGTTACAGTAAATCGTATGACATATACTCCCTTGAAGCAAGCAGGTACGGCGTGTATGAAGCCTCTCGCGTTTAAGCGCTTAAGAAGACGCTCAGTCAAAGTATTATCGCCTCTAAGACGAAAAGCGACCATGCCTGCAAAAATATTTTTTACTATATAAATATTCTTAGCTTCACGCTGTATCCCGCATATAACAGGATACGCTGAGCTAGTGTTAAGTAAGACACTCTGTTCCCCACATTTCGAAGGAGTTTCTGAGATATTACGTGTTAAGTATATATAGACCCAAATATCTACTATTATATTTAGACTGTTGCAGTATCTACTCGTTTAGGATCTAATCATAAATACGTTTATTAACGTTATTGAGTAATTTAAATACAATATTTACCTAAATTCCTGGGTTGTGGTATTTCAAATCGTTGATCAGCTAAGACCAAGGCTTCAAACTTTTGGGCAAGACGGACACCCTGAAAAACATACAGACTAATTAGAGCAAATAAATATATCAATACGTTTTTGAAAACGTACAGATTTTGAACTACTTCGAGTTTTAAATGTGTAAACTCTGAACTTTGGGTTATTTTTCGTATTTTTTAAGTTTTTATGTATTTAAATATATGTAAAATGTGTTTTTTCTTCCTAATTAACAATAATATAATGTTGCTCCACAACATTTTCAAAATATTAAAAAGTTGTTCGAATATTAACTTGTATAATTCCTGCTATAATCACCAAAAAAAAATTCACAACACTTTCACAAAATAATTTAATGTAATTGAAACATTAATAAATCATTTCTTAATACTATAGTAATACACAAAAATGTGTCTGTATGTTGAATATAGACGAAAGATAAAAGTTTTAAAACATGAATCTAAGATAATATTTTATCTATGATTTTTAAAATATTTTATGTCTGACAGAATTTAAAGTTTATTTAAAGTTGTAAGCATTAAGTAGTGTTAATAAATTCTTATTACCTCACGGATATGTTTCTGTAGTCCAACCACACCATAGTTCCTGAGTACGAACCACAGCTTCAGAGCTCTGAAACGGCGGCTCAAAGGTATTTGCCAATGCTGAAAGTAGAGACAAATGATTTATTAATATACCGAAAATATACACTTATATATATACGTGTGATAAAATAAATTTACATAAATAATCAAAAAAGTGAAGACAGAGTTACAGCCAATAAAAATAGTTTTCGGTAATAATTTAAAAAACCAGAGTAGTGCGAGTCGGGCTCCAAGCTTTTTTTGAAATTCAAGTTCAGCTTAGCCAGACCCCTTTCATCTGATACCTCACTTGAACTAGCTAGCAACTTTAATACCAAATTTTGCCCCCCTTTTAAGGCTTTTATTTTTTAGGATTTGACCAGAAATGTATGTTTTATTGTATTATTTTTTTCTTAAACTAGTACTACCTGTTTTTCAGTTACAAATTTCATAATTCTAAGTCAACCAGAAGTACCCTATTAATTTTGATTCCTTTTATAGTGTCGTAATACGCGTTTTTAGCAATGTAAGCGATCTCTTTTGATCTCCTTGTTAGATTTTTTTAAAGTTAATAAATATAATAGAAATAATAATTTTTTTTTCAGGAAATCATGGGGTCGTAGATATGGTTATATATAATTTAAATTTAAACTCGATATCTCTAAGCTTTCCTAAGACAAAGGCAGTTGATAAACAGACAAACAGGTATATTTATTTTACAAATATAATATAATTAATTAATTAATTAATTAATTTTTCATCTCCTCGAGTGGGGATCGAACCCACAACCAGTCGGTTTGCAGTCACACCTCGTGCCGCTGCGCCACGACCGGCCTCATCATATCAGCCTCAAATATAATATTGTCATTAAATATCCGCTAGGGATAGTACGTAGTAGATACTGAAAAAAGTAAATTTCCTTGATCTCGTGTCAAGATAAAAGACAACGTTGAGTTCCACATCTCAACACGCAATGTCTCGGATCTGGCGGTGCGTAGGAACGAAATGTTTTAGCACTAGGTTCTTACCATGCTATATGCGGGATACAGCGAGAAGCCTTCAAAAAAACATTGTATTTATTGCGATACAGAACCATCACCACTACCATAAACACCAGCATCACCATCACCAAAAACCCATCACCTAAATAAAAAAATCATACAAGAGGTTCCGTTTTATCAGGATTTTCCAACTGTATTTTTTCATTGCAACCAGAAGACATTGCATTGTAACCATGTAATTTCATCTCTTCATCGCTTTCATCATCCAAATCTTCACTTGTGGGATAGCCTTCGTCATTAGTAGACACGCTGTCAGTACGCTTGTCAGCAATGTCAGTGATGTCAGTACTATCAGTACTTAAGTCGGAACGTTTGATATCTATGTCTATTTTGTTTTTCGTATTCGCATCTTGTGAACCAACCTAATGTTTTTAATTAAGATTTGTATTATCAATTATTTGTTAATTTCTAGTAAATGTTTTTTTTCGTAATGTCATATAAATTCAACAATAAGAAATTATGAAAAAAATATATATATTAGTATGATCTACCTACACTATATTAAAATAATAAAAAAATCTTTCTGTACATAAATCATATTTGCAAAAAATATATTTAATGTATAGAAATATTTATTCTTTATTGTGAATAGAACTGTGACTTATAAATAATAAATCTATGACTTTTTGTCTGTTTGTTTGTTTGTTTCTTCACGCACATTTTCTGAACTATTGAACCGATTTGAATGAAACTTTTTTATTGTATAGCTATTAGGTCTGGGCAGGGTCAAGGCTATATTTGATTTGGAAGACTTCCACACCTGATGCAGAACCATAGTGGTCCAGCTAAACTATAAGCAATAATCAAATACCGTCTTAGAAAAAGTATAAAGCATGATAGACATTTTCTATTTAGTCTTTCTAATAGAAAATCTGAACATCTGATGAATAATCACAGTAGTCTAGACAAACTATAAGAACCAAACCACTATAAAAACAGAACCAGCTAAATTAAAAATCTGGAAAATACTTTATTATTACAGTTCATCGTCATTGTGACAGTAACAGCTTAGTTAAATTATAAGGATTACCAAAATGTAGGTAATTATAGAAATTAACAAAAAAATATTTAATATCTTAGCAAAATAAATTTTCAGTAAGATTTTAATTACACTTTATTCAATTCACCAATCAATTTCCCTTTGGTATACTTCAATAAATAAAATGAACAAGAAGCGGGCGAAGCCGCTCGGGGCCCAGAAGTTGTAGTATAATTCAAGTTACATAATATTATGACTTTAATAAAAAAATAAAATAAAAGTAAACCAAAGATATTATAAGGGAAATTATTTTCTGGAACTATTATATAGATAAAAATGATAATAATATTTTACTTACCATATAATCAATAGCTTTTCCTGTAAATAAGAAAATATTTAGTTAATATATATTTTTCTACGAACTGCACCGACGGAGGACGTCCGGAGCCTTACGATTAATACATTCCGACTAGTTACCGTAATTAAGGTTATAAAATTAGTCTACAGCTTCAGACAGCATCTTTCAAAGCAGGGTAGACAGAAGGGAGTGCTAAGACACTCTGTTTTCTACTTTCAAAATAGTACAAACACCCTCTTATATCGTATTTGCGAGATACATGAAATGTGAACGTGAATCTAAGAAACCTACTATACATATATCATGTAGATCATCATCATAGATACTGTATGGATGGTATCGAATATATAACATATCGTAATTTAAATATACGTATTTAAAAATTAATTATAACGCAGTGACGTGTCACTATTTTTTCCACATTTTCCTTATATATCTTTAATTGAGTTAAGCAACTTGAGCATTACCTGAGTTTTCGTGTCGTAAGTAAATCGGATTAACGTTGAACGTCCTATGTAGGGCAGTGCTGTTTTTGACCCTGAAACATATTATGTCATGTATTATATATATTGTGTTTCCTTATTTCTATCGCCAGCTGTTGTTTGGAAAATAGAAATAAAAAAAATATTATGTTATGTTTTTAGTATATAAATATAAAAGTATACCGCAGCCTTGAATTTTGCAACTAAAAAGTCAATGATACGAAAACTGAACGAAAAGTGGGGGATGGAGTATCTTAATTCTAATTTCTCTCTGCTTACATCCTTCATGCGGGATACAGCGTGAAACTAAAGAAAGTTTATATACTTGAATGATCCTATTCTGATTTGAACAAAAAGTGACTTATTTAACTTGAAATCAACTGGTAACTTTTACAGCTAGTAGAGTACTTTATATTAATTTAAATGAAGGTTTGAGATCAGTCGTGGCGCAGAGGCAAAGAGTATGACTGTAAACGCGACTAGTTGTAGGTTCGATGGTCCCTCGAGAAAATGAATTAGGTATTTATTTTAATTTAAATTTCCATTTCTTCTCTCCATAATTTGGCGGGACGTAGGAAACGCAGTGTGTTAACACTAGGTTCCTAACCTGCTGTGTGCGGGATACAGTGTGAAGCTGAATTGATTAAAAGTTATTGACACATTTCAATCCCACTTTCGGCCATAAAACAGTTGTGTTACAATGTAACTGTGTCTGACTGTAAATGTGATGTTTATGGATTCGATTCCCATTTGTAGAAACAATTATGTTTAAATTATTTTTAATTCCCCGCATTGATGGGCAAAGCGCTCAACATGCAATGTCTTGCAAATTGGCCGATGCGTAAAGAACTTAACACTAGCTTCTGTCTATCTATCTATCCTGCTATGCGGGAAAAAGCGTGATTTTCCATTCACTTTCCATTTAATTACGTGAAAAACGAATCTAAATAGACCATCACAACATGTTGAACGCTTGACGGTAATAAATATATCTGAATCTATATCTACACTTACCACATAGCAGTGCAATCAAAGTTCACCATCAGCCACTTAGAAGGATTGAACGCGAATGAATCTGCCAACTCAACACCATCTAGCCAATGCCTACAAAAAATAAAAATATGATAGTTTTTGATACGAGTCGCCCTGATTAGATTGATTAAGTACGCCCGCGATTTTGCTTTCGACTATAAAATATAGAATTAAGAAAATTTTTAGTTAGTGCTTATCTGTATCCACCAAGTTCTACTTTCAACAAAAAAGTAATCAGTCTCATCATTAGCATCATCACCATCATCATCACTATCATCATCATCACCATCGTTGTTGATTATTGATGATCTTGCACTTATCATTCAATATCATTCAATTGAAAAAAATATATATGAAGAAATGAAGTCAATATGAAATATTTGACACATGTTCTTGAATAACCGGCAAATGCCTACCTGTACTCAGGACAGATGAAAGCACTACCAGCATACGCAGCGTCCACGTGAAGCCAAGTTGAATGTTTTTCACACACCTCGCCCACCTCTCTTAGATTGTCGAATGCCACTGAACCTGTAGTGCCTAATGTGGCACAGACCTATAACAGAATTAAGTGTACCTAGAGAAAGTACTCTGTGATGAAAAAAGAGTCCGAACATTATTTTTTTATTTTTAGGGTTCCGTTCCTTGAAAGGAAAAAACGGAACCCTTATAGGATGACTTTGTTGTCCGTCTGTCAAGATCCTTTTTCTCAGAACCGCGTAGGGGGGTTAAGCTGAATATCAAATACGTTATATCAAATACTCAAGTCTACTGTTCCTTCGAGCTATGAAAAAATCAGAAGTCTAAGCCAACTCAATTAAAAGATACAACTGAGTGAATATGCATACTTAAGTTTGTCAACGTAAGTAAGTTGTACTTTTTTTTCTCAGTTGACCTACAATCCTGAAAATGGCATGGAACCTCAGTGCGCGAATCCAACTCGCACTTAACTGTTTTTTTCTGTAAGTCGTCATTTCTTGCTAAGTTTCATATTTACAGGTCCACAATATGGACGGCTATTACTATGTTAATAGAAAACACGGCAAAAACAATATATAAATGCTGGTATCTTTTGATTGCGTTGAAGAATATTGCTTTAGAAACTTTATTTTTATCCTAAATTTCAGGGAACAATAAACGTGGACGTTTTATATTAATATCAGGTCTATACGTCCACGTCTTAAAAAAATGGATAGGCAGACGGACAAAAAATTGATTCTGTAATGGATTCCATTTTTTCTTTTATGGTATAGAAACCTAAAAAATTACATTACCATAACATTCTACTCTATAGATATAAAATATACGTCACTGTTGCATCAATTAAGAGCTAATACCTAAGTAAACTTAGTTATATGTAATTCTATAAGTTTAGTCGCGCGATAGCTCATTATATCGAGCCTACTCTGTTTAATGACGCATCAACAGCTTCAATATGTTGAAAATAATGAAGTATCAAGAAGAATTTGATCAAAGTTATTAATGGCTTTTTGTTTTTTTTTTATTATATACGATTTATTTTTAAGCACAACCGGTTTTTTTGAGGATTGGGCTATTCCTAATGTTGAAATATACGTTAGTTAAAACAGAAAGGATGGTTTCGATGTGTTTATTTAAAAGTCATGTTAAAATATTCATAAACATTTTTTTTTTAATTTGTGGATACGAACATATAAACATTGTCAGACATTATTCAATTTCTATAATATGCTTATGTAAGTCACGTTCAAATTCGTCATTTTCGTTTGAGGCCCCGTTCTCTCTGACCACCGTGCTAGGAATAATACGTGAACATATATAAAACCTTAGAATGATTAATTCCCTTAAGTGGATATCGAACCCACAACCCACTACACCACGATAACTTTTTTCTACAACACAACCAAGCACTATCTTACAAATCATTAAGATTCGTATAGACTTTTATAGGATTTGAATCAACAACAATTTCATTATATAAGCTAATAAGTCCAGTCTAATAGTATTAATTAGTGAACAAAGATAAAATTATATAACTGTGTACGTTATATGCAGCGTAGCCTTGAGCGGGAATCGAACCCACAATCAACGCGCTCACCCACGCTATCCCACTGCATCGTAGTGACTATAAATCTAAAATACCACCAATCAGTGTCTCACAAAGTACTAAGCTTCTTGCTTCCATAATCTTAGTATAATTGGTCCCAGAGAGTGCCTCAGCTGCTTTTAAAAATAGCGAATTTACAATATTATTATTAAGATAGAGCATTTCCCTAACAAAACCCATGGGAGGTATTTAAAATAATAAATAATGAGTGTAATATCTCTGTATTTTATGTTTTATGTATTATTCAGCGGATGTCTTAAAGAATATTAGAATAATTGGTTTGGTTTTTAAATACTGTGTTCTAAGACATTTCTGCTATTGTTATTGCAATTAATAAATTAATTTATAATTTATGTTAAGACTGTGTGATGATTGTGGGTTCGATTTCTTAATTGGTGTAAAAAAATATAGTTTATCGTTTCTCTCTCTCTGGTAAGAAAATAAAGGACGGCGTTGCACTAATCAACATACAATGGATCGAGAAGTGGGGAACGGAGTGTGAACAATAAGTGTATTGTTCACACTCCGTTTCTTCTCGCTTAGAGGGAACCTAGTGAGGTTCCCTCTAAGCTATAAAAAAATAAACTTACCCAAAAAGGAACCAACCCCTTCGCCTTGTCATTCAATATGGCCTCTTCTAATTTAGCGCCGCGCATACACTGGTTTTCATCCGACTCGATATAGCGCATTCTTACTAAACCTAAACATAAAAATATATTTTGATAAAGAGAACAGAAAAATGATAATTTATATTATTATGAAATAAAAATATATTATTTAGTACATGTTTAGTTAAGATATACCAATAGAATATGCACATGACATAACTAAATATATATGTTATGAAAAAAACCGTCATGTCGCTGTAACGCCACGGGTGTGGGTTCAATTCTCACTTGGGTAATTAATTATTATATATTAATATTACCATTTCTTCTTCTTTCTTTATTTTTTAAAAAAATATAAGGTTTTAAATATAAAATAAAATAAGTTTTCAATCAGCTGTTATTTTTGAGTGTATCTCGACGCCATTATTTTATTTTTCAATTAAGTATATATGTCTTGATTGTTAAGAACATGAAAAAGATCTCAAACAAACAACATGTGGTAAATATTAATAAAAAAAACTAAATATTTTTTTCTTTAAGAATGGTACATTCTTAATTCTTATATTTTATTAGCACTTACCTATTAAACCAGCTTTCTCCACTGAAGAATGAGCTTGATCAGAACAATAACAGATCAAATGACCCAGTAATTCAGAAGACTGCATATCAGGGTTGAGGCTTGACAGTTCCATCAGAGCTCTCGTACGTGCTGCTAGTAGACTTACAAGAGTCGCCTCGCTTGCTGTTGTCTAAAGGTGAAGAAGTAACAAATATTATATGTATACAAATATCTTAATTATATATAAAATACAGCTTCACGCTCACAGTAGGGTAGACAGAAATTTTCGATATATTGCGTGTTTAGTGACGGAGTTAAGCACCGAGATTTGAAATATGTCCCTAAATATGTTCCCTAAGTGAAAGTCGCAATTTTCTGTTATAAGTAATGAGAACTATATTGGAGCAAACATAAAGAGTCTAAGGCTAATTCGCTCCTGTGATTGAAATTCAGGAAATCTTCCCTTACAGCTCCCTTACACTCCCCGGGGGTCCTACTTACCAAATTTTTACGTCTCTATACTGTAGTTTCAGAGCTTTGCCTATGAGTCACTCAGTAACAAAATACAATAGAAATTGATTCATAGAGACAAATCACTCAAATATATATATTTTTCTCTCCTAGCTAAGGAAGTAAGGCCATTATGTACTTGTAAATGCGTGACTCATGGAAAGTAAGTAAAGATATGACAAGGTTCAGTCAATACTTACTTGTATGACGCCACCACCTGGACTATCGTTTTTTTCGTTAAGAAAACAGTCCGGAAGGCCTAAAAGCTTGCCGAGCCAGTTCATCGCAATGGTCTCCAGTTCAGTTCCGGCGGGTGAAGATGCCTAAATGGATGAGGAACTTAATGAATTTTTAATCTAGTGTTAAGACAGTCTGTTTTCCACTTTCGTCTTTTTCATTCATTGCGTGTTAAATATATATGTTTCATATATAAAATATAAATATATTTTAAAAATATGAAAAATGTTTGGCAGTAAACCAAAGAGTTTTAAGTGCTTTTGTGTACTTAGGAAAGGAGTTTGATAGGATTGTTAAAAATAAATTAGGTGAGAAACTACTGCTCCAGCAGTCTGTAAAATATGTTTTCAAAGAACATCAAACTGTGCACGAGAAACTGACATGTCGCCTTGGTTTGACATCCTATCGAATGTTAAACAAGGTTGCGCCATGTCAGCTTGGTGGTTCAATTTGTATTTGGATAGTTGTCTCCAAGGAGTGAAACCAAGTGAGGATATAGGAATAGGATTGAAAGTACATGACCTGAAGGTAAATTTTTTATTGTACGCAGATGACGCAGTACGAGTTGCGAGAAATGCGAGTTGCAGGAATTAGTCACCACTCTGAAAGGCGGGTGTAAAATAATGCGAAAAAGTAAGACAATATTTCTGGTCTGGTGTTTCTGGTATTGGTATGCGAATTCAGTTTAGTAGACCGAATACGAAATGAAGAGATACACAGAATGACAGGTAGTGAAAATGTTACAGTGAGCATATAAAGAAGAACGTGCTCAGAAGATTTGGGCGACGTGGTCGAGTAAAAAGGATGAGTGATAACAGAATGGCAATTTTTTTTTATGAAGGAACAGTAAGCGGTAAGAGAAGCATGGAGAGACCTCGGCTAACCTTCGAAAATACTATATCGATGATACTGGAGGAAGGTCACGTATAAATAACATGTATGAAGAGGTTCATGAGAATGGACGTCGATGGACAAGACGAAAGAGGTATGCAGAAGATAAAAAAAGTATAACAAAATAGTACTATATTAAATAAATTTAAAACATTAACTTACCCACGTAAAGCACAGTACGTTCAAAGCGCTTGACAGCATTTCTCCCATTATAGACGGGTAGGAGGTGAGCGCCGGGAAATAGGCGTGCATGTGTGGACTTTGCCAGTGGACGATCTGATGAAAATATGTAATTTAGAATCTGTTCAATTTTAAGAATATTAGCTATTTGGTAACTAAATATATTAACAATATTGTTATTTTTTTATCTGTATCCAGGATGTAAAAGACCTAGAGTCGATAGAAGAGTGAACTTAATATTAGGACTCCGTTTCCCCCTTCCCGCAAAATTTTAAAATATTACGGATTGAGTGAGAAATGTACGCTTTATTGTATTACCGAAATGAAAATGTTATAAAGTCATAACCGCAAGTGGAAATCGGGCCCACAACCATCGCGTTTACAGACAGACGTTGTCCCACTGCACCACGTCGGCCTTGCTACTGGAAATATTTAATATTTCATAGAAACGTATGTTTACTCCAAAGCTATTTAATCTAATAATAACTAATCTTGAAGTAACTAATCTAAGATACTTACCCCAGGCATAATATGATTTTCCACATCCTTAAAAATGTCATCCCATTTCTCAGGTAGCTGTGGCGCTTCAGTAGGTAACCTCTTGTGGAGGTACCCCGGCTGCACCCCAGGGTACACGCGGTGGTCGCGAATATTCTCCAAGTAATCAGCTATATAGTCCACCAACTCTTTGGCTAAGGGAATTTGTAAATATTGGTTAATATAATTCTTTATTTGTTTTTGTTTTGTCTAATAACTATTATTATAATTTTATTGTGTTGTATTAATTCTATGTTATATAGAAAAATAAATTGTTTTTAATTTTTATCTATAATTTTCTTACGGTTAATAAAAAAAATATAATTATGAAAATATTATTCGCTAACTAAGGATCTATGTATACTTATGTTTGAAATTACTTACTTTTTCATTAATATATATTTTTTTTTTAAATCACACAGTTTTGATACCGCGAATCAGTATACAGTACTATAAATTTAATTAAGTTGGCAATACATCTAACCATCTTTCCTCAGAGGCATTCTAAACATAGAGTACAAAGGGATAAGCACATTTTATAATTCTAATTAAAATGTAGATAGATTTCTTTACTTGCAAGTTTTTAAGGAAAGAGTGGTAAATCGGTTTAATAGAAAAAAACTACGGCACCAACATCATCACTTCATTTAAAGTGAAAAACAAAAAATAACGGCGTTGAGTTCCGGAACTCTCAAAAATGAAATGTCTCAATGGAATGGATAATGGAAATGTCTCAAAAATTCAGTTAAAAATGGCGAACGGAGAGTCTTAACACTAGGTTCCCTTTACCGACCCTGCAATATGCGGCATAGAACGTGAAATTGATTTAATATAAAACAGCTTTTCACTGCTTATATATGCAATTATTAACATTAAATGATACACTCCGTTCCCTAATTTAATTTTTCGAAACATTGGGTGTTGAGTGGCGGAATTTAACACAGCGCTATCATTTTCAAAGCGAGGAAATTAAAATAATCATTTCCCCGAGCAGGGAATGAATCTACAAACACCGCGTTTCCAACCAGTCGCTAACCCACGCACACACACGATATAAAATAAATATTTTCTTTTCTATTTTCTCCGTCTGTCTTCTTTTTAAAGTATAATATATAGCAACGAACGATAAAAGAATTTGTCCAAACATTTTATATACACCAATAAGACTAGAATATTGACTTCGAAACGCACCATGTATCGTTATAGTTTATCCCCTAAACCCATTTATTGGGTGCAAATTTTATTATACGGTTTGATTCCGTATTTATTACTTCATATATTGTAGAATACGTTTGATCTTAGTAATAACGATTGCATAGGTTTTTTATTGATATACTATGGGTTTGTAATTCAGTTTGTTTTATTTATGCTTGTTTGTTGTAGGTATATTGTAGGTTTAATACATTATAAAATCGGCCAAGTGCGAGTTCGACTCGCCTACAGAGAATTCCGTATTAATTTTAGGATTGTTTAAAGGTAAGTACTGTTTGAAACAGTTGATAAATTTAAGTATGCATTCATTTTGTACGAAATGAGTTAAGTTTGTAACAGTTTTTATCTATAACATAAATACAAATGTTTCGGTTTTTTTCCTTTTCCTCATTGCAAAGTTGCATAATTATAGACCTACGGGAAATGGCTTATAGATTTTCTTTATAAAAAGGGCAAGGCCATTTGCCTTTGCGCACTGGTCACTTGGTGGTGAGTGATCACCGTCACCCACGACCCCGTGTAACACCATAGAAGCAACAGGTACGATCCGTTGCTGGCCTTTAAGATTTTAATTACGCAGTTAATAATGTTGACAAACTTAAGTTCGAGAGCGTATCCTCTAATTTTGTATGTTATAAATTACAAACATTAGTTTGTAAAAATTTTTATAATTCTTAATTTTTTAATAAATATTTATAACTCTTCATTTTTTAGACATTTTTTCATAATTTTTATTGTAAATTCTAACTCTGTGCCAAATTTCATAATTGCAGGTCCACGAGTAATACCCTATAGGTTTTAATTACGCGGCGAATCTCATACAAATTGCAGTAAAATTTATGCGTTGACTTAGAATTTTTTTTTTATTAAGACTATACCATTGAATATTACATATTACTTTTAGTTTTGATATCTGCGCGAGATCTCGAGCTAAATGGTATTAACGGATGGACATGCAGATATTCGTGGCCAGTCGTAGCGCAGCGGCACAAAGTGTGACTGTAAATCGACTGGTTGTGGGTTCGATCCCCACTCGAGGAGATGAAATATTTACTTAAATTTATATTTCCATTTCTTCGCTCTGGTGTCGAGGCAAAGCGCGGCGTTGAATTCTGCCACTCAACACGCAATGCCTCCAGAATTCGGCAGAAGGTGGGGAACGGAGTGTCTTAACACTAGGTTCCCTCTGCCTACCCTGCTGTGTGCGGGATACAGCGTGAAGCTGACATGCGGACAACAAAGTGATCTTATAAGGGTTCCGTTTTTACCGTTTGAGATACGGATTACCAAAAATGGACATATTAAATACATATAATCATTTTGTACAAGGATTTTTAATACCACCCTTTATTAAAATTATATACGAAACCTTTATTAAGAATACTACTATACACTCTTGCTATGACCTCTTCAACCTTTTCCTTGATCTAGTAACAAAATTCATTAATATTCCGGAAACGTACGAACGCATAATAATCAATATATGTTATTATTTTAATTATTAGGCAGTTATTACGTTTGTTATTCTTATGTCAATGTCACTGTGACAAAGGCCGTAGTGACGCAGCGGCTCAGGGTTTGACTGTAAGTGCGACGGTCGTGGATTCGATTCCCGCTTGGCCGAATAAATTATTTTTAGTTTCTCGTTCTAGTAACAAGACAAAGCGACATAGAGTCACGTGAATCAACGCATCTCAAACATCTCAAAGCAGAGTAGACAAATGGAACCTGTTTTTAGCCTAATATTAAGACACGTCCATTCCTCACTTTGAGGCATTGAGTGTCGAGTGGCGAAACTTTGCTCCGTTATCAGAACAAGGAAATGAAAATAATAAATATTTCATTCCTCGAATGGGAATAGAACCCACAACCATTTCTTTTACAGTCGCACACTCCTGCCCTATGAAGGCTTCTACGGCAATTTTAAATACCTATAAAAAACATACCTTAATTCATAATGTACATACCTTTTACTCGAAACTCGTTGTGATCCATCGTGTTTTCTTTCAACTACCTTTAAAGATATATAAAATTTTACATTAAATATTTAGTATAAGGCTACGAATAGAATAAAAAAAATAATTTAACAAAATACAATATTCATAAGCACGGTGATTGACGATTTGTGGGTTCGATTCTCACTTGGGGGAAAGAGTTATTTTCTCCCACTGTCGTTGAATTCCGCCACTTACGAAATTTGTCGATAGTTGGACGGTGCCTGAGGAACAAATTGTATTAACACTAGGTTCCGTAAGCCTACCCTGCTATATTGGGGATATCCTCTGTTTCCGTCCCGAATTTGAACCCCACACTTCGTCAAATGTCCCACCGATGCACGTTAGCCTCAAGTTTTAACCGACTTCTGTAAAAGGAGGAGGTTATAGATCGCTTAAAACAAAACACGATATTTTTGGTTGCAATACCATTCACATAACAATAATCCCCAGACTACGAAGCCTTAGAGCTACCGGTGGAAGCTTGTACTAAATAAGTATTGATTGAATAGAATACTTTAAATGACGAAATATTATCTAATGTTACAATTAAAGATCCAATAGAGGAACTAAGTGTCCCGGTAAACCATTATGGTCGTGGGTTCGATTGTTTTTAAGGTTATGTTTAAATTTCTAGGCGAAAATGACTTTACCCTGAAGTAAATCTTAAATAAACGAATAATAAGTTTAGAATATATCCTATAGATGCTTGTTGCACACAGTATCTTCTCCTCCTGGCAGTTCTGGTAAAATTCAATTCCAACTCAGGCAGATAATTAAAAATAAATAACAAGAGGCTAGTCATTGCCAAGGGGCATAAGCGTGCGACTGTAAATTCGACAGGTTACGGGTTCGATTCTCACTGGAGGACCGAAATATTTCATGTCTTCTTCATTTTCTCGCAATGGCTCGATTTGTAAGAAGTCGAAGCGCGGCGTTCAGTTCTGCCTCTCAACACGCAATGTTTCGAAAATTCGGTGGAAAATGACAAATGGCAGTGTCTTAACGCGTAAGGGGATGTCTTAATATTAGATTTCCTCATTATGCTTTATATGGGATACAGCGTGAAGTTAAAAATATTAAAATTAATTTTAATAATCAATTAACAGAGGAACCTAGTGTTAAGGCACTCTTTTACCTTCTTTCCGCCTAATTTTCGAAACCCTACGTATTCAACGGCGGAACTAAACGTCGATCTTCTTACCAAAACAGAGAAATAAAATAATTTATACATGGTTCCTCTAAGTAAGAATCAAGCCCACGACTATCGCGCTAACGATCATAGGCCGTTCTACTGCGCCACGACGGCCATAAAATAAATTTCATATTTTTTTTATTATCTACTCTATCGTAGAAATTATCAGAAAAAGAAAAATCAAATATTAAATATTTTAATTAATTGTGCCACAACTGGCCTCATTCTTCTTTATACTTCTCTTGAACAAACAAATAAGTAAAAAGACAATTTAGTAGCGAAAATAGAAATTGTATCAACATTCAATATAATGAAGTCGCGTGACAGATTGTGATGTATCGCTGTGTATTGCACTTTTATGTACTTTAGTTATAAGTGGAAGTGGAATTAGATTTAGTTGAAATATCTATTATTAGACCTAGAGACGCAGTGGCAAAGAGTCTGACTGTAAACTCGACGGTTGTGCGTTCGATTCCCACTCGAGGAAATAAATTGTTTTCGTTCACTCGTTTTGGTTACAATTCAAAGCGTGAAGTTAAGTTAAGATACTTAACTAAATGTCTTGAAAATTAAAGGATGTGTGAGGAAAAGAGTGTTTTAATACGAGGGTCCTTCTTCTGGTGAAGCAAAAAAAAAATCTTTTGTCATCTAAATATATGCCTGCATATAAATATGCGTTAGATATATGTAAGAGTTAAAAATCGTAAAGTAAATTGTAAACAGGACAGATGTCACTCTCCTCCTCTTAATAATAAATATCTTAATTAATTAAAAACTAACGATACTTTCTGTAACATAAATGTAGTACACATTTTTGTTTCCTACATGTTTTGCTTTTTTAGCATAACGTTATATTCCGCATATAGCAGAGTAGCTAGAGAGAACCTGGGAACCTAGGAACTTAGTGTTAAGAGATTCTATTCCTATCAAAATGTTTACGTTTACTTCTTTCCGCCAAATTTTCAGATACATTACGAGTTGAGGGGCGGAAAACAAGAACACGTTACCAAAGTGAGGTAATGGAAATAGAAAATATTTCATTCCCCGAGTGGGACTCGAATCCACGACCATTGTGTTTACAGTTGCAAGCACCAGGAACGCCTCGGATCTTGTTGATTTTACAATAATCATTTTATCAGTAAACTGAATGTACTGATTTATATAGAAATCTGCATATTACTAGTTCCACTAAGTAGTGTAGAACAGACTATATAAACTTAATATTTTCTTAGCTTCACGCTGCATCCCGGTTATAGCAAGGTAGACAAAGGGAACCTAGAGTAAAGACACTCCTTTCTCTGTCTTACTCTTAATAAACATAATTTGATTGATTAAATTGAATTAAACTTAAATTGAAAAAAAAATAATCTTGTCTGCTTGAAAGGATATAAAAAATAGCAAAAAGTATATTTAAGGTACAAAAAATGTAAAAGTTTGAAACTTATACGGTACTTAATAAAAATAAAACACGAATTTTAAAATGTATGGGAAAATAAGTTAACTTAATCAAAAACTAAGCAGTTTATTTTAAATTGAAGTAATATAAATATTATTTATAGTAAGAATAATATAACCTCAAAAATATAATAGTTTTTAAACTTATAATACATTATTTAAAAAAAAAATAGAAATATTTAAAACAAAAAAGAATTATCATTTCTAACAGAATTAACTATTATTTATTTTATTTTTATTGGGTTATTATTTCGGATAATAACAATGTTTATAATCTATTTACTCATGCACAAAATAATTGAATCCAAGTTATTTTTTACAAAAAAAAATTACATTACATTAATCAAAAGAAAAAATACCAAAAATATAATTCTAAATAGAAACATAATAAACACATCCACTTACCGTTTATTAAACAAAACACAATATTTTATGTAAATTTATATTTATTTATATTAATGTTTAAAATTGAACGTCTGTCTGTGTAACACTGGCCATTGCAAAGGCATTGTAAGGCTTTTATAGGGGGGTGAGAAACGTAGTCGACGCGTCGCTAGACAAGTTGTCCGACCAACTAGATCGAGTCCACATTATAGAAATGGGCGATTAATAAAACAAATCATTGTGCAATTTTTCTAATGATTCTTTATATATTTTTTTTATTTCTTTATTTTTTTTTTTGATTAATGGATATAAGAAAAAAATATTAAATTTTAAAATATAAATAATTTTTCAAATAAATATTTAATTTCAATTGCTTCAGTTAAACAAAGGCGTGAAATTTAGTCAGCCATATAATACCAGCAAGTAAAAGTGAATGAAAAAAAAACACGATTGTGGTCTTTCACAGTTGGCACTTGTAAAGTTAAAGAAACTATTTATATTGATTTTTATAGATAAATTTACTACATATACATTTAAATAAAGCCATCGTGGCACAGGCGTGCGGCTGCTAAGCGCCACGGTTGTTGGTTCTATTCCCACTCGGGGAATAAAATATGAAATATCTTAATTCTCCTCGCTCTGATAACGAGGCAAAGCGTGACATTGAATCCTTCTCACCACGCAATTCCTCCAGTATTTGGCAGAAAGTAGGAAACGGCAGTGTCTTAATGGAAACAGAATATCTTAACACTCACCTTGCTATACGCGAAATACAGCATGAAGAAACAAAAAAAAACATTAAATAAACATGTACTTATTTCAAGAACCTACTAGAAAAACGCTCCGCTTATGCCTTATACCCTCAACATCTAGAGGACACAATAAAGCAGTAAATACTTTTAATAGATTTTCCGGATAAAGTTTAAGCGATCGTTATCTATTTCATAATATTTAAATATACAAATATGATTCTGTCATAATTTTCATATTTGGCCTATATCTTATTGTAATTTAGTAAAATATATATTTTTATGTAAAATTAAAGTAAATTTACAGTTATAATGTGAAAATTATAAAAATAAAACACGAATAATATGACTACGTTTTAGATGTTATTTATTAATACGTAATTTTAATGGCTAGCAACAATTCAAATTATTTGTCAGATTTAGACGACTTTTAACATGTTTTCATTAGGTCAAGCTATAGCTAAGTATGTAAAAAATCTAAGAATCGGAATTACGCATTTTTAATTGTTGTATTTTCATGAAACTTGGCAAATTATATAGATTAGATGATAATACAATATTATAGTACCATCGAGCTGGTCTGATGATGAATCGGAAGATGGCTGAAGTAACCTTGGACTTGGACTTGACTTGAAAACTTGGACTTGTCTATAGTATCTAGTAAATATATCAAGTTTGTGCTCGTTACAATGAGTCTTATTAATGTCTTCTGTTGAAAAAAGCGTATTCTTAGTTTTTATACTATAAATTATTTAAATTACGAACTTATCTATGTATTTTTGCTTATTTATTTTATGAAAAAACAACAAAATACCTATATTAAATTTAATTTTAATTCTACACAGCCATTTTTTGAATGAAAATTACAATTAGTTAAAAAAAACTTACTTTAAAAAAAAATTATATTTTCTATATTTTAGGCAAAAAAATAATGGTTACAATAATTAAAAAAACATAAAAAAAAAACAAATTAAGAACACTGCGGAAACTTGAAAATCATTTGTAGATTACTAAGCACATACATTTTTTTACTTATTTTTAATTATATGATGTTCAGTTAACAGTAGCAAAAAGCAGAGGTATTACTTACTATTTAGAATTACAATATAAATTTTAATTAATTTAAAATATATATAGCGGCGTTGAGTTCTACTACTCAACACGCAATGCCTTCAGAATTCGGCAGAAAGTGGGGAACGGAGTGTCTTAACACTAAGTTCCCTCTGCCTACACTGCTGTGTGCGAGATACAGCGTGAAGCTGATTTGATTTTTTTAAAATATGTATACAATATTTTAAGCTATTTAAATGAATTTTTAATGGTTTATACAACATGCCTAAAGTTTCCTATTTTGACCTATTTGTTGAGTGGCTCTGTGTAAAGTCAAATATATTCTTTTTTAGGGTGCCGTTCAAGGTGCCTCAAAAGGAATAAAAGAATTCATATAGGATAATTGTTTGTTAAGAAGTTTCTTTTCTAAAGACTGGAGGTATGAAACTGTAATTACTATCAAATATTCAGGTCTACGATCCCTAGTAGCATAGAAAAAATCAAACCTCTAAGTCAACGCAATAAAAAGGTACAGTTGTAAGCATTTATGCATCGTTTGTGCTGCGTGATCAAAATACTTCTACTCGGATACTTCTCAAGAACCAACGAACAGTTATAAAATTTGATATGAAGTAAGAACTTACAATACTAGTAGGTATAAAAAAGGACAAACCGAAAAACGGTAATTAATTTTAAAAAAAAAACATTATAAACTTATTTGCATTTCATTTCAAACAAACTTAAGTTTTGACAACTTTATTAACCTAACCTAATTAAATAGGGTATTTCCCGTTGTAATACTTACAAATGGAAAATTTGGTAAGAGCTTGTATACAAATTAATGGAAACATCTTAAAAATGGAAGTTTATATTTATATTACAGATGAAAACTTTTACAAATTTATAATTGTAGTTCAGCTTCACGCTGTATCCCGCACACTGCAAGGTGGATAATTTCATACAAAATGAGTGCATACTCTCACAAGTTCATGTTTGTCAGCTTTTATAAATTGTACTTCCCGTTGAATGAATCCTGAAATTGTACCCTCGGAGTGTAAATCCAACAGCGCTTGAAAAACAAGCACCTACGAGTATATGTTGTTCTAAGTAAGCAACTCGTACAAATTATAGAGTAGGCATAAGGTCTGAGGCCATTCGTGGCGCAGGGGCACAAAATGTTACTGTAAACGCGACTCGTTGAGGATTCGATATCCACTTTATATTTCCATTTCTTTAATTTCTGTGTGCGGGATACTGCGTGAAGCTTATTCGTTTGAGTTCTAGGTATTAGGTTGTTTAATAGCGTGTGACTGTAACCCTGGTAAATACAGGAACTTGAAGCTCTCTCTCTCAGTGCAGTTCTCCATTTGTGGCGTTACGAAGAAAAATACTAGAGATGAATGTTAGAAACGAGATAACTTTACAGTTTGATATTATAGAATAGAAAAGCTGTTTGAACTAATAAATTTATTTTAATTGAACCTTTTGCTTATTCACTCTTTATTTCCTGCTGAACGTCAAATGCTACGAGCTCTGCGCTCTTTCGCCTCTTCCACCGTCAATATGTACATGCCATCCGCAGAGTACTTATGCATTTCTTGAAGTTGACCTTGAATATTTTGTTCCAGAAGGTCTTCTATAACTGCGTGACTTTACTAAGATGTTGTCCTGCTTCCCTGTCTCTAAAAATCTCAAAGTTAAATCTAACATTTTCAATTCTTTGAAGTTTGTTGCAATTTTATATATGTTGTTTTTTCAAAATTAAATTTCAAATCATGATGAGACGAAATAAAAGTCATCGAAGAGCAAACAGCATTTAATTACAAACATGATTTATCAATTTTTAAAAATAGCCTGTAGTGATGTATTTAATACAATTTTAAAATTTTACAGATTTTAGTGTTAATTAAAGTAATTGAAAAACAACTTATAACGAAAACTATACGAGATCGTCGAAAATTAGTCACATTACAATTACGATATCTAAAAAATCCAAGCCTCGTAGCACAACGGCACGGCGCGGCGGTTAACTGTAAGCGCTACGGTTGCAGGTTCAATTTCCATTCAGGAAAATTAATTATTTTCAATTCCTCGCTTTGGTAACAATACAAAGCATGGTGTTTAGTTCAACCACTCAACGACAAATATCTCGAAATTTGGGCAGAAAATGGTGAGTCTCATAATATTAGATTCCCTAGGTACTTGCCTACGTTTCTATGCAATGAAATATAAAGAATAGACTATAAATATAAATATATAAAACAACACAATTTTAAAATAAGTGCAATAGGAAAATTAATGTCTCGACCAAAACAGGCGAAAATTAGTTATAATATTGTTTTACATACAAATTACTACGCTAGTAACTAAATCATAATTTAATTATTAAATTTGATATGTATCTTTAGATAACTGATAACGTGTTATGACGACTTTGAATGCTCTGTATAATGTCAATCTGTCTTCATCCGCATAGCTTGGGAATCCTTAGCATTGATAAAGAGGTAGCTCTACGTAGTATCCATGAAAACAAATGTCATCTAAATAATTTCAAAATAAAACCCACAATATTTGTCGGTTAGTTTAAAAGTAAAATATATTTTCACGAGGTAAAGTAGTGTCCTATTATAACTGAAACAAAATAGACTGAGATCACAAGGTCCCCAGACCTACGTCATTTTATTAAAGCTGAAATTTTGAAGATAAATAGTCTAATATGAAGTTAAGACTGTGCGTACTTACTAACTTGAAGGTGGAGACCTTTCAGAGGTAGCGCTTACTTAAGGTACACGCTTACCTATGTTAAAGTAGCAATTGTCGTATTTAAATACGTTTTTAAGAATAATGTAAAAAATATATATTTAGTATTACCAGACCTTTTACGTGGGCCTATAATCCTGCTAGACGTGCTAATCGTAGTTTAAAACTGAGGCAAACTATGTTATACTAACAGGCTCTAATTTAAAATATATTATTTACGGACTATTTCAAGACCCACCCAGACCAATCTAATGGCTCTATGATCCCAGACAGAGATGTGCCTTTTTTGACGCTACCTTTTTTTTAAGTTAGTGAGTACGCATATAGTCTTAACTACATATTAGACTAATAGTCCTCAAAATTTTAGCTTTGCTACAATGACATAGGTCTATGAGCCTTAGGATCTTGGGCTAAAAGGAATATCAGAACTTAACGCCGCGCTTCAATTCAATTTTACATTACCCCGAGTGGAAAGCGGACCCACGATCGTCCAGTCACACGCTTTTGCCGCTGCGCCACGACAGAATTAATAATTAGCATATATAATTATTTTTTATTGACATGTTTACCAGGCCATTCGTGGCGCAGGGGCACAAAGTGACTGTAAAAGCGACAGGATATATTTTCATTTCTTCGCCCTAGTGTAGAGGCAAAGCGCGGCGTTGAATTCCGCCACTCAACACGCAATGCCTCCAGGATCAGGTAGAAAAAGTGGAGCGGTCTTAGGACTAGGTTTCCTCTGCCTACTCTGCTGTGTGCGGGATACAGCTTGAAGCTGATTTATTTTATTTAACATATTTACCAACAATCACAATCACCAACTTTTTATTGCGTTCGTCACATATTAAAAATATAGCAAAAATATAACAATTAGAATGATTAAACTACTTTACAACTGGATAAAAAGATTTAATGATGTAATAATTTACTTTAAAAAGCATTCATTCATATCCGGATGGATACTTTTATGACAACTTTGTAGCTTTATTTTAGATAATTAATTTGAAAAAAGTGCATTTATTTAAACATAACTGTAGTAATCATATATTATCATGTGATTCTTGAAATTTATATTAGGGGGAATTTTTGTATCTCAGGTTTTTTTTTCTTAGCAATAGACAGTTATTAACCGTACGCGGAAATAAAGTACAGTTTAATGCAGTTACTTAATTCTTAAACTTCTATTTTATCATATCAGTGAAAAAGTTTAATGATTTTTGAGTTTCTTTACTCATCACTAGCGGCCCACTCGCGGCTTCGCCCGCTTATCACCTACAACACTTTTATTATATAATTTATACATTCAATCATGAACAACTTGTTTTCATAAATCAGACCAGAATAAGAGTATAAAAATTCATTCATTTATGTCAAATAGTTTTTGGGTGACTTGCGAACTTACTGACAATCAAATCGACCTAATTAATATTTTTTTTATCTCTTTTATAATTTTATTATGTATAGAGATTTTCATATTATATGTTGTCGTATGTTAAGGTGGGGCCAGTCGTGGCGCAGCGGCACGAAGTGTGACTGTAAAACCGACTGGTTGTGGGTTCGATCCCCATTCGAAGAGATGAAATATTTACTTAAATTTATATTTCCATTTCTTCGCTCTGGTGTCGAGGTTAAGCGCGGCGTTGAGTTCTGCCACTCAACACGCAATGCCTCCAGAGTACGGCAGAAAGTGGGGAACGGAGTGTCTTAACACTAGGTTCCCTCTGCCTACCCTGCTGTGTGCGGGATACAGCGTGAAGATGAAAAAAAAAGAAAAAAATATGTTAAGAGTATCGTGGTGCGGTGAAGCCGTAAATGCGATGATTTCCCTACTTTGGCTACATACAGGTGACGTTGAGTTCCACCATTCAACTCACAATGTCTCGAACTTTGGCGATGTCTCTCTGAGTACTCTATTGTGCGAGAAAAGGCGTAAAACTATAAAAAAATAAACTGTTTAATAATAATCACTTAGGGGAGATAGGGGACGTCGATACTATAAAGTTTTTTTTTTATTATTGATAAATATTTTCATTAGATAATTACAATTTTATTCAATATACGGCTGGCCAGTCTGGGAAATGTATTAAGAACCAGTTAGTACGATTCCCTCTCGAGGAGATTAAATATTACATATTTTCATTTCTTCGCTTTGATGTCGAAGCAAACGCAAAGAAGGCGATGAGTTCCGTCACTCAACGCCTTCAGAATTTGGCAGTAAATTGAGAATGGATAATACGCCCCTCTGCCTATTGTGCTACATGCGGGTTACAGCGTGAAGCTGAAAAAAATGTTATAATTATATTTGAACAATGTTAGCTACTGTTTTTGTATAAAAAATAAGCCTCGATTTTCGAACTATAACATTATGCACATTTTTTATTTATATACATATAATCAGTGTATAAATTATTCATAGCTGATAGACTAGACGTGCATTCATTTTAAAATATTTTTTAAACATGGTGATGACATTTTTCTTCAAATTTAATCATTAAATTTAATTCTCATTTCAAATTAGCTTATTTATTCCACCATATATGTTTGTCATTTATTCTATTCTTTTAGTTAATTTTGATTGGTGGAAGAATGCAAACTCCATTCCATCTAAATAAACTGAATAGAAAATATCTTTAATTTTAATTGTTTTGTAATTACAATTTTTATATTATGCCTGATGATAAATAATAGCAATAAAGTAGTAAAAATCAAATATACCTTTAAAATTCTTTTACCAAAATATTTATAGGCATTGCACGAAGTGTTTTGACATACGTTTTCTCTACTTCAATGATATTATGCGGGATAGAAAGTGTAAAATATAGAAAATTTTAAAAAAATAGACTTATTTAGTATTTTATAATTTCAATAACAGTTAAATCTTCCTCATAGATAGAGACCTCAGACAAAAGATATTTTAATTAACACTTTAATCAGAACCTCGACACAAAAAAAACAAAACATATATTAAAAATGAATATGATATTAACATTTTATTAATCATACATAATAGGTATAAAGATAATAATCTTGATGACAATCTATATTTCGTGACCGTAGCGTACGTCCGTAAACATTTTTTTAAATTTTAGGCCGAAATTTGTAGTATTTTGTTGTAAATTTATACTGTGGTGTAATATAGTGATTTGATTGACAGTTTCACGACGTATCCCGCACACCGCAGGGTAGGCAGAGGAAATCTAGTGTTAAGACACTCCGTTCCCCACTTTCTGCCGAATTCTGAAGGTATTTCGTGTTGAGTGGCAGAACTCAACGCCATGCAGAACTTTTGCCTCGACACCAGAGCGAAGAAATGGAAAAATTAATTTAAGTAAATATTTCATCTCCTCGAGTGGGGATCGAACCCACAACCAGTCGATTTACAGTCACACTTTGTGCCCCTGCCCCACGACTGACTTCTTTTAGTTATGTGACACAATCATCATTTTCCCTACACTATGACCCTTACATTGTTAACTCACCGCAATAGTAGTCAGTTCAAATTTCGTTTGAGAGTTTAATATAGATTTGATTTCAATAAGCTCTCGTATAGATTTGGTTTTTAATTTTCTAAGCTATTCTTTTAATTGAAGTCACCATCATCTCTTGGGACACTATTTACTTGTAAACGATGCTTGTAAGTTCGATGTCCACTTAGAAAATAGTTTTTTTGTATTTTTTTTAAAAGGTAGTTTTGGTTAAATCTTAACCTTAAGCTGAATTATAATTATATTGAACTTATTTTCATTTTCACATATTTCTTTGTTAAATGTCTATTTTTAGAAATAAGTATTTAACACTAAGTTTTATCTAGACATATGGGAAGGGTAGGCACCCTAATAATCTCTTTGAAAATTGTCGACTGAGACGCTTAATATAGTTTTATATTATATTATTATTTATCACATGTTTCTAAAGCACGTTATTGTCCTCGTGTTTTTACTTTACACTCGAACTACTCATCGTGGCATTTGACTTTTAATATTGTTAATTATATATTTAAAATATTATGTTATGATGTGTTATTTTCATATTTATTTTGGTATGAATGTATTTTTAAACAGACAAGGTGAAAAATCCTTTTTTTTACCTATTGATACGCGTCGCATTGGTGTATAATGTAATTTAAAATAATAATAAAAATTCTAGCCGCTGACCATTTGAAGCAAATTGGAAAGAGTAAAAAGCTTGAATGGTGGGTATCTCACGAATTGAGTGAAGCAAACGAACCGGAAAAATAATGAAGGATTTTTAAATCGAATAAGTAATCGAAACCTACAATGAAAAATGGATTCTCTGCGATAACCGGAAGCGATCATTGCAATAGACCCTGGCAAGCCAGCCAAATCCTGCCCCAAGCGGAAATTGACCCAATAAGAGTTACTTGTAAGTTTGATAGGCTAGTACCGGTGTCGTTCATTACAGTTTTCTCAAATCTGGCAATGCGATTAAGGCAGACGTCTATTGTCAGCAATAGCAAGCTATGATGGAAAAGCTAGCTGCTAAACAGTCGAGGCTAGCTAATGGCTCTGCTGCTTCGTCAACGCTAGACCACACGCTGCACTACAGATGGTTACTAAATTAGAAGAGCTTCAATTGGAATGTCTAAGGCATCCACCGTACTTGCTCTAACAGATTACCATTTTTTTCTAAATTTGGATAACTTCTTGCAAGGGAAAAACTCTGATAGGGCAGTCCAAACGTCTTCAAAGCTTTTATTGATTCCCGGCCGAATGGTTTTTCTTTTAGTAAAGGGATCACTGATCTACCGACTAACTATGAGATGGCATAAGTGCATAGATAACAATGGATGCACCATTTTGTCACTTTGATTATATAAATATATTATATTAAAAAATATACGACTTTTTGTTCCTCCCATACCAAACGCCAATTTCATATGTAAGGACCTAATATTAATCTATATGATAAACGAAAACGTTTTTTTTTTAATATACTTATTAATAATTTTCAAATGTCACCAAAATGAGAAAAAAAATTGTATTTTCAGGGGTGAAATGGAAAGTAAAGTAACTGATCAAAAAGGTTTCTGCTCTGCCTTCTATACAGAATATAAGATAAAAAAAAAACAAACTTTTATTGGCTATATTGTGACGACAGACATCTTCGTTAACATGTAACAATATTGATAATATATTCTACATTCAAGCCCTTCCATTTTATATAAATATTGAGTGAGTCTAACTAAAATATTTTGAATTGTTAATCATTTTATATTGTTAGTAATTTTAATCCTAAATATTTTTATCAGAAGTAACTAAATATTGTAATATTTTATTAGAAGTACCATAGATTTTATTCAAAAGATCGAATTAAAAAGGCTTTCTATAAGTTAAGAAGTAAATAAAACATTAAATTAAATGATTATTTATTTTATTAATTTAATAAATAAAGTATAATATGTTAAGAATGACGAGTAGCATTCATGATTTTATGTAATTTTATGTAAACATTAAATACTTTATTTCCTTTAACTAAAATTTTAAATAAAAAGCGACTGAGACTCTAGGAGATGAAAAACTCTTTGAATAATTTTATTTTAGTTTGAAATAAACAAAAGTAATATAAAATATGACCTTCGCAGTTTATATTAATTTGTCTTCAAAACAATGTAAAATTTATCTATATTTCTTAAGTACTATTTATTGCTATTAATTATTATAAAAATAAAAAATAAAATATTTTTATTTTATATTTTATACGAAATTACCATTTTACCTATATATTCCCATTTTTTCGATCTTGAGGTTAACGCTGGTGGCTCTACTGACTTTTACAGTGATAGGGTCTATCTGTTACCTTTTTCAATATTGTAGGTAAAGAAAATAAGTGTCAAGACACTTCTTTCTCCACTTTAAGTTTCTTATGCAACCACTCTTATGGTTATTTTATATTCTTTCTCTTTTGCAATATTTCAACTTTTTCATAACTGATGTTAATATTGGTATTTAAATTGCAGTTTTTTAATATTATCTGTCACAATATGACTAGCTACTGCTCGCAAAATTTGCATATATAGCCTCAATAGAAATTAATTAAAATCATTACTAAGTTTTAATGGGACTATTTCATACTGCAGTCTCTCCTTTGAAATATATAATTTTAATCCCATAAAAATACAAGCATCTCCGTGTAAAAATCTTCTAAGTATAAAAATATTAAAGAAAATATATTAAAATGTATTTATTAACTTCTTAATCATATCAACAGATTCGTTCTTTCCAATGCTATCTACATACATCATTGCCTTTTTAGCGTGTTCATCTCTTAGTACTTTAGTTTTTTCAATGGCATCTGTTTTAAGAATATTAAATTTCAAATCTTCATAGTCAATATCTTTGACATCAGTTTTAGCTCTATCTATGAATTTGTAAAGATCGGGGTTGTCTTCGAGAGCAAATAATACGGGAGCACTTGTCAGACAGAAATGATCTTTTTCTGTGATTTTTTTGATTTCCGCATCAGCTTGCCATGACAGGCCTACATGACAGCCGAAGTGGTAAGCGTTGCTTTGGACTTCTCGACTTTGCCCATCTAATAACATAGCACTCTGACATCCTTTTCCTAATAAACTGACGCCATTGAACACTGTCCTAGCCGTCCATTCGTTTTTAGGTTTACCCAAAACAACATCCTGCTCTATGGCAGATGTATCAAAAGTTATATCCAAATCGTCTTTCATAAAATTGGGTTTTCCGGGCAAAGGCATATTTTGTTCATCACGATCCCCAAAAAATTCACTCTCCGATAAATCTTTGGTAGCTGATGACATTGTGTAAAGAACATCGGGTACCTTCAAATCGGCCAACATAGAGTTTGCTGAAACTAAAAGGTAATCACCAAGTAATATAGCAATTTTGTTACCAAAAATTACTGATTCCGTGGCTTTTGAACGTTTCACGAATGGCACATTGACTATTCCTCTATGAATTAGATGACCAGTTCTCAGCATTTCTGTTAGTTCAGCTAATTTTCTTTGTTTCTGAGGCACTTTGGAACCATTTTCTTTGACAGATTTTGCTAAAAGCAATATTACCAGCCCCCATGGTTGTAGATTTTTGGAGTCACCGTACAGCACATTTTTTGCAGTTTGCATCACAAGATTGTTACTGCCAACCTGGAATAGAGATTTTTTTTTAAATATTTAATCATTTTAAATATTAAAAGATGAATATATTTATGTAGTGAACATAAAATTTTGCTGCTATATACTTTTAATAGTAGTAAAATTTTATTTTCAGTTTCATAATAATTTTCACGTTTTCATAATAATTTTATTTTACTTTTCATTTTACGAGTGTTATTTGATTATAGTCAATTTAAACATAAAAATGTATAATAACGTAAACATTAAACGTACATTTTAAGTGTTATTGTAAGTATTTTCTATTGTATTATAGTAAAGTTAAGTTACAATATAAAAAGAAATAAGGAAACTTTCAATTTTATTTATATTTTTTGATTCACGCTGTATTCTGCACAAAGCAGGGTTATATAATTATTTTTATTTTTTTATCAAAGCAGTTCATATTTTTATTATATCGTGTTCAGAATTAGATTAAAAGATATTTCTAATTCTTACATCCAAAATTATGAGAAACCATATAGCGCGGTTGGACAGTGACTTAATGTAAAAGCAATGGCTGTGAGGTTCGATTACCCCCTTTCCGAGGGACGCTATTCGAGATTCTCCCACTCGAGTTTAAATATCTATATTAAATTTTCATTTTCATAAGACACAACTAATCAAAACGTACTATCCTGAATTAAGATGAAAAGCGGAGATTGAAGAGTGTCTTGACACTATATTTTATCTGCCTGCTAAGCGATAGTAGCAAGATCAAACAAAAATATTGAACGAAGTAATTTGTCACTAGATCTATTATATATATTATAAATATCAATCCCAAATTATACACAGACAAGCTACACGACTATAGTATAAGAACTCTCGTTTATAGAAGCTAAACTGTTATTGACATAGTTTCTACTTAATCATAAATAGGTTTACGGTAAACAGGTATTTGCATTTACAATGATAAATTATATATTATTAGTTCATATTAAAATATATTTATATATATTTTCATATATTTACATATATTTTCATGTGTTTTAAGTCACGTATATATTTTTACATATTACAATTTTGTATATTATTTACGTTTTGTTTTTTTTCTAATCTTGTTTCAAATATCCTAGCTCTCAACTTTATCCATGACCTTCGGATTTTCTAACACTACCCAACTATGCTACGATGAAGTAAATTTTTGTATACAGAATTTTCATATAATATAACTTTTAATATATGAAAGAAAAGAGAACGGCGGTACATTTTGAAATAAATATTATGAAACAAAATAACTTAACATTAATTACTATTTAAAGTATGAAATTTTGTTTCGATATTTTAGATTTTCAAATATGCTGCACAGTTACGTAAAAACTGTTGCACGTAAGTATTTGAATTTAATTTAGATTCATATAAATAGCACGATATGCAAAGAACGCGAAGTTTAGACATCTCTTTTAAGCGCTTTTTGTCCGAATTAGATTATATTTAAAATGAAACTAACACGCAATGCCTCCAGAATTGCGGCGGAAAACGAGGAACCCCCGTTCCTCATTTTCCGTTAACACTAGGTTCCCTCTGCCTACCCTGCTGTGCACGGGATACAGCGTGAAGCTGATTATTAGATGAATCTTTTTAATCGGGTGTCTAAAAATGTGTTATACTAATATATACGTGATTAATTCGGTCAAAAAGTTTTGTTTAAAACGTGTTAAAATAGCGAATATCAAAGATTTTATTATCAATATAATAAAATGTTTAATTTTCGCCATTTTAATTTATATTGAGTGACGGAACTCAATTCTGAATTTAATTTATCAGAATGCTTTATCCTATATCCCATATACAGCTTGGCAGGCAGAAGGTACATAGTTAAAACTCTACATATCGGAATAATATCTCCAGCGGAAAGAAATTGATGGCAAAAAGACACTCCGTTCCCCAATTTCCACCGAATTCTCGTGACTTTACGTACGTACGTATTGAGTGGCGGAACTCAACGCTACTTTTTATCTTTTACTCCGAATAGGATTCATGTTAACGCGGATTCAATTGACGCGTTCACAATCAGACGCTGTGCTGAGAAAAAAATATAACATATCGCTCTGGCAACAAGACAGCGGGCGAAGCGTGAAGTTGTCCTAGTAAACTAAATGAAAATCACAAACAGTGTTGTGTATTATTTGTTTATTTATCTGTTTAATTATATGTAAATCACATAAAATACTACATTGAGGCGGAGATATTAATAAAACAATATTTATAATATATTTAAAATACTGACAGGAAAAAATTAAACAGTACGTTCTCCACAAAATATATATCTATGAATAAATAAAATAAGTATTGTAACACTTTCGTTACAAAGTGAAAGAAACTATTGGATTTAGAAAGTTGAAATTTGTTATCTAGATAGGTTAAGGAGTGTAGAAGAGCAATAGAAAAGGATATCTCGAAATAATTAATTTTCTTAAAATCCACGCAAACAAAATTAGTATGTAGAAATTAATTTAAAAACTTACCACTTTCCTTAAATACATTGCTAAATTAGCGAATTCATCACTCAAAAGGCATCTCAGGTTCATGAAAGATGTCGGATATCCGACAACTTTCTCCGCTTCTTGTATAATATTGCTCCAATGTGATAGCGGCGGTCTCAATAACAATAAAATTTCATCTTTAGTCAAAGTCGCTGTTGAATCGAAACGTTTTTGGAAAAAGGGCGACGCGCGCCTGAAAACGCGGGAAAATAACGCCATTTGACAGTTTGTTTTTTTTTTCGAACTATACGTGCATCGCCAAGGCCATGCCGTTGACGAATGTTTGGGATGTATGTTAGTGTTGCCGTAGCATTTTTTTCTATTATAAGTACTTGAGTGGAGGTATTTTTATTGTTTTATTTTATTTACTGTAATTATATTTTATTGTTTTAGTGTAATGCATACATTTAAAAAAATGATTGTAATAGATTTTCTTATATGATTTAATATTTTTGTCTAGTGATTCCTTTTTTATATATTTATTATAATTTGCGGAGATCATGCTGGTTTGATAAAGTATTAAATAAATAAATAAAATAATAAATAATAAATAATTTACAGTTGGCAGCAGATGTTAGATTTAAAAAAAAAAAGTTATTTCATAGAATAGATTTTTTAATTTAGCAACAAAAAAAAATGCTATAAATAAAAAAAATACATTTTTTTTAAATAAAGCACTTAATTAACTCATTTAAAGGGTAATTATAAGCTCTGGCAACACTCCCATGCGCTTGACCGTAAACCGTAAAGTGGAATGCATTAGATGGATCACGATATAACTTAGTATGAAAAAAAACTATTTCTATTTCACTTGAAACAAACACTTAAATATGAACCTTATACCTTTGTTTTAATATTCATATTTAATCTAAATAGTTTCTACGAATTATCTATCGACAATTATTAAGAGATCTCTATCAAAGTAAGAAAGTGGGGCAATTATAACTATTTGTAACGGTATGGCAGGTCTCTTTAACTGGTCGCAGGCAGTTTTACTCCTTTTTTCGAAAGTTATGTTAGACTGTGGTGGATCATTCATAAAAAATGTGTGCTACGCTCCAAATTATGTCTAGTTTTGCCGGTTTCTTATTAGTTTGAATGTCTAAATACGTCTCTATAGATATCTACCACAAAAAAATCTTCTCGCTTTAAGTACGTTTTTCGGGACATTGCATATAGGATGGCGTAATCAAAGCCGCTGTTTGTTTTGTTACCACAGCGAAGAATTGACGATTATTCGTTCCCCCAAGTGGGATTCGAACATACAACACGCCGCGTTAAGAGCCGGACCCTGTACTGCTGCGCCAGGATAGCCTCAACTAAGTCTACTTAGTTACTTCATTCCGCTTACTTCAGTGAGCTTTAAGCTGCAGAATGCATATGCATTGCATGCATATGCATTGCATTGCATAGGCATAGAATTCTATCTTAAACAATATAGCTATCATTTGAATCTATTCGTTTATTACCATTAATAGCAGCTTCCCGCTTTATCCCGTAGAGGGACTGACGCTACAATGTTCAAAATTAAAAGTAAAAGTCTGTGACATTTTTAGTTTATTGAGAAAAAAAAGTTTAAAAACTAAAACTTGACTACCAAAACACGCTCTAAAAAGTAAAAAAATAAGAAAATAATGAAATTATTATGTATCTACAAACTGTTTTTGTCGTGGCGCAGGGGCACAAAGTGTGACTGTAAACACGACTGGTTATGGGTTCGATCCTCATTCGGGGAAATGAAATATTTACTTAAATTTATATTTTCATTTCTTCGCTCTAGTGTCGAGGCAAATGCGGCGTTGAGTTCCGCCACTCAACACGCAATGCCTCCAGAACTCGGCGGAAAGTGGGGAACGGAGTGTCTTAACACTAGGTTCCCTCTGCCTACCCTGCTGTTTGCGGGATACAGCGTGAAGCTGAAGAAAAAGAAATATATTATATTATAATTTCAACGGAGACTATTTTCTTGTTATATAACTTCCATTTACCATCATTTGTGCGCCAATAGTTTAACAATATCAGATTTTACATTTTAATGCTAATATAGTGTTTATCATGTTGTCCTTTCTTACTTCACTATATTATTATATATTATACATTAAACGTGTTGCTGGGGTTCAACATAAGATATTTAAACCAAACAAAAAATAAATCATTGACTCGAATGAGAATCGAACGTTGTCCTACATTATAACGATGACCACACATTTTTTCCCTATTAAAATAAACCAAAGTACCTCACCTCATACTTTTTCTTCTTTTCTTCTTTCTGCCCAAAATTAACTGATTACTAATAAAGGTGGTACTACTAATAATATAAAGCAAAACTAGGTCACCATTTTTTATACAAAAATACAATTAATTAACATAAGAAAGTAGATTTCTCGTTCTCGCATATAATTTCTTCGGTCCATAAAGGACCACTATATGTGAGGCGTATTGATTATGTTTATTCTTTTTTCAAGCTTTACACTGTATATATCGTAGTAGGGTAGACAGAGGGAACCTGGGACCCTAGTGTTGAGATACTCCGTCACTAGTAAGACACTTCCATTGTCCACTTTCCGCCGAATTTTAGAGGTATAGCGTGTTGAGTGGCGAAATTCAACGCCGCACTTTACATCGTCACAACAGATTATAAAATATTTGCTTAAAAATAATATTGGTAAGCCCAATTCGAGGTAGGTGGCATATAGAAACTTTAGAAAGTAAAAATGGGAAACAAGTTGAGTTTGTCGGTACTCAACGCCGCCATATATGTAACAGAGCGAGTCAATGCAATGTGAAGTTAAAAAAAATAAAAAACCAACCACCCAACGTGCTTTTTTATTGAAAGTATTATAAATATTTTGATATGTATTAAGTATAAATGATCATACCGCATTATGATACTATAAAAATGAAAAAAATATATATTTTATGTCAGTTCAACATTTATGTATGGGTGCACACGTATGTGTTTGTGTAGTACATAAACTAAAGTGTACGTATGTTTGTGTGATTTTTCAAAAAAATTCTGATTTAAATTTAATTGAATCACATTAAGAGCACAGCCTTAGTTTTACTAAAATCGGTTGAGTACTTTTTGAGATACGAATATTTCAAAGGATTAGACAAAATATGGATATTCAAGGGTATGCATTCATATACATATCATAATCAGCTTATTTTTTGATATATTAAGTGCGGCTTCAGGTTGAAATTCGCCACCCCAATTCAGTGAGTTTTGAGGTTTAAAACGATCTCAGTAATATAGATAAAACAACCACATAAGTAATTAGACCAAAAACCAGACATCGTATCATGTTCTTGGTGACTGCCCAAGTTACAACACATTTAACACATCTATCTAGCCACTGAAATATGAGGCCGATAAGGCCTTATCCATTCTGATTGAGTTTTAATCGATCCCAATCGGACCTCAAGTGGGCGTGTTATGATTCTTACCAAAACCGGGACTTCAACCCGGTCCCATAATCAAAACCTAACCAAACTATCATCAAACTACCCTTCAAATCCCGTTCCAAAAAAAAATACAGTTGAATTGATAATCTCCTCCTTTTACAGAAGTAGGTTAAAAAATTTATTATTGTGTATTTTGTATGTAAATATAATGAATACCTACTTCGACTAGGTTTCTATTGATTTTCCTATATGAGTAGAAATATTTTCAAAACAATGGTTTTAAGCTAAAAACCTTTAAAAATATTGGCTAAAATTCCATTCCTTTTTTGATAAAAAAATGTAACAAAACCGTTTTGATTTTTTTTAATTATGGGAAACAATATTTTGTCTTTTTAGATGTATTTTTTCTTAACTTATTTAACCTACTACAGATCTTAGCAGTCAAAAAACTCCAATATTTTTTTTATACAAGGTTAAATAAAATAAAAACAGAACAAAAAATAAATACATATATTTTAGTGTCACTTAAAATCATACTAAAAATATGTAAAATTTACATATTTATCACTTAATTTTCGTTGTTCTTGTTGTTTGTTTTTCACTATTCTGCCAAAACATGTCAGTCAGTGGCCATTGCATGTAATAAAAGCCTAAAGCCATCGATGCTGCGATGAGAAGTACTAAAGGAAAGTAAATAGTACCGTAAAGTATCCCAAAAATCGGGTAGATCCATACTCCATATTGTATGAACGTGTATACAAGACTGAAAAAAATAATGTTTAGATAAAAAATATTATTACCATAATTGTGAAAATTATAAATAATAAAGTATAGATGAATACGATGTTTATTTAAAATAAAATGTCTAATCAATTTTAGAAATTGATCAAAAATAGACAAACAATTGTTTTTGACGTGACGCATGGAGAAGCATCACTCACTGTCACGTTCCACCTGAACCGAGCGAGCAAGCGAGAGCGAGAAACAAACGATAGAGAGGCACAATCGGCCTCAGAGTTAGGTCTGTGACGCATCTACCCGTTCTTTGTTACTTTTATTTAATCTGCATAATTTAACTAAAAACATTTGAATTAGCGTGTGCAAATAAATGTAAATGTTTGGGAAAAAAACAATTAACTCCTTTGTATTATACAAAATTATTATAATTGAATAATAATAATTCAATTCAATTTAAAAAAATATACAATTTTTCTTCTTATGACGCCATCACGTAAAATTATCGCCCGTAAAACGACTTTTTTAGCTTAGACAAACAGTGTTTTTTAGCTTCATACTTTATTCCCACCGTAATCATCCCATTGTGGAGATTGAACTAACAATAATCTCGTCTACCCACAGTCAATCTCGTTTTAATAAATATAATATAATATTTTCTAAATATTTATGCTGTTCAGAAAATATGTATTTATCTATTGTAAGAACTAAAAAAAGGTATATAATACTAACGACCCAAACGCGGCTTTGTCCGCTTAAACTTATTATTATATTATACCCAAATTATACAAAATCTTTACATAAACTGTAGCCTATGTGTTATTTTATGTATAAGTTTTATTATTATAAAATTTCATTTAAGTCTGTTCAGTAATTTTTTTGGGAGGTGGAGGACGGAGCTACAAATAGCTACGTGGAATGTAAGAGGAGGGATGGAAGAAAAGATGAATGAATTATTAGATGTGATGGATGATAGAGATTTAGATGTCGTTTGTGTGACAGAGACCAAGCGAAAGGGCAATGACACGACCGATTTGCCGGGCAGTCGTGTCGCTTTCTGGGCCGGCGTACCAGAGAGCGAGCGGGGCTGTCAAGGTGTAGGTGTGTTATTGTCCTCTCGATTGGTTAGTGCAGCGGTTGAATACAAGGCGATCAACCCGAGACTGCTTTGGGTTCGCTTCAAGCTGGGGTTAACAAGAGTATTCTTGTTAGTGGCGTATGCGCCAGTATCCTCAGCTCTATTAAGCGAACTCGAGGAGTTTTGGGAGAGTGTCAGGGATGTTCTAGGTAGCGTTAGAGGGAATGAAAAATTAATAATATGTGGCGATTTGAACGGATGGGTCGGAACTGCGCGAAGCGGTTACGAGGGAGTGTTAGGTCAGTATGGTGACAAGAGAATAAATGAGGCTGGAAAGCTTATATTGGAAATTTGCAAGGAAAGGAATTTGTTTGTGGCAAACACTATGTTTGACCACAAACGAATTCACATGTATACATGGGAGCGAACGGAAGGGAAAAGTATGATTGATTTATTCCTAGTGGATCAGCGTATTCGAAGCCAAGTCATGGACACACGAGTGTTTAGGGGTTCTGATCTGGGAACAGACCACTATCTAGTCGTTGCTAGAATAAGGGGTCTGTTCGCGGGTTGGCGCAGCTACACGAGGTGTCCAGACTTGGAGTCGAATTACCGCATAAGAAGCTGGAAGCTTCAAGATCCACCGACTAGAAAGGAATATCAAGAAAGAGTTTCCAAAAAGCTAGACAGCAGTGAATCTGGAAATGGAAATATTGAAGTATGCTGGCAGAACCTTAGGGATTGTATGAAGGAAGCAGCGATAGGGGTATGTGGTAAAGGCAAAAGGGGCTTTAGCAAAAAGTGTGATGAATGGTGGGATGATGAAGTGCAAGATGCAGTAGAAAGAAAGAAGAAGGCATGGCAGGACTATAAAGCCTCTGGTAAAGATAAAAGTATGAGAGAGATAAAAAAGAAAGAGTATAAGCTGCAAAAGCACCAGACGAAAGTACTGATCAAGATGAAGCGTGAAAAGGCAGAGAATGAAAGAGATGAAAGGTTAACGAACAACTTCAAGGAAAATACGAAGCTTTTCTGGAGAGAAGTTAGTGTTTCTCGAGGTTGCTCGTTAGCCTGTAGAATGAAAGGGGTGCTTTCGAAGGACGGTGAAATTCTAACAGAACAACCACACGTTTTGCAGCGATGGGCGGAATTTTACAAGGAGATGTATGAATGTGATGACGCCTCAGTCTCAAGTAGCAGCGAAACGCTGAGTCTTGATGTAGCTGATGGCGAAATCAGTATAAAAGAAGTTGAGAGTGCAATACGAAGTCTGAAATGTGGTAAGTCAGCGGGAGCAGATGGAGTTACTGCCGAGATGATCAAATATGGTGGGCCACGCGTCTTGGACTTGTTCTGGTTTTTGTGCAATTTGTGCTGGAAATCAGGGGAGGTCCCAGACGATTGGCGAGGTGCGGTCATCGTGCCTTTGTATAAAGGCAAAGGTTCACAGATAGACTGCGCAAGCCATAGGGCTATCAGTTTGATTAGCTTAGGTAGTAAAGTTTATGCTAAAGTTTTAGCGAGAAGAATGCAGGAGAGATCTGAAAGGTTGTTGTGGGAGGCCCAAGGGGGCTTTAGACCTGGAAGAGGGTGTATGGATCAGATCTTTTCCCTCCGCATGATCACGGAAAAATTTTTGGCCGTTAACCAAAAAGTTTTCTGTGCTTTTGTGGACTTGGAAAAGGCGTTTGACAGAGTTGTTAGAGCGAAATTATGGGAGATACTACCCCGGTACAATGTGAACGGACCCTTGCTGCAGGCTGTAAAGTCTCTTTACAGAGATCACTCAGCCTGCGTGCGAGTAGGAGCTGGCATGTCGCCCTGGTTTGACATCCGATCGGGTGTTAAACAAGGTTGCGCCATGTCAGCTTGGTTGTTCAATTTGTATTTGGATAGCTGTCTCCAAGGAGTGAAACAAAGTGATATGGGAGTGAAAGTAGGTGACCTGAATGTGAATTGCCTGCTGTACGCAGATGATGCAGTGCTTATTGCATCATCAGAATGCGAGTTGCAGGCATTGGTCACCACTCTGAAAGAAGGGTGTGAATATAATGGTCTAAGCCTCAATGTGAATAAGACAAAGGTTCTGATTTTTGAAAGAGACGAAGAAAGGACGGAATGCAAGATCAGTGTAAATAGTATGATATTAGAACAAGTGAATGAAGTGGTATACTTGGGAAGTATGTTCAGTAGAGATGGAAGATACGAGATGGATGTGGAAAGGCGCATTGCTGCCGGTAACAAGGTTAACGGAGCCTTAGCTGCATTGATGAGACGGCGAAACGTCAGCACAGCTGCGCGTTTGGCCGTACACAATGCAGTTTTGGTACCGACTCTGTTATACGGCAGCGAAACGTGGGTATTACAGAAGAAGAATGAAAGAAAGATGAATGCTGTGGAGATGCGATCTCTTCGTAGGATATGCGGAGTCAGCTTAGCTGATCGAATCCGCAATGAAGAGGTACACAGAATGGCAGGTACTAGCGAGGATGTCACGGTGAGAATGAAGAAGAACGTGCTCAGCTGGTTTGGGCACGTCGAACGAATGAGTGATGAAAGAATAGCAAAAAAGATTTATGATGGAAAAGTGAGCGGTAAGAGAGGTAGGGGGAGACCTCGGTTGACCTTCGAAAACACAGTATCAAAGATACTGGAGGAAGGTCACGTAAAAAGCATGAGGACCTCCCGAAGGGCATGTATGAAGAGGTTGATGACAGTGGACGAGGCGAAAGAGGTATGTAGAGACCGTAGCGTTTGGCGCTCCGTTCTCTCTGACTACCCCGCAAGGGATAAAGCGTGAAGCTAAGTTAAGTTAAGTTAAGTTAAGTAATTTTTGCGTTAAACTGGAACAAACATGTATCTTCACACATTATTATATTAGTAAGATGTACTTACACAGAGAAATATAATGCTAAATGAAATGCTAAATGAAAGAGGTTGCGGTTGTGAGTCTGTGGCCTCGTTCTTGGTTGAAACATTACCTCCCAGAGAATTACGCCTGTAAGTTAAAATGGGTGTAATTAATATATACTCGTATATATATTTACTTTAAATCTTGATTCAATGGGATTCAAACCCACATTTTATGGTCTATAATATAAAGTGTTAACATTTATAATTAGTAATGGTTGGTTTCTATTTATAATTTTAATGTAAGGTAGAGCTGACTTTCGGAACCTAATACTACGCTTTTTCTTATAAGGGCGGTATTTTTTTTTAGCTTCGTGCTGTATCGTGCAGAGTAGTCAGGGGGAACCTAGTTAAAACACTCTATTCTCCACTGTCCTCCCTAATTTTCGTGATATTGCGTGTCGAGTATTGGAGCTCAACGCCGCGCTTTATTATTTGTTACCAGAACAATAAAATAAAAAAAAAACACAACCATCGCATTTACATTGAGACGCTAAGCTGCTGCATCACGACGGGGTTTTTTTAATTAAAATAATTTAAATATAATCACTCCTCTAATTGGGAATCGAACCCACAACCATCGTGTGTACAGTCAAACACTGTCAATATCTAAAAACGAAACTGCCCATACCTACAATTGCTGTGTGCATTATATGATTAGAAACTGGTGTAATAACTTTATCAGCAAAACTTGGGAAAATAAGTCTTCTGTCGTATGTATATAGAGACCAGAATACTGTAAACACCACCTGCAATAGAAAAATTGTATTTTATTATCTACATATACATATCTCTTTGCTAATCTTTTAACACCGCCACTCAACTCGTAATACCTCCAGAATTCGTTGGAAAATGGGGATTGGAGTATCTGAACACTAGGTTCCCTCTGCCTACCTACCTAACCTACCTGTATGCGAAATGCAGCGTGAAGCTGATTTCTTTATTTTTTGATTGATATAATATCAATCGTTTTTATGTAACCTACCATGACTGCTGTCAGAGTTACCTCTACAGATTGTGCCATGTGTCACAAAACTTGTACTTAATTCCATTTGATAAAAGAAATGTAAAAATGTTTATTGATACATTTGATATTTCCTATTGAAACATTATTTCTATTGAAATTGAACCCACAAACACTTGAAAACTATGTGTCGAACGAAATCAGAATATTAGAATTTTCTATAAATATTATGAATAATATAAAATACCTATTTTAGGTGCTGATATAAATATAAAAATCAAAATTAAAATTAAATCAGCTTCACGCTGTATCCCGCACACAGCAGGGTAGGCCAAGGGAACCTAGTGTAATGACACTCCGCGCTTAACCTCGACACCAGAGCGAAGAAATGAAAATATAAATTTAAGTAAATATTTCATCTCCTCAAGTGGGGATCGAACCCACAACCAGTCGATTTTACAGTCACACCTCGTGCCCCTGCGCTACGACTGGCCTCGATATAAATCTAATGTTTTTAAATAAAATTTCCAAGAGAGATCATCGTCGACTACACACGAGGAAATTAATTATTTACATTTCTCCACCCTGGGGGAAAGATTGCCAACCGTTGAGTTCCGCCACTCAACAAATTCGTGCGGAAAACGAAGAATGGAGTGACTCAACACTAGGACTCTCTCTAGGGTTGTTACTCCTCGCCTATCCTGCTATTTGCAGCTTAAGGCGCGAAGATGCCAATACTCAAAAAAAAAATTATGTGAAACGAAATTATTACAACATTTCGAGTGATATACCTAGTAGTTAGGTACATTAGTTAAATTTTATTTCTTTCACTTTAAATTAGGCAAGTTACATTCTTCACATTGTACATATTCTTATAAAAGTTTGCAATTATTATGCTATTTTTGTAATAGGTGCTTAAAAACACACACAAAGCTGGGTATATTTTTGCATTTAAATATATGTACATAATTATATTATATAATTATATAATATGCTTATCATTTTCTATATTAATACAACATAAATTTGACTTAATGTAGTGTAAAACATCGTGTCAAAATGATTACCAACTATTTTAAATTATATTTTTATAGCTTCATACTGTATCCCGCACGTAGCACTCCACTCTTAGTGTTAAGGCACTCCATTGCCCACTTTCCTCCGAATTCTTGAGCTATTAATTAGGGTTTGAGTGGCGAAACTTAACGCTGCGTTTTGCTTCTTTACCAGAGCGAGAAAATGAAGTTATGAAAATAAGTATAGCATTCCACGAAGTGAGATTCGAGCCCACAAACAATAAAAAATAAATATGTATAATTACAAATAAAGTAAGATTTATTGATTTTTTCCAGTACTAAATGACAACATTTTTTTTTTTTTTGACCTTATACTGACAGGGCAGGCAGAGATTGTGTTAAGACGCCTCGTTCTCCACTGTCATCATATTTATTCGCTCATTTGTCGCACACATACTTAATGGAAATTTAACATTTATGTGATTTTCTCATGGATAACATTGTCAGAAATGGACTGCAGCAGTGGAATGGGAAGCAGTTCTCAAAGAAAATAATAAAAGAAACATCAAAATCGATTCACCCAGTCAAAAGTTCTGAGGTAACAAACATTAAAAAATACAGTCGAATTGATAGCCTCCTCCTTACGGAAGTCGATTGAAAATATATGAGAATAGATCCACACTCGAGGAAGTATTATCGTATATATTAAAGTCACGCCACCATCACGCCATATCAACTCTCAATGTGCCATCCCTGGTGCCTTCCTTACATATTTAATCTTAGATACTAGGTTACCAGGTTTTTACCCGGGAGTACCCTCATTTTTATTTTATTATAAAATTCACTACTATGGTAGTCAAATGGGAGTTGACATTTAATATAAAACATTGTCGTTTACATACAAACGTATATTTTAAATTTTATATTATTGAGAAGTGAAAAAATTAGCTTGTTACTTTTTACCATAAGAAAATTGGAAACCACAAGAGCAAAAGCAGGGGTGAAAAGTTGAAATATACATACTATTAATTTTATTATAATTTTATAACAGTTTTTTGCCAACATTTTGTTCTTTTGTCTTGGATTTTTCACATGAATTATAACTCACCCATGTCGAAGGCCACACTACAGCGCTAAACAGCGTTTGCTTTAATCCTTTCAAATGTTTAGGCAGCTTATATAACTTGTTCTTAGAATTAGCTATCAGGAGATATTCACAAATTAAGCCTATAACTGCATATACAATTTGTAGAAACTGAAATTAAACAAAAATAAATCATTTTCATAAATATATAAATATTTAAGTAAAAAGGAGGTCGTCAGTTTGTAAACATTTACAGGATGGTTGTGCGTTTGATGTCCACTCGGGGGAATGATTATATTTATTTCTTTTTCATCTCTCCACTTTGGTAGACAAAACCTAGTGTTTAGTTCCAGTACTCAGCACGCAGTCTCGAAAATTCGTCGGAAATTTTGGAACGTAGTGTCTGGACATAAAGATCCCTCTGCATACCCTACTATATATATAAGAACTATAGGCTATATGTGATACAGCATGAAGCTGTTATTTTAGGTTCCATGCCTCATAAGAAAAAAACAGAATTCTTATAAGATCATTTAAAGACCATTTAGTTCTACGACACGTAATGTCCCGAAAATTGGGCGTAAATTGGGAAGTGGACTGTCTCAACACTAGGGTACCTCTGCTTGTCGTTGTATATGCGAATAGTATGTTTTTTTTATTTTGTATATTGTTTTATTTTCTTGCTTATGTTTTTTTTTAATAGAAAACGACAAGGCAAACGAGCATACGGGTCACGAGTGGTAAGTATTCACCGCCGCCCACGACCCCGTGTAATACCAGAGGAACTACAGGTGCGTTGCCGGAATTTAAGGCTGGAGATGTTAAACAAAAGAGTTACTACTGCCCAGACCGAAAAGTATAAAAAATAAAAAAAAACAAACACTTACAAAAGTCCAGCAGGTAAAATATCTTGGTTGTAATTTACTAAACATTATGAGCTCTGGATCGTTTCCATATTCTCTTTTTACACTAAAATTCATGAATATCATATTGCCAATATGCATCACTATTGTTACTGCGTATCCCAGCATTCTTAAATACGTTGTCTGTGATGACATCTGAAACAAATCAATAGATGAAGAGTTACAAATATAGATAAAGGATTACTTTAAATCATAATAAATAAAATAAATCAGCTTCACGCTATATCCCGCACACAGTAGGGTAGGCAGAAGGAAACTAGTGATAAGACGCTCCATTCCCCACTTTCCGAATTCTGGAGACATCGCGTATTGAATGGTGGACACCAGAGCGATAAAATAAAAATATAAATTCATATAAATATTTTATTTCTCCGAGTGGCAATTGAATCCACAACCAGTCTAGCGTGGCGTTTACAGTCACACTTTGTGCCCCTGCTCCACGACTCTCGGTGTCATAGGTATACATACCCATCTAAAGAATCTTGTTTAATGCAATCGCTTGCCGCCGGGTAAATCTGTCAAACTACACTACGGAGGTCTATCTCTAATGAGGTCTTCACTAATATACAGTTTCAAGAGGAGAATCCCTCTTTCAGCTTCTCGCTGCATCCCGTATATAGCAGGGACCAAACCTAGTATTAAGACGACGAGGAGACGAGACTCTCCGTCGATTTTTCTGGTCATTGCAAGTTGAATGGGGACGAGCTCAACACCGCGTTTTGTCTCCCAGAGCGAGGAAATGATTAAAAAACAGGACAAGCGAGGGTTCCGTACAAAAATTGGAAACATTGCCTCACTTTAACTAGCGGCTTTAAAACCAATTTTGCTCCAATTATCTAAAAGCTATTAATTTTTAGGATTTAACCACAAATGTATAGTTTTTATATTTTTTTTTCTAAACTGTGTTACCTGTATCTACAGGAACGCAATTCATAATTCTAGGTCCAAGCGTTCCTGAGATAAAGGCTCTTGACAGACAGACGAACAGACGGACGGACAACAAATAGATCTTATAAGGATTCCTATTATTCTTAAAAGATACGGAACTCTAAAAATTAAATACAACCATTCTCCCGAATAAATATCGAATCCACAACCGTCGCGTCATAAAAGTCATAAAGGTGTACAACATAGTAATTACAAATTATATGGACAATTACAACATAATCTTGGAAACGATCATAGGCAAAGGCACTTCGCATCATACCAACACTTATTAAACTATATTAAACTATAATTATTTACGATAAGCGTTTCAGAAATTATTAAATCATAGAATAATAAAAGGAAGGGTCACTAGTTCAATAACTATTAGAAGCAACTGTTTATTTACTATGCTATAATATAACAACTTCGAAGTCATCCGTGGCGTATGGAAGCGTGCAAATATAAACGCGATAGATTGTGGGTTCGATTCCCGTTCAAGAATATGAAATATTTCATATTTTCGTTTTTCTCGGTCTGGTAACGAGCCACCATTCAACACAATGTCTCCAGAATTCAGCAGAAAATGGAAAGTGGAGTGTTTTAACACTAAGCTCTCTACTGCCTCTGCCTATTCTGTTATGTGAGATAAAAAAAAATCCAATTCGAACCAGTTGTTATGGGATTAGCGCACTCAGCCAAACAACCGATACGATGTTAAATAATATTAAATAATATAGAAATAAAGATTGTAGAAAATAATACAAATAAACAAAGTGTATCAACAATGTTCATAATATTATCTTAACGCTACGATAATTTATAGATAAAGCAGAAAATTTTCACAACAAATAATCAATTGATTATTCTTCTTATGTTAGTATAATTATTAAATAATATTTAAAATATTAGTAAAAATAAAAAAAAATCAATCAAAGGCCAGTCGAGGCGCAGCGGCACAAAGTGTGACTGTAAATCGACTGGTTGTGGGTTCGATCCCCACTCGAGGAGATGAAATATTTACTATTTCCATTTCTTCACTCTGGTGTCTAAGCGCGGCCTTGAGCTCTGCCACTCAACACGCAATGCCTCCAGAATTCGGCAGCAAGTGGGAAATGGAGTGTCTTAGAACTAGGTTCCCTTTGCCTACCCTGCTGTGTGCGGGATACAGCGAGAAGCTGATTTTTTTTTATAAAAATAAATACGAATCACTCTTTTGGTGTAACAATGACGTAACTGTATTTTTTTAATATACTTTGATACTTAGATTGCATAATTGTTGCACCAAATGAGTGATATATGCATCTAGAATAGACTTCTACTGAAAGTTTAGATATTTTCTAAAATTGTGAAGGTTAAGCCTAATGTTTGGCCCAGATTGCAAGGTAGGAAGGGAGAATTTAGTGAATTTATTGGCGGAACCTAACGCCGTGCTTATTATTTTCGGAACGGGAAAATGGAAATAGTTTTGACTATAGTCGCCAAGTAAAAATCAAACTCACAACGATCCCGTTTTACGTCAGACGCTGTCGCACTGCGCCACTACGACTATGAAGATTATAAATATAAATATATTATACGAGAAACAGTATTTTAACACTACATTTTCTTTCCAGCTTAATGCGAGAGATAGAAGAAAAAAAAACAGAAAATTATTTAAAATTGTTACTTCCGCTATAATAACGTATACTAAAGTGGTTTTAGAAATGCGGAACGGTACATTGGCACATCCATCTCAAATCTCATATCAAAATCAACCGGGCAAAACGTCACTTACCGTACTACTATATAATAATTATATAGAAAAAATATATTTTTAAAGGAAAATCAAAATTTAAGCTATGATTTGAATAAACACGATAAAATATAATAATAATTTCATTCAATACCTTTTAAACTTTCACAATGCTCCTTTTTCTTGCTTAAAACACGTCAGGCGCCAGCCATCAACCATAAACAACTGCCTGTATACACTCTACTGTATACAAGACCACTTTGTTAAGACCTGCGACTTTTTTTTAAACTACTCGAAATAGTTCTGGAGTTAGAGCTCTACGTAAATTGGTTTTACATTGTCCAGTATATTGAGGCCAGTCCTGGCACAACTACAAAATGCGAATGTATACGCGACTGGTCGTGGGTTCGATCCCCACTCAAAGATATGAAATATTTATTTAAATTTATATTTCTATTTCTTCGCTCTGGTGTCGAGGCAACCGCGGCGTTGTGTTCCGCCACTTAACTATGCCTCCAGAATCCGGCGGAAAGTGGAGAACGGAGTGTCTTAACACTAGGTTCCCTCTGCCTACCCTTCTGTGTGCGGGATACAGCGTGAAGCTGGTCCAGTATATTAACATCTGTAAACAATTATGCAGTAGAGTCTATTTTGATTTTTCTAAAACTTAAAAAATATATTTTGAAGATCATGATTTATTTATTGTTTTTGTTTGAATGGTATCGATTAAATGATATTATGTGTAAATATAGTCTTTAAATATTTTAGTAATAGAGATGAATTTCTTTTGTAGGTATGTAACTGAAAATTGCTGCAGCTAATGTATTGTACTTGAATCAGTATGTAGTAAAGGTGTACTAAGTATAACATCAATCACTTTATATGAATACTATTGAGACCATCGTGGCGCAGCGGCACAGCATTAGACTCGATGATTCTGGGTTTGATGCCCACTAGGGGGGAACTAGTTTCGTTACTTTGTGTTGGTTGCAATGCACGTCGTGCAAATTGAACAATTGAAACTTAGTGTTCAAATAGTCTGTTTAGCACTTTACCTATATTTTCATAAGACATATTATCACTTCTCAAAATTATTTTAATTTTATTTTGCTTAAAGAGACGAGAATAAAAATTATTTTGTACATAAACATTCATCAGAGAAGAGATCTAGAGACCGAATGTAGGATTTAAAATTGTAGATTCTTCTTACAATTGATATCTATAATAAGAAGAATCTACAATTCTAAATTATCCATTTACTAAAAAAAACATCTTGATCTCCTTAATCATATTTACTCATATATAGCTAGAAAATGGACACAAATTCTACAAAAAGTTATAAAAACACAAAAAAACCTAGAATATCTACATAACATATCCCATACAAATTCTCTCAATCATTGCACAATTGTGCCACAAATACGGATCAGCCAAAAAAACCTAATATATAAAGTGTTTTTTGAGACCATGTTGGAGCTATTTTTATTTATATTTATAGCTTATCTTCTTTTTTTAATCACAACAGTGTAGGCAGAAAGAACTTAGTGTTAAGACACTCCGTTCTCGATTTTATGATGAGTGGTGGAACTCAACGACGACACCGGAACGAACAAATGAAAATATGAAATATTTAATTTCCTCGAGTGGGAATCGAACCGACAATCTGTCGCGTTTACAGTCACACGTTTGTGTCCCTGTGCCACGACGGACTTTAATTTACATATTACATTTATTTATTTTTTTATTTAGCACCTTTTGTCTATATACCTTATTGTTAAACGCGTCATTAAAATATAAATCTTAATATAACATAATAAGGTTTATAATCGTTTTTTTTGTCGTCTATTAAATCTAACAACATTGAACTTAAAAGTCACTGCATAATAACGTAATTGGTAGGAATTAAAATAAAGGCAACTCATTGATATGTGAAATTGCGCAGTTTATATTAATTTTGAATCTCATATTGTAGGGTAAGCAGAGGGAACCTAGTGTGGGTCCGGGTAATGACCGGAGTGTCTCTATTCTCTGTCCACTTTATAGAGATGTAATATCTCTCTATATTCGGAACAAAACGCAATACCACAAGATAGTTTTGTGTGGAATTATTAGGTTTAAAAATAAATTTTATTTTATCGCTTTAGTAAGATAAATTGCGCCGTTTGGTTCAGCCACTGGACGTGCAATGTCTTTCACGGCGAATTTCATACAAAATACAGCTAAAATGATGTATAAACGCTCGTTTCTTTTGGTTGCATTGACTTAGAAGCTTAATTTTTTTTTCTATGCTCCAAATGGACTATCAAACACATAGACATCTCAATAGTATGTATCTGTATAGTATCTGTTTGCGACGCCCTAAAATCTATGAAGTAAATATTCGCCCTTAGAATCACGATTCGATTGCTCTTTCTACACTTACACCACAGCATCTGAAAATAAAAGAAGTTAAAGATATAAAAACAGCAAAACACAAATCAGTTACAATAGTCTTCCCAAAGACATTACTCTTAAAAAACACGTACCCACCTCTCATATATTACATCCAGCTGATAGAATTGAAAAAGAAATAAATTAAGATATTTCAAAACAAGATATAGTTAAAATAAATATCAACTTACCTTATGCTGACGGAAGTAAATTTAAAGATGATAAAATGGATGCAGCCTATGTCGCGTACAGTACTGACAACAACCATACTATCAAGAATTTCCGCCTTCAAACTAGCTGCTCAGTCTACCTAGCGGAGCTGTACGTGATAAAGGAGTCGCTAAAATGGGCAACAAATAGGAAAATTGGTAACCTCTCTATTCCAACAGATTCTCCGCATTGATATATCAATAAATATATTGGAAACACTAACCCTTTAGTAGCCATGTTCGATAAATATATATATATTTTAAATCGGAAAAATCGATGATGTCGTTTTCGTATGGATCAAAGCTCATGTTAGTCTATATAGAAACGAAGCCGCAGACATTACAACCATATAATTATACCAATTTTCGCAGTAACGAAGAATACTGCGAAAACCGGTCTTCATACGAGAGCCGTATTAACTAATCTATACTAATATAATAAAGCGGAAGAGTTTGTTTGTTTGTTTGCTTAAACGCTAAGATCTCTGGATCTACTGGTCGGATATACTTTGTTTTTGTTTTGTATGAAAGCTGGATTCTTCAGAAGTGCTATAGGCTATATAACCATTACATTACACATATATTCTAAATATATTATAATACTTTCTAATTGGACATGCAGTTTATTCTGCCATGTTAATAACAACCGACCGTTGCTAAGCAATGGTTTGCAAAGTTTGTTGTTTTAAGAACGTCGTCGTCGTTTTTAACGTCACCCAAAATGAACTTGCTTGCTTGATATTCATCCTTATGAACATAAATATAATATTTAGCATTTTATCTAGATTGAAATTATAGTTTACTGTATAACATTCTAATAAATAATTAAGGTGTCACTGATTCGAAACGACCTAGCCTTCGGGCGGCATAGTATGACCGATGCGAACGGGCAGACATTTTCATACATTTACGAAATATTATTTTTATGTAATTATTTGCTGTTTATAATTAATTTAAACTACACTTAGGTTCTCTTCTTCTTTTCTTGGCGTAGTGTAAAGTTTGGTCCTGCGCGACATTGCCCGCTACTTTTTATTTAATGTTTATCTATACTATTGAAAATACATTTATATTGAAACACATTTATATTGAAAACTTTCGATCGTAAGTTTTCAATATAATTGTGTGATCATCAAGGAAATTTCATAAAGATAATTTTCGGCTTTTATCTATACTAATATAATAAAGTGGAAGAGTTTGTTTGTTTAAACGTTAAGGTCTCTGGATCTGCTGGTCCGATTAACTTATTTTTGGTTTTGTTTGAAAGCTACGTTTTTCAGAACTGCTATAGGCTATGTAATATTATGGTGTACGTATTAGTTAGCCTTAAATAACGAAATAACTATAGTAATGAACGCCATTGAATTGCTTTAAGCGCGTGCGCTCCAAATATAGTAAAATATATGCCAGCACATTGTATGGAAGAAATGTTCTATTTTATTAGTTCTAAAAAAAAGTCCGTGATACGGTATATCTATCTCTTATAAAGTCACAATAAGATATTTTGTGAAAAAAAATTATAAAAAATTGCAAGGCGATATTTTAACGTTTTTTATTTGATAAAGATATTGAAACTTACGAGCGATAGTTATTCCATTATCAAGAAATTTTTATGAAGTAATGCTTTGTCTTTTATAGCATGTAATTTGAACGTATACTTTTTGAGAAAATATAAATTTTAAATAATTCAACGCTCCGTTTAAGGCGCAAGTATAGCCATGAGCCCAACGGGGGGCGCACTTGCCGCCGATTTCATCCTCGTAAGCAACCATGTTAATGCTTGCAGTTTCTCAAAATTATTGCATGTATAAATTATATTAATTATATAATTTATATTGATTATCTTATGGAAAATATAGGATAATAAAACAATTATAAGTGATATGCGAGCGAAGCCGCGAATGGGCCGCTAGTAATGTAATATTTTTATTACCTAATAGTAAGATCAATTTGCTACCATCCATATTTGACAGGCCACGGCTTATTTAAAATATTACTCCTATTATTCAATTCAATAATATATTCAATAAACTGTTGTGTCGCCTGTATAAAATCGCAGGGACACTCCTACTCTCTCCCTTGAGTGCTACACGGAGAGAACAGGAGTGTTACAAAAAAAGAACTTAACTGGCGGCCAGACTTACGAAGGCACTTAGAATAAGTCACATGTCATACTTGACTCTTAAGTCCGTATTTATAAATCGCTCTAAATTAAATTCTAAGATCGATGTTGAAAGCAATCTTGAGATCGATCTATGAGATCGATAGTCGATGAATAGGGCGGGCGTACTGCTTTTATTTATAAACCGATAATCTCGAACTCGAGATGCCGTTTTAATAATCTATAATTTAAAAAAAAATACTAAACTTTTATTTATAAACCGTGAGATGCCGTTTTTAATTATAGATTATTAAAACGGCATCTCACGGTTTATAAATAAAGGTTTAGTTAACTTAGTTACAGTTTTAACGTTAACTTAGTTACATACTCGTATGTCCATTTTACCACGGAGCGAAGACGCCGGTAAAAACAAATTTAATAGGTACATGTGACAATAAAAAATCTATCTACATAAGTTTTTAGATACTTTAGTAATCATTTAAATATTCAAATGATTAAATATCAACAAAATATACGCCTATCGGTAGTAGGTCACCGTTATAATAGGTTCATGGGCCGATTTAAAACCAGTTTTTTTTTTATTTTCATCTAATGTGGCACTAGCAGGCGAAGCCACCTACGTGGGGTACACTATCATGTTTTGTTAGTCCTCATTTTGGTGGACAAGCCCTCAATTTTTTTTTATGACAACATTTGCATCGTTACCAAAGCGAGTAAATGAAAATAATTCATTCTCTCGAGTTGGAATCGGATTCAATTCCATTGCGATGTAAGTTCAAAAATCAAATCTATTACTATTCGGTGCTTTCCTATTAAATTAATTAATATAAAATTGAATATTTGTTCCACTTTCACTATTGAATGAATTTAGAAATATTAAAAGTAATATAGCATATAAAATCATGGGGCCGTAGATCTGATATATAATTTAAATTTCAACTCGATATATCCAAGCATTCCTGAAATGAAGGTCAAAAAAGGTCTTGACAGACAGACAGACAGGCGGACAACCGAGTGAGAGTGGTCTTATAAGGATTCCTTTTTTCTTTAAAAAGAACCCTAAAACCCTAAAAATGTGCCAAATACCCTAAAACCCTAAAAATGTGCCCTAAAACCCTAAAAATGTGCCAAGTTTTGATTAATATTTATGAAAATTCTTTGAGAAAGTTACATTTCACATGAACTTGCATAGTATTCTTAATGACCATATCTTAGGCAAAGATAAGATGCATGGAAGCATGGATAATAAGCGTTTACTACATGTGTTTCAAGCAGAAACTTCGAAAACTCAACAGATTTAGAAAATTTAATGACGGATTTAAAAATCTGATATATATATATATATATATATATATATATATATATATATATATATATATATATATATATATATATATATATATAATATAAATAGTATAATAGGTAGACTCTAAACCAGTGTTTCCCAACCTTTTTTGTGCCATACCCCACCTTAACCATTCTCAAATGTTTAATGCCCCCCTATTATGTTAATAATTGTGTATGTTAAAAATATATGTGTAAAAAAATGTTATGCATATTTTTTAATATTTTGAAATTGATTTGTCCACTTTACATAATGGTATGGTATGATAGGTTCTAGGAAGAGATCACTATAAAATTGTTAACAAAACACAGTAAGTAAAATTTCAAAACATATAATAAAAAACTGATTTCTTCTTCATTTTCACCGTGACATCCTCGCTAGTACCTACCACTCTATGTATCCCTTCATTGCGGATTCCATCAGCTAAGCTCTCTCCGTTTATCCTACGAAGCGATCGCATCTCCACAGCATTCATCTTTCTTTCATTCTTCTTCTGTGATACCTACGTTTCACTGCCGTATAACAGCGTCGGTACCAACACTGCATTCACAACACTGCATGCAAAACACGCAGCTGTGCTGACGTTTCGCCGGCTCATCAATGCAGCTAAGGCTCCGTTAACCCGGTTAACGGCAGCCTTTCCACATCTATATCGTTGAGTTCCGTCACTCAACATTCCATACCTCCAGAAATTGGCGGAAAGTAGGGAAAAGAGTGTCTTAGCGCTATGTTCCCTCTGCCTACACTGCTGCATGATACATCGTGAAACTGATTTGAGTTTTATATATTTTAATAATAAATATTAATTCAATCCTTCGAGTGGAGATCGAACCTACAACCATCGCGTTACAGTCATTCTTTTGTGTCCTTACGCAACGATGGCTTCTAAATTTAAATTAAAGTATATAATTCAATGTGGCAAAGTTATACTTTTAAAATTAAAATAAATAAAAATGAAATCAAATATTTATCAATTATATCTATATAACATATATGAATCTTAAATCAACGAATTATTACAACAGTTTTGACGGACACTTATTTCAAATTAATACCAACTGAATGACGTGAAACACTATGTACAGTTGATATTTTGATCTCGTCAAACGAAATTATACCTAATAATTATTTACGGCCATTATTTAAGATTTTGCCTTTTTTTCGGGGGAATAATTATTTAATATTTAAATTTTCTAGCTCTAGTAACGAGGAAAAACGTGAATTCCGCCACTCAATACGCTATGCCTCTAAAATTTGGCGGAAAGTGGGAAACTAAAGTGTACACTAATGTCCCAGGTTCCCTTTGCCTACCCTGCTATTTGCGATCTACAGTGAAAGAAAATAATAATAAAAAAATTATATTACATTATTAAGAACCTATAAAAACATTTTAATATATAAGGCACTTTGAATAAATTGTCGATAACAATTTATTCAAAGTTCCTCATTGTAACCAAGTAAGATATATATTATTTTTATTTAAGAACGTAAAGTAACTAATTAAAAAAAATACATGTGAATAGTTTAAATTTAGGGTTCCGTTTAATTTCAAATAATAAATAAATATATTATGTATTTCTATTTACAACTATTGAATTTTCATAGTAAAGTAGGTAGTGTCAAGACTCAACTAAAATGCGTTCTACAAATTCCGATCGTAAACATTGTGTGGTACTCGACGCCGCTCTTTGCCTTATTAACGTGCGAAAATGAAAATAATTGAAATATAATCATTGTAATCGTTAGTTTCTGTTATAATATTTTGAGGTTTCACACTGTACCTGCATATAGCAGGGTAAGCAGTGGAATTTAGTGCTAAGACACTCCACTTAATTTTAGTGACAAGGCGTGTTGAGTTGATCTGATTCACACCAACGACACGACAACACCGGGATTTGTTTTGCTATCAGAGCAAGGAAATTAAATTCATTCCTCCGAATCGGAATCGAACACAAAAAGAATAATACTTTTTGGATTTACTTACTTTGCCTATCTTACTACGGGTTAAAGTTGCGGCCTACAACTAGTATAATTTATATTAATTTCTACATTAAAAAATAAATAAAATAAATAAATAAATCAGCTTCACGCTGTAAACCGCACACAGCAGGGTAGGCAGAGGGAACCTAGTGTTAAGACACTCTGTTCCCCACTTTCTGCCGAATTCGGGAGGCATCGGGTGTTGAGTGGCAGAACTCAACGCCGCGCTTAACCTCGACACCAGAGCGAAGAAATAGAAATATAAATTTAAGTAAATATTTCATCTCCTCGAGTGGGGATCGAACCCACAACCAGTCGATTTTACAGTCACACTTCGTGCCGCTGCGCCACTACTGTATATATTACTCTAAAATTGCGAACGAGTCAATACGGAACATATATTATTAAATAGACTTGCGCTTGACTTAATATTCAATGTCATTTAGTAACAGCGTCATTCAAAGGTATTTGTTCTTGTCTTCCTTAAAATTTCGTGGTAAACTAAAAAAAAATAACTAAAAAATTTAAACAAATATTATTTAAATTAATACGATCTTTGAATTTCACGATTACTATATAGGTAACATATTTAAAATAAAATTGTTTAACCGGATTAATCGTGTATATTTAGTACTAGCTTTTGCTAGAGAACTAATATAGTTTTTAATCATTATTGTAGTTTAAATAAGAAATATTGTTCATATCGGCTTAAACTACATGATTATTGATTTAATAAACAGAATTGATTGATAACTATAATGACTTCTAATATGATTATTTATTACTTTAATCTGTAATATCGTAATATGATTTTTTAAAATTTTTGTTTTAGTTTTGAATTAAAAAGTACGACCAATATTGATAGTCAATATTTATAAAAATATACACAAAGCTAAATATTTATTATGCGTATATATTTTTGTAATATTACGTTCTTTTTACCTATGTTATATACGTTTCATCGTAATTTTGAAACTCTGTTAATTGTGCTGGTGTCAGTGAATAATTTAATTTACTGCTTCAGAAACAGCCTTAAGCCTTAACTGTTAAAGTTGACTTGGGTAAGGGTTCATAATATTCTTTGTAAAATAACTGCAATGATTACATATTAACTCCTGTACAGTTTTTAAATTTGTTACATATATTATTAGCTAAATGTACAATTGGTAAATATGTAGTTATTACAGTGTACACGTAGAAAGCATGTTTTTAGGCATTTCTATACAGATTTATTTCAAACGAACCAAAAAATCTATGTATTTACTTGATATTTCTTTGAAGATCAAATCGTTCTTTATCTCTGTGTTGAATTAATTACGACTCGACTTAAACTTAACTGTTATAATTTATGAAGGTAATCTCTACTAACAATTCAATTTAGTTTACTTTATTGTATAAAATATTGTATAATAGTGCTTCAAAAATATATACTTTTATCAACAGTCATATAACCAAGAAGTTTTGGATGTAATTCTTTATCCAAAAATCTTACCAGCGCGATTGCTATATAACATTCGCAGGCAAACTAATGCCTTAAGTTTATTCAAATGACTATTTTTTAATGAACCGATTTTGATGAAACAAACTTTAATTGATTTGAATTAGAGTTAAAACAAAGCAATTGGTGAATTTAATAAATAAATCAAAATAAATCAGCTTCACGCTGTATCCCGCTGACAGCAGGGTAGGCAGAGGGAACCTAGTGTTAAGACACTCCGTTCCCCACTTTCTGCTGAATTTTTTGGAGGTATTGCGCGTTGAGTTGCAGAACTCAACGCCGCACTTAACCTCGACACCAGAGCGAAGACATGGAAATATAATGGCAGTAATTTAATATAATAATTATGTCAACTGACAGACGAATTCCACCTCAGTATACCCGTGACCACGGACTACTGCAAAGTATTCGAAACGTCGGGTTTCCAAAAATTTATACTATGTATAATTACAACACCAGAGCGAAGAAATGAATATATTAAATATTTAATTTCTTCGAGTAGGGAAATCGAACCCACAACCTGTCACGACTGGCCTCATATTTAACCGACATAAGTAAGATATTTTATTCGGTGCACTTATAAGTAAAGTTTATAAAAACTGGTGTAACAAGTGATTTTATTAACATATTACTTGATCGGCTCACCTTTAAATATTCTGTGCAATACTTACAAATTTTTCTTACCTAAAAACAAAAGTTGCGTCTGATTGTAGACATTACAACTATATATGCGGCCCTCAGTCGTGGTTGAATTATTTTCATATCCAGCTCTATCAAGACAAAGCGCAGCATTAAGTTCCGCGACACAATATCTCGAAAGTTGGACGGTGTGAAGGGAGCGGAATGTCTTAACACTACGTTTGCTTTGCCCATCTTGATAAATGCTAGATACCGCGTGAATATAGTAAAAGAAATCTTAGTTATATTATAAATGTGAAATTTTGTAACTTTATATATTTATGAGGCCAGTCGTAGCGCAGCGGCACGAGGTATGACTGTAAAACCGACTGGTTGTGGGTTCGATCCCTACTCGAGGAGATGAAATATTTACTAAATTTATATTTCCATTTCTTCGCTCTGGTGTCGAGGATAAGCGCGGTGTTAAGTTCTGCCACTCATCACGCAATGCCTCCAGAATTCGGCAGAAAGTGGGCAACGGAGTGACTTAACACTAGGTTCCCTCTGCCTACCCTGCTTTGTGCGGATACAGCGTGAAGCTGATTTATTTATTTATTTTTGTATATTTGTTGATTTTGTTCCACCTTCAGGCAAAAACTACAGGACGCATTTAGAATAATCTTTATATTAATATAGCTTATATATTAGAATAAGACATAAGCTATTTATGTAATTGTTTTGAATAAGTTGGCTAAAATGAAACAATATTTTAAAGCGAAAGATTTATTCATATCAAATGTTACCTATAAATAATCTTAAATGGCTAAAATAGCTGTAAATAGTGAAAGGGCAGAAACAAAGGCAAATTCCAGTTACACAAGTAAATTAATGTTAAGTAAAAAAACATTAAAGTTCAAACGAACTGAGATTTAAAATACTGTATAAGGTAGTCTTGAGCAAACGCATCTGAACGATACGGTCAAATAATAATGTAAGTAATTGTACATAATATTGTAATAATAGCATTAAGATTATTAATATTTGAGTCAATCTTGGCGTGGCATAGTGGCACAACGTGACTGTAAGCGTGTCGGTTGTGGGTTCGATTCTCATTCGGAAGAATTGATTATCTTCATTTTCCTCGCTCTGGTAACAAGACAGGGTGCATCGTCATTCAGGCGTCAAACTAGGCGGAAAGTTGGGATCCCTGCTATATGCGGAATACACAGTAAAGCTAAATTAAAAAAACTATTCAGCACATATACCTATTTCATTTCCTTGCTCTGATAAAAGACAAAGCGTGGCAATGAGTTCCGCCGGGAGAAGAGTGCGAAGTGGAGTGTCTTAACACTAGGGTGCCGCTGCCAACCCGGCTATATGCGGGATACGTGAAGCAAAAAAGTATTAGAAGAAACTCTCTTTGCATTTTCTACTTAAGTCCAATAAAGTTTTCTAGCATAATAGGTGATTAGTGAAGCAGGCAAGCAGCAGCAAGTTATAATTTAAATGAATGAGTGACTAATCACTCATTCATTTAAATTATAGAAATAAAAATTTTTACTATAATTCAAGATATTATATATATTTTTTAGTGTTCTCAACTACTTATCGCCGGACTTTGTCCTGTAACCAGGTCAAGGAAATGAAAATAATTAATTGCTTCGAGTGGAAATCGAACACATAACCGTTTACAATCTCTTAATATTATAAATTATTTTTTTTCACCTTCACGCTTTATAGTATAGGCAGAGGAAACCTAGTGTTAAGACACTCCATTCTCCACTTTCCGCTGAGTTCTAGAGGCATTGCGTGGCGGAACTCAACACCACGCTTTTTGCCTCGACACCAAAGCGAAGAAATGAAAATATAAATCCCTAGAAAGGGTATCGAACCCACAACCAGTCGATTTTACAGACACACTTTGTGCCACTGCGTCTAAACTGGCCGCAATTATACAATTCATATAAAAAATTATAAGTATTCGTACATATTATTTATATTTAAAAAAAACGAAAGGTCAATAGTAGCTTAAAATAACTAACTACTTATTGTAATGTTCAATAGATTGACAACAATTTTACAAAAGATTTGCACAGATGTAAAAAAAGTACCTACTATTTTTATTTTCATATTGGAATCCTGTATGTAACAAAATGGGCAGAGGGAACCTACAGTTAATTAAATTTTAAATTTTCGAGATTGCGTATTGTGGGGGGGGGGGGACTCAACGCCGCGAATTGTCTTCATACAAGAGCGAAGAAATGAAAAAAAAACTCTTTTTGGAATCGAATCTACAATCTGTCACTTTTGCAGTCGAACACTTGTGCCCCTGCTCCACGACTGGGCTCAACTACGCGAACTCTAACTGGATTGGAATTTTCTTTGATTGCTTTATCTTCGAAAGAAGAAGTTCAAAAAGTACAAGCGTTACTTGGTCCAGCAGTTTTTAATCACGAAATCGCCAATATAGCAAAACGCAACGAACGAAAAAATAACAGGATTTAACAGATTCAAGTGAACAACAAACAAAGTTACAGACGACCACTATTCAAATAAAAAAAAATCATAAACCTATGTAAATCTTTATAAAAACATACTAAAAAAAAATCTGCTTCACGCTGTATCCCGCACACAGCAGGGTAGGCAGAGGGAACCTGCCGAATTCTGGAGGCATTGCGTGTTGAGTGGCAGAACTCAACGCCACGTTTAACCTCGACACCAGAGCGAAGAAATGGAAATATAAATTTAAGTAAATATTTCATCTCCTCGAGTGGGGATCGAACCCACAACCAGTCGGTTTTATAGTCACACTTCGTGCCGCTGCGCCACGACTGGCCTCAAAACATACTAAATAATTATAAATAATAAACATATCAACACCTTTAACGAATGTATTACTTAATATGGACAATTATTCACAATATGGCGCAAAATATTTATTCATATATTATGTACGTATAGATGTAGAATTTGAATATAAAGATACTTGTTTTCTTCCTTCATTCTTGGATAATTAGATCAGTACAGCTCTTAAGAGCTTCCTATTCCTTTAAAGGAATAGGAAGACATTTTTATCTTGATATGGTACGGAGAGTCTTAACACTAGGTTTTCTCTGCTAACTATTCTAACGTAAAACATAATTATTTTTAAAAATATAAATAATTTTCTCAGAACACAGAAAAAATTAAGCTTCTAAATCAACACAATAAAAAGATGCGAGCATTTATTTATGCATCCTTTTTTGCTGTATTTTCTATGAAATTCGCTGCGTCATCAAAACCTATAGGACCTACAATTATGTTTTTTTTTCAAAAAGTCGGTGCTTGCAGCACAAATAAAGGAAATGGCTGAAATGGCAGTTTTTTTTATTAGAAATATTAATATTATAGATAAAAACTGTGATAAACTTATAATTATATTATAATTATAACTCGTTTCATACAAGACTAGTGCATACACCAGCAAATTTGCATTTCTCGTTGAATCCTCTGTGGTTGGTTCTGACTCGCGCTCGATCAGTTTTTTTATGTAATTATATATTGCTTTTAATATTGAATTATATTTAATTTAATTATTTTTTTTCGATCATTATTATAGCTTGCATTGTTAAAATTACATGTCCAAGGGCAACCAAAGTATTCAACCTTCCACTGTTAAAGTTAACATATAAAAATGAAAGGTCTGGTACATCTGATATTAATTTCTAAGATATTATTTACATATATGGTATGACATCTTCAAACGTTCTTTTAACATCTTCATCTTCAAACGTTCATCAACATAAATTGAACTCAAAAGTTCAGCCAAATTATATATTAGATAAGGAATGGAGCCGTTTGATTTCACTCGGATCAATGATTTATTTTCATTTCCTTGTTTTTGTACCAAGAAAAACACTGTGTTGAAATCTGCCCACAATTTCTTAAAAAGTGGAGGTCCAATGATCTGTGAAAGACTTGCTGCTTGCGTCACCTCGCTATGCAGCATCTGGATACGTGGCACTGCCGCGCGGTTTCGTAGGAACTTCCTTCCTCGCGACATGCAACTGTGGAATGGCCTACCTGCGGCAGTGCGTCTAGTTCTAGGTAATATCTATAGAAAAAAGTATTAAAAGAAATACAAAAATAACAAAAGGTACGGTATGTACTATAAGTCTGTAGTGTAAGTAAGAATAAAAAAAAAATACCCTATAAGCAATACCAATAGGCCACAAGCTTGTTTAACGTAAAAGTGATATAACATTAATCCTTTTTAATATAAATATTTCTAGTAAAAAACCGGTTCTGCCAAGGTTAAGTACAACGAAGTTATGTTAAGCAATTATTCATTATCTTAGTGTTATTCTACTTATAATTGTATTATAATTAATTTATATGCTTATTTGTTACATTTTTATATACGTGAAAACAATAAACTTCCTCACAAAATTATATAAAATAAATTAATAAATATGATAAAAATTAAATTAGTTATAGAACTAAAGCTAAATTTTTGAAAAAGATGAAGAAAGGACGGCATGCAATATCAGTGTAAATGGTATGATATTAGAACAAGTGAATGAAGTGGTATATTTGGGAAGTATGTTCAGTAGAGATAAAAGATACGAGATGGATGTGGAAAAGCGAATTGCTGCCGGTAACAAGGTTAACGGAGCCTTAGCTGCATTGATGAGACGGCGAAACGTCAGCACAGGTTTGGGCACGTTGAACGAATGAGTGATGAAAGAATGGCAAAAAAAATTATGATGGAAAAGCATGTACAAAGCATGAGGACCCCCCGGAGGGCATGTATGAAGAGGTTGTTGACAGTGGACGAGGCGAAAGAGGTATGTAGAAACCGTAGCGCTTGGCGCTCCGTTCTCTCTGAATACCCCGCTAGGGATAAAGCGTGAAGTTAGTAGTAGTAGTAGTAAGTAGTACTAAAGCTAAATAAATATAAGACAAAAAGGAATTTCGTTAAGACATGATCCGTCCTGCCACTGAATGTTCTAACAGCCCTATGAGGCCATCTTAATCCCCGCAAGATTTAGGAAACGGTTTCGGGGCGTTCCCGGCAAGTGGTTACAGCCTTCACCCACAACTATGGATTGTATATCCTTTGTGAGAGTCATTCGCTATTCATGCGATGCACCCAGTCTGGTCAGATCCAACTGAGGAAGACCTAACATAGATGCTTCTAACGACTGAGTTAAGGCTCCGGCCTCTTGCTGTCTATTATTGGGACACAGACAAACATATGTGTATTATACAAGTTCTTATTCGTTGGCCCAGCGGTTCCGCAACAAATAGGACAGATAGACAGTCAAATATACTAGATTTTTTATCAGTCTTTCCTTTTTTTTATTTTTTCTAGCTTTACAATTTATATCCAGCAACGAATGAAGCCAGTAAAAAAAATATTTTCCAGGACAGAAAGCGGAGAAGGGAGGGTGTTAATTCTAGGATTATTTTTCCCTTCGGAACTCTTAAAATATTACAATTTAAAGATTGACTTACAGACAAAAGAATTTTGGTTTAATGTCTTAGCTTCGCTTTCCATAGCAATTTTTATAGTACTTAAAAAGTTGTTTAGTCAGCGATTAAATCACCAAGTCGCACTTAAATATGAGTTTACTACAGATACAACCAGTTGATGATTATGCTGACGCGAAACGGTCGTGTAAATATATTTTAAAAATCGTTTTTACGAAGTGTTAAATTTTGATGTTATTTAGTTTGTGTGTTTTATATATTATTGGTAAATATTCATTTATTTACAATATTTATTTAAGTAATGCAGGTAGTCGTGGCGCGACTATAATCGCGACAGGTTGTGGGTATCGATTCCCACTCTGGTAGCGAGGCAAAGCGCGGTGTTGAGCTCCGCCACTCAACATGCAATGCCTTCAGAATTCAGTGGAAAGCGGAGAACATAAGTATCTTAATGGGAACAAAGATTATTAACACTAGGTTATCCCTGCCTACCCTGCTATGTGGGGGATACAACGTGAAGCTCAAAAAAATATTTATTGAAATATTTATTAATCCGTGGCGCAGCGTGTTAATTCTAGGTTCCTTTTGATTTTCGAAATGAAATTGTTTTTTTTTAATTATTTCTATGTAAAAGATGGTTGAATTAAAAAAACAAGAGTTTTTTTCTTTACGATGATTATTTTTTTTCTTTATAAATTTGAGACTACGTATACAGTGGCGGAAAAAAATTAACGCCGTCTTGTATTAAAAAAGAGAAAACTTGTATAATTAAATTATGATGGTACTTACCTAACCATTTTTTATATAATCATTCGAGAGATGGTGTAGGTTTGACACTACGAGCGTCGGTATGTATGCAAACAAGTTTCAACTTCCACTGTATTGTTAATTTTTTGTCTAAACATTTCGACATTTTACAAGTTTATTTATCGTTTTAATTTAATAGTATTGAAATTTAAATTCATTATTTTAAATTAAACACGGAATTTAAATACATAAAGTAATCGTAAAGCCTGGAGTTATATTTATATAACATAACAAGCCTTTTTTTTTAAATGTTAACCCACATTTAGGAAAGAAAAATACTTATTTTAGAAACCGTATAAAAATTTGAACGTAGTGGGACTTGAACCCGCGGCTCCTGGAAACCGACCAGGCGCTCTGACCACTGAACCATACGTACATAAAAAACCTGTCAAGTGCGAGTTGGAGATTTGCACACTAAGAGTTTCGTACCAATATCATTATTGTAAAAGAAATGAATGAAATGGAATGGAACGGAAGATGGTAGTCCCACCAAATAGGTTTTTATTTCGAACGTCAAAATATGGGGTAAACTACAAATATAAATTTGTAATTATTTTTTTCTATAAAATTGTAAATTTTACTATAAATGAAATTTTTGGGCTTTTTTTAGTTGAATTGTAAGTTACAGCTTCGTGCCATATTTCATAACTGTAGATCCACGGGAAGCGTTGACCTTGCGTTGACTTAGATGCTTGATTATTTCTCTCTGCTCTGTGCTCTTTGGGACCGTAGACTTTAATATTTGATATTAATTTCAACTTGACTTCCACGCAATCTCAAGATTAATGGTCTTGACAGACGGGCAGACAAACAGACGGAAAAGAAAGTGAAGGTTTTGTTTTACCATTTGAGGTACGGAACCTTAATAAAAATAACAAAGCTAGTACTAATTACGTTTTTTATTTTACTTGTTTTATTTTAAAATGAAATCTTTTTGAAGTCCTTTATCGTACCTATTAAATTATTTTAGATTAGCCACTTGAAATATTTGGTTATTTTTATCGATTCACGCTATATGGGAATCGAGACCCGGGAACCAATAGTTAAGACAAGACCCAGGAACCAAGTATTATAACAAGACCCGGGAACCAAGTGTTATGGCTAGATTCTCTCTGCTTACTCTGCTATATGCGAGATATGATGTATATTTAAACAAGGAATTTAAAAAATAACGACAAAAATGTAAGGGTATATACACCTGTCCCTGTATACCTTTAAAGGGCAAACTAAGTATCATTAATAAATTATAAATGAAACCAAGTCAAGGTGTATTGATGTAAATTTTATTTCTTTTTTCTTGACAAGATTACTTTGAGGCCGCCGTGGCGCTGCCTGGTAGCGGTTGGCTGGTTTGAAGGATGTGGATTCGATCTCGACTCGTTTAAATGTTTCTTTTTTTATTTACCTCGTGTGGCGTTGAATCCTTCCATTCAACACGCAATATATTTAACCGGATTTTTTTTTCATTGAATAGAATAATCTATCACCGTTCTTATCAAACATCTTATTTTCCTAAAGTAGGACTCAAACCTGCACCTATAAATATATCAGGCTAACCAACAAGCTACAAACTATCAAGTTCACTTCACTCGAGATCATATTTTTTGTTAAAATGTAGGTCTTTAAATTCCTTTTTAATGGTGTGTACAGATTTAATGATGTGTGCTACAGCATTTACACATCATTAAATAATTTTAACGATTTTCTTTAAAAATTATATCAGAAAAAGAAACCAAAGTTCATTTTTATTTACTATTTAGTTACAAAGTTTAACTTTTTAATATTTACCTAATAGTCAAGTGCGCTATTTTCCGCATGAGGGTAGACGTAGAAAACATATTTTGGTTGTTTTTTTTGTATTTGGATATGGGATAGCTGTCTCTGATTAGACACAATTCTGAAAGAAGACTGTGTAAATAATGATCTAAGTGTAGATGTGAGTAAGAGAAAAGTTCTGGTATAGGAAAGAAATGAAGAAAGGACGGATTGCAAGATCAGTATAAATAGTAAAATATTAGAGCAAGTGAATGAAATGGTATATCTGGAAAGTATGTTAATTAGCATTTTTTTAGGCTTACGCACTTTCCAAATATAACAGGATATGGAACCACCATAGTGTCAGGCCACTCCGTTCTCGTGCACATAATAGAAAACAAATGATATGTTTTAAAATTAAGCCTTCACAGTCGCGCGTTTTGTTTGTTAATGGAATAAATAGCTCGATGTAAATTTATCTATTATTATTTTTTATAGATAAATTGAATATTATCTTATCTATTTAATAGGCTCATTTTTACCATTATAGTAATACTTTAACAAAAAAATTATATCTGTTCAAATGTTAGATAAGATAAATTTATTATCTAGTAATAGTTATGTTAGTAATTAATTTTAGTATATGAATTTGTCTCTAATCACGCGGTGGCAGCTTATCAGTAAAGCAACACTAAGCCCATAGTTTTAAGACGTGTATGGTTTGTTAGTGATCCTTAATAGATTTTTAACAAAGTCCAGCACCTTCCCCCTCCCATTCCCCCTCTTCCACGCTTTCCCCTTTCCCCTCCCTTTCCCCTTCTTCCACGCTTTCCCCTTCCCCCTCTTCTAATCTTTCACCCCAAAAAATATCTTTATATACGCCCATGACCTGGGCAACACTAACATAAATTGTCTTTTTAATGGAGCGAAGAAATGAAAATAATTTATTTCGCCAAGTAATAAAGAACCCACAACCGCTGCGTTTACTGTCGACGCGACACATTCAATATACTTCAATATCAATTTAATATTTATTAAATACTAATTTTTAATATACTTTCTTACAGAATTCAGTCAGTCAGTCAGCCATTCGTCGTCATTTGTTGCTGGGCTGTTTAAAAAATGGGGTATGCTATAATTTTTTCTAATAATTTAACTAATAAGTTAACTTTTTATATGAATAAAACGTTGATTTTGGATTTTTATCAACTGTCATATAACACTATGCATATGACTTTTTTTTTCGACGTGAATACGCCTTTAAATTTGATACTGATAACAAAATCTGGGGATACAGTTCGGCCTTGTAGTTTCAGAACTATCCTCTACGTCCATAATAAAATTATACCAAACGATAGCTAAAGACACAAAGAATTTACTACAATAAACGAGAATAGTAACGCACCGCGCGTGGGGGGGGGGGAGGTAGGTTGGCGTTAAACGACGAGATTATTTTGCCGCGTATCGACATTTGTAATTAATATAACTTTTACCAAGAATATCGATGTTTATACATCATTTGTGTTGTACCTTTAGTATCACAGATCTATAATTAATAAATTTATGTTGTAACAATTATTTTTATCCTAAATACATAAATAAATATGTTATTTAAAAAATACAGTCCGTTACATAACCGTATTCACGCCTATCTTACATAACAGTATAGGCAGAGGGAACCTCGGAACCTAGTGTTAAGTAGCGTTTTGTCTCGTTACCAAAACGTGTAAATGAAAATATCAAATATTTCGTTTCCATTAAAGGAAATCGAACTCACAACCCATCGCGTTTTCAATCGCACAACTGTGTGTAGGTACTAATATCGTCTGATACAGCAATAACGTATTTGTACTATTTGAAATGATGCAAAGTTTATAAATAGTTTTTCCGCATGTATTTAAATAATATCTATTCAATTTGTTTATTTTTTAATTGCAATAACGTCATCGTGGCAAAAAATGAGCGATTTTTAAGATTTATAACATACAAAAACTCGTTTTAAATGTTAGAACTTCACTCTTTAATAATTTATACATATACATTCTTTATTAATTTATATACCTTTAAGTATTAATAAATAAATTAGTCTGAGGCCAGTCGTGGCGCAGCACAACGTATGACTGTAAAACCGACTGGTTGTGGGTTCGATCCTCACTCGAGGAGAGGAAATTTACAATAAATTTATATTTCCATTTCTTCGCTCTGGTGTCGAGGCAAAGCGCAGCGTTGAGTTCTGCCACTCAACACGCAATGCCTCCAGAATTCGGCAGAAAATGGGGAGTGTCTTAACCTAGTGAGGTTCCCTCTGCCTACCCTGCAGTGTGCGGGATACAGCGTTAAGCTGATGTGATTTGATTATTAATAAGTAAAATCAAAGTTGGATGTACTTAAAGCATTACTGACCGATCTGTATACAAGGTAAACGTCATAGTGATCTCGCACCGGGAAGTAGATAACCCAAATTTTAAACAAACGGCCTCCGTCGGTCATTTATTATTTATTACATTACCTAAACGAACGCAATCGTTAAGAAGAGAACCAATGAATGATATGATATATGTTCTTGCAGATTGGTTGCCTGTGTTGGACGTCTTACTGGTTTTTTTTAGGATATATATATATATATATATATATATATATATATATATATATATATATATATATATATATATATATATTTAGTGCGGCGTTAGGTTCCGCTATTCCTTTATCAACCTACCTACTTAACTAGCTACATACCTCGAGAATTCAGTGGAAATATCAAACATTCATTACTCTTTAGTGTTAAGATACTCTGTTCCCATTAAGACACTTCCGTTCCCCACTCTCAAAATTCTGAGGCGTTGAGTGGCGGAACTCACCATTATGCCACCAAACCACGACGGCCTGAAATTATACATATTTCAAATATGTTTTTTAAATGTCTTTCTTTTCTTATTTCAGGGTTGTAACCTACCATGTATACTGCCGTCTCATCGGTAACACAATTGGGCTAACCCTACACTCTGTCAACTCTCTGGTAATTTTCCTATCCATGCAGGGTGACATTCTAAAAGATCCAGAAATTGCCACTCTAAAAGCTACACAATTTAAATTTATTACTATTTGGAATGTGGTAAGTATTTTATGTATTATAAAAACATAAAAACTAGACTTAGATTTAGTGAATTTAAGAAATAAAATATATATTTTTTCTCGTTCGCGTACGACATTCGAGAAAACCTCACTTAGTGCTCCCCTACATTTTGTAACATACCTAACAAAATAAGTTTTACAACTTTATAATCCAATGTCTTTTCGTTTATTCGCACACGGAAAAACTATTATTAAATTGTAAGAAATCAGAAATGGTTAACGTTTTTAAATCAAAATAAAAAAAACACATGGTCTATGTGTTTTAAATTATTCGGAAAGAGATTCTACGTAATTGCATTAACAATGATTCATACTAGTTTCCTTCCAATAAGGGCCGTTGCCTACCTGCAACTGTATAAATTGACACAATTTTATTGTTCTTATAGTGTGTTTTCTTCTACAACTACCCTCTTTTACTTGAGTTTGCTTACAATATATATATTACATACTACTTTAGTAGTTTATGCTATGAAAACATCAAATTATCCTATAGCAAATATGTGTGACAAATTTTACTCTCTTCCCTTTTGGGCTTTTTTTATTTCAGTAAAAAAAAATCAGTCGTGTAAATGTCAGTTTTAACTGTGTAATACTAATAGTTTCAGAATAAAATATGTATGGTAAATACAAATAGACAGGCAAATAAGACGAATCTGTATTGGCTCCATTTTTACCATTAAGCTACGGAATCCATAATATTATAAAGCCATAATATTATAAAGTCAAAATCAAATAATTTTATTCACAATAAGAAATCACATGCTTCATTTTCCAACGTCAAATAATTTACCACTGGTTCGCTAAAAGGCAATTAAGACCTGAGAAAAACTTAATAATAATTAAATTAGGATTTTTTAAAATATAATATTTATATTTCTAGGCATTCCAGTTAATATTCATGTCAATGAATCTCGTCTGTGATATACCAATTATATTGAAAATACAAGAAAATAATAAATATTTAGAATATCTCAGAAGTTATAAGAAAACGTTTTTCGCAGGTGTAGTGTGGCCTCTTACTTTGGTGAGTAGAAAGTATAATCTTAGCTAGTTATATTTTTTTCAGCTTCAAGCTATATCCCCCATATAGGAGGATAGGCAGAAGGAACTTAGTGTTAAGTCACTCTGTTCCCCGCTTTGTCTCGACACCAGATCGAAGAAATAGAATTTATTTAATTTCCTCGAGTGAGAATCGAACCCACATCCTGTAGTTTACAGTCACACGCTTGTGCTCCTGTGCTACGACTGGCCTCAAAATATTATTAATATAAAAATGCCTGACAAGCGCAAGTAGAGCTCGCTCGTAGAGCGAGCGTAGAGCCAGAGCACTTTCATTTGATACATCACTTGAACTAGCGGGCTTAATACCAAGTTTTCCCCCCATTTTATTTTTTAGTTTTTAGCCAGAAATTTATAGTTTTTTTCCTGAACCAGTACTACCTGTAGATGCTAGTTACCAAATTTTACAATTCGAGGTCAACCGGTGAACCTATTAATTTTGATTCTCTTTATATTGTCGAAATACGTGTTTTTTGCTTTATAATGCTATTAATTTTAGGATTTAACCATAGATTTTTTTCCTAAACTAGTACTACCTGTAGATGCCAACTGCTAAATTTAATAATTCTAGGTCAACCGGAAGTACCCTATGAATTTTGATTTCCTTGACAGTGTCGACATATTATTTGCGATATAAGCGGCCATATCTTTTTTTTGAGTAAATGTAGAATTTTTTTTTTCATATGAATATATGGTTTGAATTTCAACTCGATATCTCCAAGCGTTCCTGAGATAAAGGCTCTTGACAGACAGACAGACATACAAACAAACCGACAGACGGACAACAAAGTGATCTTATAAGTGTTCTTTTTTTCCTTAAAAGGTACGCATCCCTAAAAATACCATTTTGTAGCAGCAGCAGAACTTTCACCCTATCAGAGTGCTATGCGGGACAAAGCGTGAAAAATTTATTTTATTCTATTCTAATCCTGAGGCGCAACACAACATAAACTATAAATATATTAACTTACATAAACTGTTTAGCTTAAGTAAATATACTTATAGTGTGTGTTGAAGCGGTCGTGGCGCAGTGGCACTAGCGTGTGCCTTTACACTAGATTCCCAGGTTCCCTCTGCCTACCTTTCTACATGCAGAATTCAGCATGAAACTAACACAATAATAAATATATAAATATATTTTATTTACAGGAAATATTTTTAATATTTTGGCCAATATTTATATACAACAGGGAGCTTATATTCCCAGTTTTCATTGATAAAGCGATCAGCCTACCATCAAACCACATCATGCACACGGCGATAATCATCATAGCACTGTGGGAGATATTCTTCCAGCCTCGAAGTAAACCGACAATGGCATCTCATCTATGGAATTTGGCCCACGTTGGTGTAATCTACGTAACTTATACGATTGTGTAAGTATTTATTTTTTATATTTATAAGTTGTTTGACTGTAAATATCAGATTTTTTTCGTTTTGCCCGCCCTGGTAGGAGATTTGCGGCGTTGAGTTTCGGCAGTCAACACGTAATGTCGGAGTGTTTGTATTCTTTTATAATTAGGCATCCTCTGTTACTCGTCGGGGTTATAGGAGAATTCCTTGGCACCCACAGCTCCCTCCCTCGTGCTGGTCACTCGAGTTGGTATACTCGTAAAAGGGTTTATTGTTTTTTACTGCTAAAAAATGCACGCTGTATCCCGCACACAGCAGGGTAGACAGAACCTAGTGTTAAGACACTCCGTTCCCCGCTTTCTGCCGAATTCTGGAGGCATGCGTGTTGAGGGTCAGAACTCAACGCTGCGCTTTGCCTTATTATTTTAAAGAGAATGCAAAATAAAAATAAATTTACATGTGAAGTAAGACAGAGTCTAAGTGTTAAAACGATGGTGTGGGTCTGATCCTCACTCGGGAGACGGAATTATTTACATTTCTCCTCTCCGGTAAGATATATGACAAACAATGTTTAGAATTCAATCGAAATACAGTCTGCGAAGTTACTATATACGGAATATCCTTAAAAATAAAATTGTATGGAAATTAACCGCCATAACCGCAAAATACTCAAGAATTTATTATTTGAGAAAATTATTTAACATATATAAATACATCTTTTCTTGGTCGATTGAACAAAACGCTGCGTTGAGTTACGCCACTTAACACGCACGCACTTTTTGACTGATCACGGTTCTATCCCATTTTATAGGGTAGGTAAAAGCTAGAACTGATCAGAAAATAGAAAAAATTTTAAATCTTAGTCATCAAATCAAGTCGTAGATTTTTAAGCCGACGAGCTATAGTGTCATATTTTGCATTCGCATCTTTCCTGTTCATATCTGATATATATTAAAATTATTTATAGACATGACCTCTGTCTTTTAACTTATTAGCACATTGTTCTGTGTAATTTGCAATGCTAGATTATATATTTAATTTACTTAATAATTGTAAAAAAAAGAACATGCTGTATCTCGCACACATCTGGGCTGGCAGAAAATTAGCCTATCCCAAAAAAAACGTAAGGAACCTAGTGTTAAGACACTCCGTTTCCCACTTTTCGGCGGAACTCAATTTTTCTTTCAAGCTTTGCCTCGACACCAGAACGCAGAAATAGAAATATATATATTTAAATAAAGATTTCATTTCTTCGAGTGAGAATCGAACTCACAACCTGTTGCGTTAACAGTTACATGCTTGTGCCTCTGCGGCGCGATTGACCTTGACAAATACTCATACATATATGTATATGCACAAACTAAAACAAAAACTAAAAAGTAGAAAATAATAAATAACATACTTAAAAAAAATATTATTTAAAACAACTAACGAAACATTTTTAGGGTATATTATTATCAATTTGATATAGGGTGTTTTTATAAAGTAAATTTCATTTAACTTTTAATTGATATATTTTGAAGTTTTTCTATTAATAATATAATTGCCTTCACAGGCCTTTATTGAAGTCGGTCAAAATTTAAAAAAAAATCCATTTATCTTCCCAGGTTGTTTTCCTACCACGCCGAATCGGGGATATGGCCGTATCCGATGATGAAAATGATCTACGGAACAATATACTTCCCACTTTTCTTCGTTGTCATCGCTGTTCTTTATGTAATATGTTATTTTGTGCAATGGCCGTTATCCAATCTTGTGTTTAATACTTGTATTAAATCAGAGAAAATAGGGTATTGAAGTTGTTTTTTTTTATTACTTCACATTTTTTACTAAAAAAAATTAAGTTCTGTTATTCTTCATTTTCACATTCATACTAATTTGAAATTGCGGCTTTCCTTACGTTGTCGAATAGATTTAACTAAGAGTTATCTGTGACGCAAGGCATAACTTTAGGACCGTATTTATATATAAATCTCAACTCTAAGATCTATCTCAAGACAACGTTATGCATAGATTATAGGCTTATTAGCCTGGTCGGTTTCCAGGAGGCGCGGGTTTGAGTCCCGGTACGTTAAAATTGTTATACGTTTTCTAAATAAGTGTTTTTCTCTCCTAAGTGTGGAATGACACTTTAAAAATGTTCAAAAATATGTAATTTAACTATATTTTTTATATGTATGAAAAAGTTGATTGTAGCGGGACTTGAACCTAGGCCTCTGGGAAACCGTCAAAGGTTTCTAAGTTATTGCCTTTTATTAAATAAGACTACCTTTAAGTTAGTATAATTTGAATGGTTTTTATTTTTTAATCTCGTGCATTCCGAATGTTAATATCTTAATTGCCTCAGTGACACTAAGAATGTTATAAATATTTAATAAATGGCATTCTCTCTTGCTACTTGATAATTCTGAGCAATTATCTTTGGGTACTTATCTAACTACAGAGATGTTAATAACATAAATTAATTGTAAAGTACTTATGTCGTCGACAAAACTTGGTGAAAACGTATGGTTTAGTGGTCAGAACATTTGGACGGTTTCCAAGAGGTTCAGGATCAAAATTCGCTGTGCATATTTTTTTATACGTTTTCTAAAAAATATATATAATAGGACAAAAGAAAATAAACATGGAGATAAATAAAACACATAGCCTTGCAAGTGATTCGAGAATAATAATAAAAACAATAACATTTATTTCTATTGGTTCTCGACTCCATCTCCGTCTTCTAAGGTACAATGTTTGTATTATAAATCAACAAAGCTAAAGTAGGCACACGTTGACCGACATACAGCCTAACCGTTATAATAAAAAACTTTTTTTCAACACAAATTTTCACTAAATATTATTTTCAAAAAAAGAAAACTAACTGTCTTTTCCGATCAACGTGCGCGTACAAAATATTTTATTCAATATAATCTGTTTAATTTTTTTTTACATAGATATATGATTTTTTTTATATTTTGTTTCTCTTTAATATGTTCAGTTATGTGTAAAAATACTCAATATTTAACAAATGAATATTTTTTTCATAATATAAAATAATTATCTTATAGAAAACAAGAGGTACAAAATTTTTCTATTTATAATTGAGATACCCTCGTGGGTTCTTTTTGTATATAATAGAAGCTCTTTTAAATAATTATTGATGAAACAAACATTTGAAACAATGTATAGAAAACCACGCGAACCCATAAACCTGCATCAACCTTGCCTTTTTTCCAAAATATTACGCTATCCTTTATGTGTCCAAATCTATAATATTGTTTTAGTGAAAATTTTGCAAAACATAGTACAAAAGTTTTAGAAATACCTACTAAACTACCCAGCAATCAAAAACATTACCCTAAATCGTAAGCGCAGGGTCGATTCTGTGTCGCCCGTCGTAATAAATTCATATCATACTTAGTTCAAGGTGAAACACAAGTGACGTCACAGAATCTGCCCATGCGCAGGAGCACTAAATCTAGAAACTATCACGAAGATCCCTTCATACGTTAGAAAGGGACATTCCGATATCCCTTACCCATTTCCGCACCAATCACAAGTCTACAATTTAAGAAGTATAGAATGGACACGATTTTTTTTAGTAATTGTTCATTTTCTAGAGGCATTTTTTGATAGATTATTGAATTTTTTAAAATAAATTCGAGGTATCGCCTGCTTGCAAACTTGAACGTGAACTGTGATTGGGATTACAATTGTTAATTGTGCTTTGTAAATTTGTCAGTCTATCGATGTTTTTAAAAGAAAATCTAAGAAACAAAACAGTAAAGATACAAGAAATTTACGTTTATGTCTAATATATTTCTGATTTAAAAAAAATAATTAACGTATTACAATATAAAAAAAAACTAAAAAATCTATATGTAATATAACATAGAAAAATCCCAAAAAATCCAGTTGCAAGTTTGGAACAGACATAAAATTAGACGGTTACATCTTTACGTTTAGGCAAAAGCGGTTTTTTTACCGATTTTTCAGTCTTAGTGCTCTAAAACTTCGTCATGCTTTGTACAAAGAGAAATGTCTTTATAAATTTCAATTTCATTCCCTGATATGCAAAAATTTTTTGATATACACGAAAAATTTTACATTTTTTTGACAGTTACGAAAGTTTTGACAGTTCGTGAACAAAATTTGACATTTCTAATACGTCAGCGACAAATGCCAACTTATCTAGTGTGCTTCTAAATATTATATTCAAAATAAAATTATTCTTTTGAATACTTTTTCACCTAGATACCTGATTTACAAATAAGGATCACATCTGTTGTCCGCAAAACAATAAGTGAACAGGAAGAAAATCATTATTTCATATAACAGCTGTAATTTATGCAAACAAAACATGAACCACCCGTATATTTTTATTATTCTATATACTCTCACTATTTATGCATGATTAACACTATTTTATTATTATTTTAAACGGAAAGTGTGTGTGAATATCTCTGTGATAATAAAAAAAACAATTATAAATGTAAATATAGTATATAAATATAGATACTATACTAATATATATTATCTATGGAACGAAAAACAAAAAATAAAACAAATAAAAATTAGACAATAACAGATTGCTTTATTTAACAAAAAATATATAATATATAGAAAGTATAAAAACAACATTTTTCACATGACTTATCAAGATCGTCGTCTATCAACCCAGTGTGGAAAAATTGTTTTCGTTTTATTTATATTTTTTAATAGAATGTAAAATTAAAAATAACCCATCGAACCTTATGATATTTAATATAAAATACATACGATTATTAGCTATTTACAAAATACGAGTTAAGATTTATACGTTATAACATTAATATAATCCAGTCTATAATAAAGGCTATCTGACGAAACTTAGCATATTGTTAGAAAAATTGATGTTTATTAATAAATCTAAGTAACGTAGCAGGCAATTTAAATTTGAAAAAAAAAATACGTACATCAGTAAAATGTAAAATTATAAAAAAAACAAATTATATACATAAAATATATATATTACGTATACAAAAACTTTCTCCCCACATATTATGCGTTCTTATTATGCAAAAAAAGCAAAAAAAATCCAAAATGGCACCAAAGCGTAGTGCAAAAAAATGAGATCAAATTTTAACTACTGAAAGTAAATTGCCTGCTAATGTAAACAGTTCAAAACGTATCGAATTTTTTATTAATATTAAAATCAAATCTCATTATTACATTTTTATGCAAAAAAAATCTTTTTTTTTAATATACATATAAAAAAAAGAAAAAAAGGTAAATAAAAAGTTCAAAAAAAGCAACAAAACCATAAAAAATGGTAATAATAAGACTTGATGGTTACCATTATATGTAAATGTTTCTTCGCGATTTTGTTCAACAAATTACGTTACGATGCAACTTATTATTATTTATATTAAGTTATTTATATTTGACGTTCGTCTAATTTGTTTCATTAAAAAAGCTAACGAAAAATTACAAAAAAAAATAGGCAGTATCATGTATCCTATATTACAACAAAATCGACATTCTACATCGAAGAAAAAAAACATCAATATTAATCATTTGAAATAAATAACAAGTTACAATTCTTTAAAAAAAACTGTTAAAATAATTATAAAAAAGACCTATTTTACTTAAATGTTTCGCTTAAAACAAAGTGTTGTGTGGTCTCGCTACAACAATAACTTCTTTATTTATTTCTTAATAAAAACTCTATTTCTATTATTATATTCTTTATATAATAATCATATATAATAATCATTATTTCTCATCATTGTTAGATACACTTTATAATTATTAAATGTCATATGTGTAGACATAATGGCGTTCAACCTGTGCTTGTGTCAGCTACCTGCTGTCACTGTCAACTGTCATTATGACGTGCCACTTTTGACTTTCGGTATCATATTTCCGCTCATTTGCATTTCAGCAAGTATAAGCTGAAGACGGTTATCCGTGCTTAGATTCGAATTATTAAATAAACATTTAAATATTAATATTGTACGTATGCACTAATACATAAATATTCTTATAACAGTCTCAAAGTACATACATACAATTATAAATAGGTTAACAAATAACGAATATACGTCTTCAGGTGCGGTTGTTTTTTTCAATATATAATGAAAGTTAGCTGTCAAGTCTTTAATATGTCCTCACTGCTGCCAACGTCCAGCTCTGATAGGCAAAAATGAGATCTTGTCGCAAATCAATGGAAATATATATATAATAATATATATATTTGTCTATCCGTGTGTGTAGTCTAGAACGCTGTCTAAAGAAAATAGTTCTTTATACAAAGCGGGGAAAACGTGGTGTGGGTGTGCCGCCTTGAAACGGCAGAGCGCCTCCAAATGCAACAGTGACAGTTCTCTGTAATAGAAATAAATTAATATAAAAATAAATAAATAAATAAATAAATATAAATTACACGGAAGACAATTAAAATGTGTTTTGAATTTTGACGTAAACATCATGATTGTAAGTACGATTCCAATTTTGGGTACAGGCACGCTCAGAACGCCATAATCAAAGAACCATACCATACCAAATTAGGGATTTGTTATATATAAAAATATATATTATCTCCTGATCTAAAGTGCGTGGATTTTAGTTCGATTCTCACTTGAACATATTACTTATTCTCATTTCCATTTTATAGCAAAACGAAATCTGACATCCAGGTTCAGAATCCAGAATTCAGGAATTAAACCGCACACAGTCTATATAACCAGGATATTCGGGATATACAAAAGCTGAGAACTAACCTGAAGGTGGGTATCTTAGCGAGCAGCGTGTCAAGCACGGTCACGTCGCCTTTTAGTGGCGCGTGGTTAGTTTCGATCTCGTGACGCATCGCCGCCATCGACATGTTGAATAGACACTGTATTTCTGGATTGCCGCGCACGCCGTGTCGTTCTAGATGGAAAATAGAAGACTATTAGGAACCTTAGCACTTCAAAATAGGTAACGTAACCTGCACTTAAGAACTACTAAATCAGTAGCTGCGATGGCGTTAATCTAATATGTATATAAGTATTAAATATTATTAAAAATAGTTCAGTAAAAAAATGCTAAGTCTTTTTTATTAATACAAGATCAAAAGTTTTAAAAAAAGCAAAATTTTAAATTGCACTATTTGTAAGCTTAAATATAAATCAAAATATCATATAACAACAACAAAATAAAAAAAAATCCTACAAATTAGTGTGTTGATCATAAGACAAAAGATTTTTCTATGAGTTTCCATAAAAACACAAAAAGACACTGTAATGAGGGGATCTACAACTGCCTCTGAAAGAGGCAGTTGTAGATCCCCTCTCACTCGAAATAATAAATTTTATATTTGAATTTAGTCGTTCCGGTAACAAAACAAAGCGCGGCAAAATGAGTTCCCCAACAGAACACACAGTGGATACAGTGTTATATGTGAGATACAGCGTGGAGCTACCAAAAGACATCCAACTTACCAGGCCACAAAAGAACAAGGCTCTGATACAAAGCCAGCTCGGTCTCCGTGAGCTTCAGCCGCGCGATCGTTTTGGCCGCGTCGAAAATGCCTGACACCAAGTTCATGTCACGTGGATCACTGAAAAAATATATAATTTTATTAGTATTTAATATATTTTAGTAAATATATACTAAATATATTTAAAACAAAGTTGAGCTTAATTGAAAGTGAATTAATGCCTTCTTGTAGCTTATCATTTTTTTAATTATATATTTAGATTTAAAATGTTAACATTACATTTAAGTAACTCACGTCCATAAATTAAATAATTAGGCAAGAGAAAAAAACAATAAAGATTTGAAATCTTATAAGCTAATCTAAAAAAAATACATTTTTTTTCAATACACTATAAGTAATAATAAGCTTACCGTGCGTGAACACACTCTCTAATCGGTACAACGACGTCACCATACAACACTTGCTCGCGATTCACATCGATCAGCCGTGAGAGGCGCACGATGGCCAGTTCAAATGATCCTGTAAAGGAAATATTATTAAAAATAATCTGGTAAGGTATGGGTTACCAGTTCGAATTTAATCGTGGAAGTTATGAAAAGTTGCGTTAGTTTCTGTGTTTGTGAGGCAGTGGTTATATTTCTATTAATATAGTGTATAATAACGAAGAGGCCCTTGTGGCGCAGAGGTAGGAAGACTATCTGAGTGTAAATGGTTGTGGTTTCGATTCCTACTCAGGGGAAAGAAATATTTAGATTCTCGGTCTAGTAACAAGACAAAGCACGTTGACTAAAAATGGATAGGAAAATCGATATTAGGTTCTCTCTGCGGGATACAACGTGAAACTAAGAGAAAAAAAATATAATAATATGTAGTATATCATATACAATACTTACCCGATTTCAATAGTAATATCTGGTCGTCCTGGCTCAGCTTCATGAAGCCAGGGATGAGTTTAGCGAACTCGATGATGTTTTGTATCATAGATGTCAGTTTGTCCGCGCAGTCCAACCACATCTCCTCGTATGTCATTGAATTGTAGAATAGTAGTCTGTGGATGGAGAAGATGCAATATGTAGACATGAAGAAAAAGAAAAAGACCGTTGTGACGCAGGGGCACAAGTATGTGACAGTAAACACGACGGTTGTAGGTTCAATTTCCACTCGGAGAATTGAATTATTTTCATTTCTTCGTTCTGGTAACTGCTAACTGGTGGTTAGTTCTGTCAGTCAACAAACCATGGCCCAAAATTTGGACGATAAAGAAGGAATAGAGTGTCTTAACTCTGTCTGCTATATGAGGAATACTGGGTAAAATTTAAAAAAAATATATACTCACTTGGGCACATCTGGTGGTTTCCTGAACATCTCATGTATATATTCTAGTTTAGGGTTTGTGTTTGCGTGAGCTTCGGCCAAACTCTTCACCAATACCTTGCTTATATCACCTTCCGCTGTAAACAAATATATTTTCATTTAATATTTAATCGTTTTTTTTTTTTTAATTTGTATATTGATGATGACGTTAATTATAGGATAATATTTTATTTTTTTTAAAAATTACAATTTATTTATGTGTTGTTTTATAATTTAAATAAGTAATGTTAAATAAAAAAAACTCCAAAAACAAAAAATCTATCTCTCTTTGACATATAAAAAAAAATATACTCATATATGGATGATAATGACAAAAAAGTACTGACAAAGGAAATTTATATAGATCTTGGTTTACTTTTAAGCTCGTGGTTCACTTTTAAAGTGGCAAATTGGAATATAAATAAATTATACAGATATAGCTTACGACTAATAAAAAACTACATGAATTTATATATGTATATTTGCTTAAATTTTGTCATTAATATATTAAGAAAACCAAAGATTTTTTTGAATGCATATTGTGAAATATATATAATATATAATTCATGTAGTATTAATCTCTATAAAAATAACCAAACTTAAACTTATAAACTTAATAACAAAACAAAAAAAAAAATATATAAAAATATATATAAACATTGCAAGCTCTTCTACAAAACTTGGCTGTTTAAAATACGATCAAACACAAGCATAATAAAAAAAATTGATAATGTCATTATTATAAATGTCAAATTACAATAAATAAATTACAAATGATATGAATAAAAAATAAAATTAAAATGGCAATAGATCCTATGTCGATACTTTTGCTTAGTACATGTATTATGGCTTGTTGGCGTAAGTATAGATTATAATTATTACAAAATTTCATCAAAAATCAATGTTTCTTCATAAAATGAATTTTATATAATATATATAAATTTAGTGACTGACAGACAAAGCGCAGACAAAACTACAGGATTTAAAAGGTTGAAATTTGACATGACAGGTTAGGGAGTGTAGAAGGGCCCTAAGAGAGGATTCCTCGAAATTCCTAAAACGGAAAAAAGCGGTTTTAAACTTTACTTTTTTAAGTCCACGCAAACACCTGTTAAACAACTGGTCTTACATATTAATAAAAGTTTTTTTTTTCCAGCATGTTGTCTCCCTTGTTGTTTGGCTCTACCTATCATTCCTTTTCCATTAATATTAGTAGAGTCGAAAAAGCACTTTCAAAAATATAAATGTAACGTAAGTTGATGTCTTTTTAGTTGAAATTTGATTGATTGAGCAATGAAATTAGACTTTATATTCTTATTATAAAACCTTTTTTTCAGGATAATTCAAAATTATATTATGTTTATGTTACTAATAGTAGCATTACTCTAAAACCAAACAAGCCATATCAAGTGTTTGAAGATAAATCTTCTTGAAAATAAAGTGATCTTTTTATATTGTATTTTTTCTCATAGTACTGTACAAGTTAAATGGATACAAAAATCAAAATAAACCAATAATTTCTACCATACTTTCTAAATAATAAATAAAATAACTGAACAATAAAACTACTCCTAAAACATAAAATTGTACTAGAAAATTTTAAGCTTGACAGAAGCGCTGCTAAGTAATTTTTTTAACTTATTAAAAAATATTTTAACAAAAAAAAGGTGAATAACGATATTTTTGTTAGCAATAATTAATAATCATTTAGGACAAAGCGCGGCATTTAGTTGCGCCAATTAACTCGCAATGTTTCGAAAATTAGGTGGTGCGTGGGGAACGGAGTGTCTTAACACTAAATTCCCAATACCTACCCTGGTATATGAGAGAATAAGCGTAAATCAATATTTTTATATATTTTTATATCAATATAATGTTGTAGCCCTTAAGAACCATTGTGTTGCATTATGTCCTTTGATCCGAATTAATTATTGAATAATTACGACAACCAAAGTGTTTCTAAGAATGAATTAAAATTAAAATATTCAATATTAAATGAAAATTAAAAAATACTATCTTCTCTTTATTAGTACTAGTGTAATTCTTTTATTGTTTTCATCTCAGTAGTTTTGAAACAAGTGAATACTAAATACGATTCTCTAAACTCTATAACCCTTATAAAAGTGAGAGACAAAAATTTACTTAGCACCGCAAATATCAAACCAAAAATATAAACTTACACGGCAAATCGTCATTAGAACTGCTTGTGCCCTGATGTCGTCGGTTTGACACAGCGTTTGGGTTCACCATGCCCATCCCCGACATATTCATGTTTAAAGGGTCCATTATTCTCCCACTACTCGACGTTAGATCATCCGGACTCAGTTCTTCACTTGTCAAGGAAACTGAGCTCTGGCCAGCGAGGACTGTGTTTTGAATATCCATTGGGCTATTCATATTTGACGGACTATGGAGGAATGTTGTAGAGTCCACGTAGCTAGCGACGAGATTGTCCACTCCCATTGAGGTTTCTGGTTTTATTTCCTGTTTTATGCTGATCACGCCACTGGATATTGTTGCTGGGGACTGAATTCGTTCGTATCTGTCGAATTCTATTCGCCGATTCATGTCGTTGATGGACTGTCGCATTGTTGTTGTTGATGTTGTCGCTGTGGCTGTCGAGGTGGTCGCTCTGATGCCCTTTTGTTGTTCGTCTATTGACAATTATTGTTGTCTTATGGCTTTTTATTGATAATTCTTATAATCTATACATATATGAATATATATTTATAATATGGAATGTTTCAGTTTTTTTAGATCTTTATAATATTATTCTAATTATACCTACCTAACATAGTAATAAGCTTATTCTATATACTTACTTCGTCACCGAGTCTCTAGTATATATTTTTCAAAATTTCAACCAATTTATATTTCATTTTGTTGTTTTTTCAACAGCACATCCAAATAAAGACTTACTTACCTCATTCACTTTGGGGTGCACAGTGAATAGATGTCATTGGATGAATATTTTGGGGGTTGGGTGAAAACACAACACTCACCGTGTCCTATAAAGTCAGTATCAAGGAACCCACCGCTCTGCTTCGGTTCGTACGCGGTGGTAGAGTCGACGTAGTCGGCCGAGACGTCGTACTGCGGCGGCTGCGGCTGCATGTTCATGTTTGAATTGAGCGGCGGGTTGTTGTAGCCGTATGACGATATTGGAGAACCGTAGTTCGGGAAACTGTAAAAGATAATTAGCATTTTATTATTATTTTTAATTATTTATTTTTAAACTTATAAATTGATCAAAAGCTAATTGAATATCATAAATGTGAATAGTTTTCTATTTTCCCAAGAAGAAATTAACATTTACCATCATCATGTTATCCAATTTCAATATCCAATATGTTACTGCCGCCCACAAACACAATACGTATATAAAAATCTGTAAATTTTACAGACTCTACCATTACATTACTATATTGTAAAGTAGCTACGATCAATAAAATTCCCTGCAACATTCATAAGTAACCGCACAACCGCTATTCGATACTAGATGGCACTGCCGTTACTCATTCAAGTTGTCGCTAGTACCCGTTAGTTGCTGTCGGTAATACATATATTACGGAAAAGGTCGGTAACGGTAAACGTTACATATAACGGATTGAAGAAAAATCATGGGAGCGACTCTATTTAATTGCTAAGACTAACTCTCATTATGCTATTAATGTAGCGTTTTAGTTTTTTAATCTTGTGCACTTGTCTTCTCTAGTCTTGTGTGGTATTTAATTGTAGGGTATGTGGAAATTAATTTATATATTTAGGTCTCTATATTTATTATGTATTAAAGAATTCTCTTTTTTTAGTCTTATAAGATAATGCACAACGTTGAGCTTCACTCAATAAAACCACTCAACACGCAATATCTCGAAAATTTGGCGGAAAGTGGGAAACTCTGTCTACCCTGCTGTAGATAGAATGAGATGGGGGATGAGAACTGTCTCCTAGAAGGAACTTTAAGATTTTGTAAATGGAAAATAATGTTAAGATTTAAAAATCCATAAATTCTGCAAGTCAATGGAAAAGTTAAACTCTCCGATTGAACGACATGGTTTTGATTTAAAATTTTAAATAAAATGAAAATTCTATAAAATATATATATGAAAAGAGCCATATCTTTAAGTAAGCAAAATATAAAGGAAGAAAAATTCATTATTTAAACGGAGAAATAAAGAAATTGTGTTTTTAACAAAATAATATATTCAAAACAAATTTTAAAAAAGGGAATAAAATTGTATTCCGCAGCTAACGAGCTATAAGAAAGATATATAATATGTTCAAAAATACTAACCTATAATGTCCATGATACTGATCGCTTGAGCTTGGCGTCTGTTGCTGAGTGTCGTACACTGAGTCGGGTGCAGCATCCGCTTGGGAACGCATCTTCTCTTGAAAGTATCTGACCTCATCTTCCACTTTCTCCCTCTGCTTTTTTGACATGCGTCCGAATTTTACCGCTGAAGTAAAATAAATTGACTGTTAGTAATATTTATAAGCGTATAAAAACAGCGAGTATTACGATTTGGGTTACTAACTAATTGAAGATATCTTTGGGCTGAAATCAAAGAGCAGGCATCATCATCATCACCAACGTCATCGTCCAGTCTTTTTAGACAATATTTCTTTTCTATTTACTAGAAGTAAAGAAGCAAGTGCTAAAAATCTAAACTGGGCAGATGGACTATTATATAAATATAAATAATACTTGTCTGTATAATGTAATACTTTACATAATAATGATCTTTTCAATTACATATATATTTTTTAGCAATATAAAGAAGCATCAATCATTTAGATTAGGTTCCGCTATCTGCCGCATGAGCGCCATACTTGTGTGACATAACGTGGCAAGAACTTATGGATTTAATTAACTAACGGTTAGTTGTCTTATACAGATGGACTTAATCGAAACGTGAATTTTGCCTTACAGGATTTAAATCTATATATATACTGTTTGTGTGTACATGTTACTTAAACATATTATAGTAAATGCTAAGGGAAATGTTATAATTTACTAACAAAATTGAGTCCTAGACAATAAACAGTACTTATATGTATCAATTTATCAAGTTTTACCAGATACAGCGTTAAGCATCGCTCCTCAACCTTTCATATCTTTAAAATGGTTAAAAAAGTGCCTCCCTGTCTGCTATATGAAATACGTTACAATTTAAAATTATCAAAACCATTGACAAACCGTCGATAATTTTCAAAATTAAACATTCAAATTATGCCATTTTATCATTGGCGGCGTCGTATAACGTTACTTGTACAACACTAAAGTAACTAATAGGTACACAGAGTAGCGAAGTGTGCGTGCGTTCATTGGCATACTGCCTACTGGCACAACGACCTCTGACGCGCATGTGTGACGTTATACTACGTAGAGAGGTCCCGTTTGATAATGCGGACGAATAAAAAAGTTGTGCTATGTCTAGTGCTATAGTTTTATATTTCTGGTATTTAATTTAGTTGGGTTGTTTTTTTTATTCTTCGACGTAGGGTTCTTTCGTTAAGTTTAGTCATTTCTTTTGTCTTAAGTACTAATAATCTGTAAAAATTGTCCATTATATATCTAATATCGAAACCCGATGCAGCAATAAATCAAATTCAATCAGATAAAACAAAAATATAAAACTCCAATCTCAAGTCATACGCTTTTCAACTGAACCACAATGGCGTCATTATCGTCATCATTCACAAATAACGCAGGGAATATAGATATATAGAGAGAATTCAGTGTTAAGACACTCCGTTCCTCGATTTTCGCCTAAATTTTGTGATTTCATACTAGTGCACATAGTGTGTTGTTACTAGAAGAGAAATGAAAATTTTCCCCCGAATGGGAATCGAACCCATCACCGTCACGTTTACAGTCAAATGTTCCGTCAATATGGCAATTTTTTGTTAACACACTATAATAGATCTTGTTTTAGAGGTTTCTAGAACAGTGGCCTACAGTTTAGCGATCCATTTACATTTCGGACAAAGGAGCAAAGAAATGGCTAGACGAGGGCCGCACAAAAGATTTCTTTATACAGATTATTTATGATTCGTCTACAAATTATGTTTTGGTATACGTTTTCGTTAAAACGAATTGTTATGAGGGCGTTCGCCTTGTGCGTAATATAATAAAATATGTTGTAGGCTATGTTGTTTTATGTGGATTTTTGATATTTTTTTTATAAAGGCGTTTGATTAATAGAAATAAATGGTACATCACTAAGTTTTGTTGGTACTGTATTTTTTATGCTGTACATTATTTTTCTTTTTAAGAATAGAACAGGATAGGCGACGCGAATTAGCGTTAGCGTTAGCACTAGGTTTGCTCTTTCCGCCCAGTTTCCGAGTCATTGAATATTGTCTAACGAAACTCAATACCACACTTTGTTTTGTTACTAGGGCCAGCAAACTAAAAATAATTACTTCCCTCAAGTGGGAATCGAACCCACAATTCTTACTTGCAATCACACTGTGCTACCACGGCCTTTATAAATATTTAATCAAAATATTATTAAAAAAAACCAGTCAAACAGTTTTCACCACATAACAAGTCTACAATAACCCCGTTTTTCCAAAGCCGGTGTAATTTTGCAATCATAATCTATTCTAAGATGTTACGTATACACAAAAACATACGAGCATGTTACGCTTTGTATTGCACAATGCACTAGCGATGGGAAACGGTAGGCATCGATAAATAAATAAATGTTTTTTTAGCCTTTAGAAGAGTAGGCAGTGATGCAAGTTAACAGTTATTTTAAAATTATGTTGTAGATTGCGGAACCTAACGCCGTGCTTTGTCGTAATAGTACAAGCCGAAAAAGGTCTTAAATATGGACGTACGTAGACTAGAGTAAAAAACTAATTCAGAATTATTTCACATGGTATAAATATGAAACTAAAGAAACGATTTCTTTAATGGAAGGATATGAGTGAATTTCAATGTATATATATAGATAGAAGAATAGATAAATCTTCCTTATCACAAAGAAATGGGAACATATTTTATTTGTTTTTATTTTTTTTAACAGCTATTTAATAATATTACGCAAAACTGTCAGAATAACCTAAAAATTCTAAATACAACAAAATCTAAATTGAATATTCAATGACAAATATTTTTTTTCTTCTAAACAGAAGTGTAAGGTCTACATATTAAATATTTAGCCACCTCACTACTCGTACATTACGCAATGCGTCATAGCAGTACAGTAGCAGTAGTGTTGTATAATTATTATATTATACATACAAAAAGTTGGTCTATCTGTGATATTAATTAACGAGATATGTTATATATGTTTATATCATTTATATGTTGATCATTATGTTACGTATTACATTTAAAACTGTTAGATAATGGTTTTGACGTTATAAATCTCGTTGTTGTTTTCCGTTTCCGTAAAATTTCGAGAAGTTTCTATTAGCATTTCGCTACACTGCCTTCCTACATGCCAAATTTAAACTTTCTAAGTCCAACATTGCCTGTCACTCACTTAGTAATCAAAGAAAACTTTTAATAATTAATATTTCATATCTTTATGATAGATAAAACTTTAATGTAAATTTGGTAATATAATGCTATGCTATTATTGAGATGGTCTCATGGGTGAGCAGTGGAACTCTTCAAAGGACATTTATAAAAAACTCGAGTTTCCGATCAGATAATTTATAGCTCCAAGCACATTCTACAGCACTTTTAGAACTTGTTATAGAAAAGCCTAATTTTTGATATTTATTTTTAAAATGTATATTTTACAAGTTTAAGGACTAATTTGTCGATGTTTTATACTAAGGTACTGCACTACAAGTGACATCGTATTGCGTAAAGCACGTCATTGCACGCTCGGGCGACTTTGCGCTATGTGACCGATTCATGTAATATATACTTATATGTTTGTATGTTACTTTGTTTAGGTGTTTTTTGTTCATAATTTATTTTTAATATATGAAAATAATTATCCGTTGTCCGTAATTATACTTACGTTGACGTTTAAGACGTAAAATTATAAATTCCGTTTTTCCCGTACCTATAGGAATTTTAAGAAGTTCTTTCTTAGTTCTCTCCTACGCTTCCATTGTTACATACTAAATTTCAAATTTCTAAGTTTAGTACGTTGTAGAGTCTATCATTCACTCAGTAAAAGAAGAATCTTATATACGTATTATTGACTTAGTTTTAGAGTTTTGTTTAAAACATTTTTTATATAGGCTTACTATTATAATTAGACAAATTTCCTTCTAACAATTCACTATAACTAGTGAATATTAATGACCAAATAATTTTCATAAAAATTTCAAATTCATAATATTTGTCTATCAATAAAATATCGATTCTAACAATACATAAATACGTGTATCGATACATAAACCAATATACACTGGTACATCATTATGTCAACGTGTTACGTAATTCGCATCACTAGTTGTGTCAGCGATTATAGATTGGTCTAGCTTTAACAATGACTTATATACCATCTTGTCATATTCATCGATCAAAAGTTTTACAAGGCAACGTGACGTGTCACGGCAATTTATTAATGTGGTATAGTCTAGGTGACTTTGAGGTCGTTTGAGACAGCGTCTGGCTGTGAAAGCGACGGTCATGGGTTCGAATCCCACTTGGGGAGTGATAATTTTCATTTCACCGCTCTGGTAGACAAATCGAGGTGTTCACTTCCTCCATTAAACGTGCAAATCTCAAAAATTGGGTGGTGATGTGGAATGAAGTGTATTAAGACTATGTTCCCTCTACCTACCCTGCTGCGACTAAAAGCAGATTTACATCTGCTTTTTTTATTTGATTGCATTCAAAATCGTATACATTTAAATTTATTTTAGTTTTTTTTTCGTTTCGTATAATATATAATATATTTATATATTTTTATTAATATAAAAATAAAAGGTAAACAGAAACATTTCAATTTACATCACACCAGACTAAACATTACTGTATAGGGGCAGACACCGATAATGGTAGGTAATAAACCTTTTATTGTCTGCATTATAGTGTTATTGTTATACTTAATAAAGAATAAAGAACATATTTTTTTTATTTATATTAAATTATGTATTTAAAAAGTATTAAATAAATATGATTATTAAAGTAACGTATTTATCATGGCAATAATATTACATAAAAAAGAAGATTTTTCGTATTAATATTCGTATATCTTTTTAAATATTTTTAAGGCAATTTTTTTTAATAAATAAAAAATGAAATGTCTTTAATTATTTTAGTTTTGTCTTGATCACTTTTACGTTATTCACATCTCAAGTATAATAATAATAAAAAAAGCTGAACAAATTAACTATTCTGTAATCAACATTTATTTCCACATCGCAACACGTTATCACAATCGTAACTCTTATCGGTGCTGATAAGCGGTCAGTGACCCCCCCACTTCCTTGTACCCACGTGGTTGTATTTAGATTAAGTAAATTAACTTTATAATCGCAATGTTTCATAATGCTTTAAAGAAAATACTTTTACTCGACTCTGCTTAAAAAATATAATCATATAAATGAATTGACTATTCAAAATTTTCGTGGGACTTGAACCCGCGCCTCGTCGAAACCGTCCAAGCACCCTGACTACTAACCTATACGTTCGTATCAACCTATATTTACCTTTACCTCATTACCAGAAATAAGAAATTAAAATATTAAATACTAGAGGGCGCGCGCGGCTTCGCCCGCTTATTAAGAGTGAATTCTAAAAAATCCACGAAACACGTGTTCAATAAAATATTTTTAACAGTCTGAATTTAATTTTTTATAAAAATCGGTGGCAATTTAAAGATTTTTCCATATAAACTTTCAACCCCTTATTTGAAACCTTAGGGGGTGAAATCCTAAAAACCTTGAAACACGTGTTCAATGAAATATTTTTAAGAGTCTGAATTTCAAATTTTATAAAAATCGGTACAGATTATAATTTTTTTCCATACAAACTTTCAACCCCTATTTCATCCCTTTAGGGTAAAAATTTTTCAAATTCCTTTCTTAGTGGATGTCCAGAATATGAAAATAAACATCTGCCCAAATTTCACGTTTCTACCATCAGCGGTTACGGCTCTGCGTGCGTCTTACCTCAGTCAGTCAGCACAAGTCCTTTTATATATATAGATTTCAATTCTCCAAGTAGGAATTGAATCCACAACTGTCACGTTTACTGTCACACCCCTGCGCCACGACGGCCTAAATAGTACTTGCAGTCAAATCTTACATCATATTAATCTTTTCATTGCAACCCAATATATCTGTAGTGCGACTTACTTCGGGAACCTCGAATTATTAGATTAAAATTCGAACCACAGCGCGAACAAAGCCGCGTGTAAAAGATAAAGATAGTAATATCCATAAACTCACCATCACGGCTCATTCCCAACTTAAGACACTTCTGTAGACGACAGTACTGACATCTGTTCCGGTTAACGCGGTCCACCACGCACGCCTTGTTTCTCGGGCATTGGTAGTTCACCACTGAAATATTTTCTGTGTTAATAATTATTGTTAAAGATTGTTTTTTTTTTTGAGTCACTAAAGAGTCACTGAGTCACTAAGTTTGTTAGGATAGGCAGAGAAAGACTAGTGTCAAGATTTCATTGGGTGAGACGTAAGTGGAAAATAATAAGAAAAATATGAAACTTGGTGCTTTTGTAGAGCAGTATGGATGAATCAAATTACACTTATTGGTTGTGGATTCGAATCTAGCTTATATTACAAATGTATTGTATTTTAAACAACTGCCAGCAGGTGTCTTATATCGTCATAATTTTTCTACACTACGTGTAAGCACAGTGAATTATAAAAATCAAAATAAGGTATTTGTTGTTTTATTTAAAAAAAAGTAAAATAAAGATAATGTTTCCCTTTAAAAAAAAGTTAAAGCAAATTGAATAAAGAAGCCGACCTGTACTCTGGGAACGTCTGAAGAACCCCTTGCACCCCTCACACGTGATCACCCCGTAGTGCACGCCCGACGACTTGTCCCCGCACACCTTGCATGGTATTATCTCGATTTGCGCTGTAACAATGAAAAAAAATTATAAGTATAAAAAATATTTATTAATATTATAAATGTTATATATTCCGAATACAGCAGGATAGAATGAGTGCTAGTGTTAGGACACTCCGTTATCCACTTTCCATCGAAGTAATGTGGAGAAATAAAATTATTATGATTTTAAATTCCAGGCATATTTGTAAGTCAAAAGAGATTGAAATATATATTAATATATTTTATGTATTGTTAATGAAATAATCAAGAAATAATAATTTAGAGTAATAGGTAATTAAGAAATTTACAGCCCACGAGACAGACATTACGTTGCTGAAAAAAGTTACAGTTAAAGAAATATAAGTTATAAAAATAAATTATTATAATTAATGGATTAATTTATATTTTGTTAATAATCAGAAATATTTCATATGGATAAATAATTTCTTTTGGTTTCTAATGTGTGTACGATTTATATGAGATTAATGATTTTTAAGAAATTATCAAAATAGGAGATGATGATAATAATACTTTTTGCTAAGTATTAAATAATATATTAATAAGTATTTAATATATTTTTTGTTTTCGAAAATATTATATTATAGCTATATTATTTGCTTTAAAATCAACAACCGTATTTTCAATATCATACACGGACATTAAGTTATTTATTTATTTTCTGAATTCGAACCAACTACATTCCGGTCATGTCACAACTACCACATAACCGTTCATACTAAAAGGCAAAGAAACTATTACTCAACATTCAGATTTAAATGAAACTAAAACAGTATTAATGTTAAAATGCATTGTTGTCGATTACAGCAACATTTATAATTAGTTACAAAATCAACTTGTTTTGAATTACACATTTAAATTTATAGGGTTGGGTTATATGATATGGAAATGTTTACTTTACAAGAAATGGTAGCGGGTTCGATTACCGGTTATAGCTTATTTGGATAGTAATTATTCTTATTTTATAATGAACTAAGAAAAGTATTGTTTTTATAATTATAATTTATGAATTTCTGCATAATTTATAATTTTATACTTTACGTTTTATACAGTTCATTAAGACAGTAAAAAAATTCAAAGTAAACAGGACATATTATTTTTTTTCTTATCACTTTTCGCCCATTACTGGGCACCGTTCCACTTAATCAATATGTAATTTATTTATATAATACATATATAATTAATATTTTATATAAATATATACATAAATTTATATAAACAATGTTATCGTATTTTTAGCGTCGGCCTCTTATCTGTCTGTCCGCAGTCTATTAAAAGAAACGAGAAAAACCTACAATTGATTTTTTATGTCCTACTAGTAGTCACCCGCAGCTTTTTTAGCGTGAAAAATCTCGTTTTTTTTCCCAGTTCCGTTGAAATATGGAAAATTTCTTTCTTGGTGCTCCCCTACATACCTTAAGGAACCTACATGCTAAATTTCAGCGTAATAAACAACATAGTTTTGACTGTGACTTGTCTGTCAGTCACTCAGTATTGGAAAAAAAAAATGTTTTTTTAGCTTTACGCTGTATCCTGTACGTAGCAGAGTAGAAGGAATATGGGAACCTAATGTTAAAACACTCCGTTCCCATGAAGAAAAATTTCCGTTCCTCATTCTTCGCCAATTCTGGAGGCGTTACGTGTTGACTGGAGCTCACTTAACGCTTTGTGGCGTTAAATTAATAAACATTTATGAAATATTGAAATATTTGTGTATTTCCATATTTATTTTTCGTATCTTTTAATGTTAAGTGTATTTACATTTGAATAATAAAATGAAATAATAATTTGACAAGAATAATTTGGTTTTCGTAGAAAAATGTACAGATCCACAATTTATAGCTTTAATCGTTGAGTCACAAAAAATCACAAAATACTATATTTATTAAATTTAAAAAAAAACTAAAATAAAAAATTATAAATACTTAAAAAAACACTCAAAATGTCTTTAAAGAAAATATAGTAAGATTATTTTGTATTTGTATAAAATTTAATACTAAACGCCATTTTTGGCTGAGTTCATCGACACCGAGGCAAGGTCGGAGCGCGGCCATTGACTTCACTTGTGCGTGTATGTTATATAAAAAATTAACGAATTTGAACCCTGTACTAACGCCATAAGATTGAATTTTCATTATAGCGAAGTGACAGATGGTATTGTAATCCCTTAGTGCCCATCTTTGGCTGTACGAGATACTAGATCGACTCATTTAATTATATACTGTTGCGTAATAGCATGTGTTTACATGTAGACTATAAACGGAGAATGTATAGAAACTGATCACTCACTTTTATAGATATGAAGTTACGTAGTAGGCCAGAATCTGAGTAAACGTGACTGTTGTGGGTTCGAATCCGAATCTTAGAAAAAGATTATTATGAAGAAAAGAAACAATAAATTATTTGTGTTTCATTATATAAGGCAGAAATAGGAGAATGGAAACTTAGCATTAGAATATCACTGCTGTATGAAATAGCATTTAGCAAACTCTGTATTCAACTAGCAGGGTAGGAAAAGAGAGGAAACCTATCAAGTACCCTTCAATTTCCAAAACTATTCGATTTATTTTGTTACCACAGCGAGGAAATAGAAATAATCTTTCCCTAGAAGAATCGAAGCTACAACAACCATTGCCTGTGCATACAACAGTTCCTAAGACAAGTGCGTGTAGATTATATATTCTAAAACAAAGAATTCAGTGCAGAATTTATTATTTTATTCCTTTTGGTAACATCTCTATAACTCTTATATGTTTAAAAAATATATTACATACTTAACAACCTTCAAAATCCTCCATTTTGGTCATTAAATAGTTGTATAAATTAATATATTTTTAATCATTTAATCGTAAATCCACGCATCAAGTCAATCGACTAATTAATAGTAATTGCATAAGCACTTAAATAATAATTAATTATAACAAATTTTGACGTATGACAAAAATTGTAGGGTATTTTATAAAATATTTTAAATTATAAAATCAAGAATTTAAATAAAAATAACGTACGTTACAGCTCTGTTAGTTATGGGTTCGATTTTCACTTACATCTATGCTGTATACTAAGTTTATAAAGTTTGTTTGGATGAACGTGCTAATCTCAGGAACTACCAGTTTGAATAGATTTTTTTTATGTAAGATATTTTATTTCTTGAGGAAAGCTGCTATATAACATCCTATATATTATTGTATATTCAATCCATATATGATATATGAATTCTATTACGTGGTACTGTAAAGACGACGGTTGTGGGTTCGATTCCCACTCGGCGGAATTAATTAATAATTTTAAAATTCACTTCCTAAAATATCTAAAAAAGAACATGCCCGCGGACAGAAATACCCACTTAGGATGTCCATACCCACATATATCACTAATCTCTATAAAAATGGCATTCTAAATGATAGAGGTCCAACGGCTTAGATAAAAATCCATCCATCAGTTGGCCTGCGACACACTTTAGTAGGAAGTATGCCCTTATTCCAAAACAATAGCAATTAAAAAGCGTAACTGTTAAATGAGACAATGCTGTTGCATAACTGTAGTGGAAATATTGAGCAATTTCATTTAATACGCGCATCTACTGCTTATAGCACGGTGGGTGGAGAGAATATAGTGATAAGACACTCCGTTCTTCGCGTATTGATTTGATTTCAAGACATTGGGTGTTGATGGAACTTTAAACGCTACGCTTTGTTGGGAAAAATACTTTAGAGTGGATTTTTTTTTCTTTTTAATGTTTTTCTTTTTTTTTTAAATGGTAATTCACACGTAGGAAAGAAAAATATTTTTATATAAAGGTACCAAAATTGTGATTTTAATATAGTTATTATTACCTCGAATGGAGAGGATATAGTACAGAGTATAATATAGCGCAATTTGTTTGTTAATATTTCCCTCAATTAGGATTAAACCTAAAACCGTCACACTATAGTCAAACGCTGTTCTACTCCGCCACTATAGACTTACATATCTTCATCTCTATCCAGCTTAAAGAGGTGTTATCCTGTTTATAATGTATATAGCGAGTTACAGTATAAGCATATCAGAACTATTGAAGGGACGCGCAAAGGACAGATTTTAAAATTGCTTATACATGTGATGGTAATAGATTCAAAATATAGGATTTTTTATATTATAAGAAATTTCGCGCTGGTAATAATACATAACGCTGTGTTGAGTTCCGCAACTCAACATGTAATGTCAAAAATTGGGCAGAAAGTGATTAATGGCGTATCTTATCACTGAGTTCCCTCTGTCTAACCTACTTTGCGGGATAAAGCGTGAAGATAAAAAAAAATGTAAATTCCAATTTGGTATATTTATAATACGTATCCGGTGAGATAAGACAAAATTTTGAAAATAGATTATGTTAAACTCTTGATAGACTTGCAAGTTAAAGGATACCTATATAAAATATTATTTAATTAAAATACGCGTGTTTATGATATATATTTTTTTGACTAAGTAAATACAAAAAAAAATCATATCAAACGAAATGAATGGATCAATGCAATACAATACAATGCAATGCAATGCAAACACCCTGAGTCCAATGCACTCGGTCAGCTGTTTGTGACGTCACGGGTCACTGACACCGGATTGTATCACGTCGTGTGACGTCACAGGGTGGGTGGGGTCTGAATTCTATATGACTCGTTGATTGCCATTGGAATTTATATGTGTTTACGCATATTTATAGATATTTATATTATATGAATATAGATATAAAACGTTATAAACGTCACTTATTTTTTTAATTTATTAATTTAAGAAAACTTAAAAGATTTAATTTTAAAAAAGGTATTGTTAATTTTCAATTTGACAAAGTAAGATCGTCTTCATAGTATTTTTTTTATTTTTTTTTTTATTTTATCACATTTTTTTTTATTAAATTGGCGGAGTTTGGATACGGTTATAGATTTGATTCCTATATCATCTCATTGAAAATTTTATACCTAAAATATACTGTTGTAAATTCTGCCACGTGGAACGGAATGATTTTAAATGACTCAAAAAATGGAGAATGGAGAGAATTATCGCCATCTTTTTTAAGTATAGGCGATAAATATACTGTAGTTATTCCAGGGACACAAAATCGCATTAAAACAATCTTATTCAACTGTAGTAGTGTTATCACTACACACACCCACATACGTCACAAGTCAACGGCCCCAGCCAAATCCGAACATCGAATTTGAATTTTAATCTGAAAGTCTGTACGGTACTCGAGATATACTAGAAAAGTAACAGAAATTGAACCTTGTACCATCGTAATAAAAAACATTGACTTTACAAAGTTTTAGTGTATTTAAGACTTTATGGACGAGGACATAAGAACGTATAAATTGACTGTAAGATAGGTGAATGCCCTCGGTTGTCCGAATGTTGTATACCGTTCGGCACAAGTTTCGCCCGTAAAAGAGATCAACTTGGACTCTATTAGAAGGTAATAAAGATTAAAATTGAGTGTGCCAATTAATTACGAATAATTCCCAGAATAGCTTAAATGGTAGAAAAGTTTTATAGCCTCTAAGGACTAGGATTTTAAAATTTTCGAATTTTACGACTTTAAAAAAAAATTATAGTCGGCATTTCAATACTGTATTGGTTCCACGTATAGTTTAGTTAGATGCGGTCCAAATAAGATATTTTAGTGGGAAGTCTTTCTACTAAATGAGAAGATATTAGTTTTTAAAGTTAAATCGTTATAAAATTCTGAGTATTTAAAAAAAACTTTGCTTTAATATATAATTTTTAATATAAATTTTATAAAGTTCACATTAATGTTTAATGTGACCATCTAAATTATGAAATATTAATAAAAAATGCTAGTTAAGACTGGTGTATGTGTAGATTTTTCAAACTACGCGACAGATTTTGATGTGGTTTTCACTATAGACAGGATAATTTGGAAGGAAGATTTACAAGTAGGCTATACATGTATCTTGTACTAGACTAAAGTAAAAAATAACCTGAAATGTTTATATATTTTTGGTAACCAATGAAAACGGTAAAAAAACAGTAAAATTGAAATACCCATGATCATATTATAGTTCTATTCTTAGGGGACGCGTACGTCCAGCTGTGGGCGTTATAAGACTGTATATAATTACGCGAATTCAGTGAGGCGTCTGAAAGTAAGCACGACGGTCGTGGGTTCGATTTCACCCGGAGGAATAAATTATTTTCATTTCCACGCTCTTCAGTAAGAACACAGCACGGCGTTGAGATCCGTCAATCAACATGAAATGTCTCGAAAATTGGATGAAAAGCGAGGCGCAGAACGTTTTAACACTACTTCTGTATATGTTATTATAGTCTACGGGAGCTAAGCCTCTTGTACATATTTATATATTTACAATAATGTACTAGAAATCGAGGAATGGAGTGACTTAACATCACCTCCTTCCTCTCTTCCTTAGTAAAATACAAATAAAAAAGAATTATAACTAGATTCATATGTAGTAATAATTCTTTTTTAATCTTTTTCATATTACAAATTTATTTCTATAGTTTTATTGCTCTGTTTACGTTCGAAGTAGAAATTCCAATTATATTTAGTTTTGGCCACTGATCAGCTGAAGTGATGAGGCTATTGAACTTTTGTCGGGAAAAATTATCTTAATAATATATAAAAAAATATGTAATAAATATGTCTGTTCCTGATTCTTCCTGAAAATTTTATGAAATATAGGAATTAAATAAATTATAGCTATAGCTAACAACTAAATATATATTTTTTAATTAATGAAAATATAAAAAAAATCATTACCATCTATAGGACAAACAAATATAAATTGGGATAAAACTACTGTACGAAATAAAAATAGATTAATTGTTAGTTGTTTTTATTGCATTTGTGCTAATATACTTTTAGAGCTGTAAGTCCTAAATTAATATAATGTTTCATATTACAACATCAATCCGTTACTAAGTGACAGACAATGCACAGCCGGAACTAAGCAGCGTAGAACGCTGAAATTTGGATTTCTCAAAATACCAACGGTAACGGGATAAAACGGGATATTCCATTTTAAGTCCATATAAATAAAGTTACTGGCAACGATTAGTACGAGATAAACGTACAAGCTTTCAATGGTGCAACACTGCAAGGACGTTCTGTTGCAAGAGTAGTGTGAATTGTTTTAAACTTGTATATGTATATAGTTTTACTATTTACAATGTTATATACAAATATTTCTGAAGTGGTTGCCCAGTGGCACAGAGTCTTCTGTAAATGCGATGTTTGTGGATTTGATTCTCACTTAGGAAAAATATTTTAATTATTAAATTATATAATTAATTCTCAGTTTTGGAACCTAGTACTCTATACTAGGTTCCCAGTATTTATCGTATATAGTATATGCGAGAAATAGCGTGAAGCTATTTACTTATTTACTTTGCATCACCTATATAGGATGAGTCCTACTCTACATGATGATTTTCAATTCATTTTCATTAGGAAATATTTAGATCTATAATTTGGAAAGGAAAGCGTGGAACAGAGTGTCTCGACTCTACCTTCTTGCCTACGTGCTGAAATTATCAATGAAAACGGGTGTTAAATTAAAGTAGTACACAAAAAAGTTAACGAAACCTCTAATTTTATAATGAAAAAGATTTTTTTTGTATGAGAGATAATAATTAGTAAAGATAAATAAAAGAAATATACAAAAAACACTATAAAAACAATATTTTTTTTTAAGAAGCACGCTATCAAAACATTTGCTGTTATCAACAGCAAATATATTAATTTAAATTACAATCTAGGTCCCGCAGGCCACACATGCACGTCCTAGCCACGACAGTGACCTAATATCGCTGTTATCGAAACTGAACGCAATTTGCAGTGACGCAGTGTGACGTCACAAGGCAACTGACCTGTGACGACACATTTTTTTAATTCAATTCAACTTTTGTTTATTTTTTTTATGTGAACCTTTTTCTTTTTTGTTTGACCGTTTTTTTTTATCTGTAGTCTCAACTTGAAACTGAAAGCTTAGTAAGGTTTTTTTTTGTTTAATTTTCACTAAAAATTCCTTATCGTTTTCCATAAAGAAATGTATGTAATATTTTTGTTAAATTAACTAAATTATGCATTTTATGATATTGATTTTTCTTATTTTTGTACCAGAGTGGGTAAATGGGAGGTTAAACCCACAACTGTCCCGTATAGATTCAGATACTGACCCAGTACGTAAGATTAATATAATTTAAGAAAAAAATATTGTCATGATGACGTCAGCATTTTTAACGTTACTTAAAATCTTATTAATGAATCACAAGAAATGTATTCCAGTAATGTATAAAAATAGCACCTGGATACATACATATATCAATATATATTTCCCCTTTAAAAATTAATTTAGGAATTGAACCTATAACTCTAACGTGACGTAACATAACTAATATGACGTTTACAGATTTATATTTTATTCAGGTCTACGTTTTTCCGTATACAGAAGAGAGGACATAGAGGAGTCTTGTGAAGAAGAAGAATGTGAACCTCCTATCATCGCGTTTATAGTACATACTGTCACCGTGCCACGATGGCTTCAATTATATTGATTAAAAATATTAAATTTTCACAAAAAATATAAGTTATTCTGTATAAATAATAGCTTGAAAGTGTATTTTTTTGTGTACTCAGAGTATATTTTGATCAAAATGACAGTACATACGGCCCAAAATAAAAGTGACAGCGTGACATCACACCAGAGGCCAACAACCGACAAGGCGAGTCAATGACTTTTATTTCACATTTTTATAAATGTACTATCTCGATAAAATTGTGAGATTAAAGACATTATGTTGCAAACGCTTTTTTTTTGTTTGAAATACACAAAAAAATTATATATGCATATTTATTTCTTTGTCTATATATATAATTTAACAAAAAAATATATATATTTTTAAATTTTATGTATTTTATTATTTTTTTTTATTTAATGACTAAGCCTTTTTTAAGTAAGCTAAACAAGTAACTTTCTTGAAAAACTCACAAATATTTTAATAAAACTAATTTTCTATACTGTTAATGTGTTTATTCTATTAGGCATGTATTTTTATTAAATCACAAAATACCCTCCCTCTTCTTTTAACTCAATACAAAGAAAATCCACCAGTCCCTTGTTAGTTCTTATAATAATACGCACTTAATTCAAACTACTTAGTTTTTACGAAACTTATTCGACCAATCAATGGACAGAGTACAGACGGTTGTAAAACGATTGAGTAACAGCAAGTCAAAGTGCAAACTGTGTCAAGTGCATTCACCCCACGAATCTGACACGTGCATCTCTCATTTAGTGTTGGAACGTTACAAGTGCATTGCATTTGTTTGCATTTTAAACTTTATTTGCATAATAATAGGGTTTTAATTTGAATAATTATTGAAAAAGATAAAATTTTTGAGTTATGTATTTGTTAAATTATTATTTTTCAGCTTCACGCTGTATCCCGTATATAGTAAGATACGTAAAATGAACTTACTACTAAGACACTTCGTTCTCCATTGCGTGTTGAACGTCGAAACTTGTTACCGGAGCAAGGAAATTAAAATAATCCAAAGTGAATTGAAGCCATAACCGTCGTGCTTTCAGGTTGACGATGTGCCACTGCGCCACAAAGATCTCAAGTATAAATGAGGATAAATACAAATAAATTATATATAAGATAGTGCTAAACGTTTCTAATAGCTGCAACTACCTACCTAAGTGTTGTCCTAAAATTTTAAATCATTACAAAACGGAATCTGCTATTTTAAGCCAAATTTTGGTATAATTAACACGAATTCGAAACAAAGAAATATGGTCTAAGTGGAAAAATCTAGGGCAAGCAATTTAGATCATTCAAGATAATGAAATTATTAGTGATTTTTTTAGGACACATGACGTCCTTTCAATGATTTGTTCGAGTCGTTAGCTGGTGCCAATATTGTATGTGGATTATAGTAAATGCTTAACTTAATTTTCTTTTCTTCTTGACTTTCCGTGAAATATAGAAATAATTTCGTTTTGCGTAGTGGAAATCAACGCCGCGCTTTACCTCGGCACCACAATAAAATTAAAATATTATATTAAATATTTCATTTTTACGAGTGGGAACCGAACTCAGAACCTGTTACGTTTACAGTCACACCTTGTGCACCACGACTAGCCTCGTAATTTCTGGCTTAGATTAATGAGTGGAAAAATCTGCTTTATCATATTACACAGTAAGCAAAAATGTAATATCAAGACATTTCGTTTTACTTTCTGCAGAAATCCAAGACAATACGTGCTGACTGGCGGAACTCAACGCCATAAAATAGCTATTGCAAGTGGCTCAAATCTTTACCTAGTATTCTCTAAACCTTTGATATTTTCTATCGAAAAAGAAGGAAAATTAATATATAATTCATACTATTTAAACGTTATAAGCCAAATATGAATGTAGGCATTTATAACTTAAACCAACAAATTAGTAATTAAATTAAAAATAATCATACAATATATAAAAAGTTATAAGCGTTTTTTTTCTTTAAATCGGTCTTATTAAATATTTAGTTATAACATTCGATATTGATAATTACAGAACAAATAAGAACTTTGGATTTATTGGAGTGACGCCATATAATGTACCTTACAGCCAATATTGATATTGCTCAAGACGAAGGTATTTGACGATCATTTTTAATATATTAACAAAATTATATTAATTGTATTAATAAAGAGGTCGTCGTAGCGTAGTAGTACAGTGTATGAATATAATCAGTGGACGTCTGTTCGATTGCTACTATGGAGAATTAAGTTATTTAACTTCCGTTCTCTGGTAACAAATTTCGCCACTCCCAACGTCTCTAAAATTGGACGGAAAGTGGGAAATGGAGTGTTTTAACATTAGTTTTCCTCTGTCTGTCCTGTATACAAGAAAAAGCGTGAAGCTCTATTCATAAAGTTAATAAACAAGAAAAATGTGAGGCAGTGACAGCTTCTGACTGTATACGGAATGGTGCGGTTTCAATACCCATGCCGATGAAACAAAGTGAGTACCGCAACGCCACTCAGCACACACCATCTCCAATTCGGGCGTAAAGTGGAGAACAACGTATTTTGACACTAGATTATCTCTACCTTTCCAGCTCTGTAGGGTGAAGTGTAACTGTATATATGTATATTTAGAACGGAAATTGAATCCACACTAACTTAAAAACAATCTTATTGCAATTTCTAAATAATAGATTGTAGTTTTTTTAGAATTATAAAATAATAGAATATTTTACAGCTAAAATATATTAATTAGCTAAGAGGTAATCTAAGATTAATTCAATAAAAAATATCTAACGTCATCGGAGAGGACTTTACTCTCTATGACTCTACTTATTAAACTCTTCCATTACCTAGTGACTGACAGACAACGTACAACCTAAGCTACGCGGCGTAGAACGCTGAAATATGACTTGTAGGCTCCTTGGGGAGTAAAGGGGAGCATTAAGAAAAGATTTCCCGAAATTCCAATGAAAATGGGAAAAAGAGGTTTTTACGTTTTATATATAGTTCACACAAACAAACGACTTGTATTATAATAATAAAATTCGGTGCTTGTTATATTTTTCAGCAGAAAACAGCCGGATAAAAGAAGTTAATATTTGTAGGCTTCACATATTACATAACGTCGGCAGTAGGGATGTAGAGCTAAGTGAAAAAGACTGAAACTTCTGTAAAGCTTTTATCATGAGAGGATTTTAAAAGAAATTTACCCATTTGTGTCTCATCACTATTCGAACTTTTTAACATTTATAAAAAAGTTAGGCCAGCCACATACATATGTATACATATATATCGTTTTGTAGTTTTTTTTTTTAGAATTTTTATTATTATTTTTTTATTAATGTACTGGAATTAAATAGGTTCAACAAAAAAAAATATGTGCGACCTTTAAGTGCGTGGGCAAAGTTGGTTAGATAGGTTACACACTATATTTACCTATATAATGTTTAGTATAATTTAAAATATTTTTAATACCAAACAAGAATATATTATCAAAATTCATATTATTTCAACACATTTGTATAGGGAAAACAAATAAAAAATATAAAAATACAAAAAAACACTGACTTTTACCTCTTATAGAGTTGGCAGCTTTCTTGTCCATGAACATTCCTGATATAGAGGAACCAAACATCCCATCACTGTTCCCTGGTGGTGGAGACGTGCTATCCGCAACAGATCCTGATGTGATATCCATACCCATCTGGTTGTGCATCACACCCTGGACTTCCGTGTGGGGTTCCCTCTTAAGCTGCATGCCCTGGGGCAGATTCTGTCCCTGGTGCAGCATAGTCGAGGCCGAGGAGTGGCCTCCATGCTGATCAGGAGGCCACTGAGATCCAAACAGCTCGTGGAACTGGCTGTTATTCATCATATTTCTTAACTGAACTTCTTAAGTGACTTTTGAATAATTGAGAACCTTCGCGAATCGTATTCGCATTTCGGCCTAACTAATATCACTCAATTTGGTGTTCCTTGTATTTATGTAAAATTAGTTTTTGTTTTTTGTTTCCGACTTTGTCTAAGGCAACTCTTCACACCATAAGATTTTTTCGAAAAAAATTATGGCACCGTCTAATATTTTAAGCACCACTGCATTAACTGATAAATATGTTCCGGCCGAGCGGCGATGTAAGATTCCTTTTCGCGAAGTTTAACTCTGGGATTAACTTTTTGAAAAGTAACAAGTTTTTTGGCATTTTGTTGCCGTGGTCTCTATTTTATTCGCTTCGTCTGTCTTAAATAAACATTCTACTAAGGCACTGTTATATTTATTGTAAAATTCACTTGTTCCCGTATACTGTTTAAGGAAAACACAAATATCTGTAAACAGAAAACCAGAGCAGAAAAATGTGTTTGAATGATTTAAGAAAGAAGTAAGAAAACTTTCAGTTATTGAAAGGCGATCGCCGATTTTAGCGAACCGATGTCCATCGGTTGTCTAAAATCGCGATTATTACGTGAAAACTAGCTCTGATATTCTGATGACACGAATCCAATCAGCGCAATTTGGTCACACGCACTAAAAAAAGGCACTGTCACTATAAAAAAAATACGTTCACCTCACTGTAAGGGAAAAATTTGTACGTTATATTTTGTACTATAGGTTGTTCACAACTCGGCTTCGCGTTTGCGACTGGAGATGTCGACGCCGGGACGGCTCGAACCAAACTGACGCATTGACGAATCTTCGAGCCGGGCTAACGAAAAATTATATATTTTTTCATTCGGCCGAATAATCAACTTTGGTAGATAGTTCAGTACCCCCAACAGTCGGAACTGGCGAAAATTTTGGCCAAAATGGCAGTTTAAGACGGGAACCCTGGGTTGACACTAGGGTAGGGTGTGGAACGTCCCAAAAACGTAATTAGAAGTAGGAAAATGTTTGCAGGGCCCGAGTAATTAAGATATAAAACGAGCGGCGGACGATGTCGTGTGGTGTATCGATGTGTGCGCGCGCCGCGTCCGCACGCACACGACCGCACGCACACAGACGCGCCGGCGTCACACCGTGTCGTTGACCCCGAGACCCAAACAAAGTGGATTTCGGTGAAAAGCTATTGAACTCTAGTTCGGGACTTTAGACGCTTGCATTTTTTGGCAATTTGATGGGCAATTTTTTTTTTAAATTTTAATTTTTTTTTTGAAACGCATTTTCTCTTAAATTCGTGCAGTGACGTCAACATCAAAAACAAAACAATGTCCAAATCAGAAACAACAATGTGATAGACAATTATTTTTAATTTTTTTTAATGATGTTATTACGTCACAACAAGTTCAATGACCCCGGAAAATATTGTCAACCGGTTATGTCAATTTTCATTCTGTGCTGGGATCTTTCCATATGAAATTTATATGCTGAATCATTCATTTCTAAGCTAAACAGTTCTTTTCTTAGTCTTTTACTATTTAAATAAACGTTTTAATTTACTTAAAATCATGAAAAATTATAATAAAAAAAGATTATAAGTCCTACTAACTATATACCTTTGTATTTTTTTTAAAATAAACCATAGACTATAAAATATTATAGAAATTCTAAGGCCATCTATAAAAGTATTAAAGAAGTAGTTTAACAAACTTTAATATGCACATAAATAAGTTACAATATCAATACACACTACGAGTCATTAACACGATGATACCATTTCTATCATATTTATTTATTTTTAAATGAATATTATATTATAAATTGTAATAAAATATTATTTAAACGGCGTTTAATTCCGCCACTTCACACGCAATGTCTCTCCCTGTAACTAGGGTAGAGCAGTAGAGCACAGTGATAAAAACGATTTTTTCTCCTCTCCATTCATAACACTGACTTAACCTTGATTAATTTGTATAATGAAACTATTTCATTTATATTATATTGTTTGTCTATTGTTTTTATTGTATTTTTTTTGTTGTAAATAATTATGTTTTTCTAAGAAACCATTATGTTATTATAAAAAAATGAAATAATTTATTTATTAACTCACAGTAATTACTAGAACGAATTGAATAATATTTTTTTTGGTGAATATTCCACTTACATAGTAACAATTTTACATATGCTCGTATGTTTTACTGAGGCTACTAAAATTTAAACAGCTGCCGTATGGGGTCCCTTATAATTACATATTAAATTATTATCGTCCAAAAATCTACACTAAAAATAAGCGTTGTAAGTTTTATTTTTATATCCAGACAAAATGTTGAGTAAAATAAGCTAACATACCTGTGGGTTTGATTCTGTTCGGAGGAAACAAATTATATTTATTTTTTCGGTCTAAGAAAGTTAAAGTTTTAAATAAATCGTCACTTTTATGCAACGCAATGTCTCGAAAATTTTTATAGTGCATGGGGAACAGAATGTCTTACATTCGGGTTACTCTGGTCTATGTACATTATAAATCGATGTTATATTTTGTATTAAATTCTGATATAAAAAAATTTTCGACTTTGTTTGCTCAAATTTCACAACATCTCCACATCCACAGCGTTTGATTTCCATATCTCCCAGATAAAAGATTAATCTTAAGAATATTTCCACGTCTTGTATATAAAACCTTGTTATATATAACCTAATAAAATATTATTTTGATTTATTTTCAGGTACTACTGTAATAAATTATTATTATAGGATATTATAGAATATTATTTGGAGACTATTATGGCGTAATGGGACATCGTCTACCTATAACGCAAAGGTTGTACATTTCTCCATTCTAGTGGAAAGTACAGCGTAGAGGTTCGTAATTGAATGGAAAGTAGAAAAACAGAGAGTCTTAACTAGATATTTTCCTCTGCCTACCCTGCTATACAGGAAAAGCTTGAAGCTCAATGTGAAGATCCGAGAACTTTTAATTTACTTTAAGCTAAAGTATTTAATTTAAAAAATAAATGAAATTTAATAACAATAAGAAGAAAAAATAAGGAATATTTTCAAAATATACTCTGCTCTACCTCTAATATTTGCATTTTAAATAAAGTACCATAATATTAAACACAAAATGTATATAATACAATTTAACATTTCTCGAAATTTAGGCCAAAAGTGGTAAAAAACCAAAAAATATAAATGAAACATAAATTAAAAATATTTAACATAACCTCTTTTCGGCAGTCAGTTAAGGCCACATGGGGCAAATCAATAACCGCGATGACGTCACAAGGTCGCCTCCACAGCGTGGAAACGGGAAAATGGCGGCGGGGAAATTTGTGAAGTATGGATTTTTGAGTGTCTTTTATAACATTTCATGTATACGTATACATATATTTTTTTAGCTACACGTTGAACCCCGTACATAGCGGGTTAGAGGGAACCTAGTGTTAAGACACTTCGTTCCACACCTTTCGTGTGTGTTGAGTGGCTGAACTTAACGCCACATTTTATCTTAATTATATAAAAACTTGTTTTTTTCTAAACCATACGGTATCTCAATTTTATAGCATTTTATATATAGCAATTTTGTTCATTCGTGTGGGGAGCGAACCCATAACCATCGATGCTACGATAGCCACACACAAAATAGCATAAATATATGTTGTTAATTATTAATCGATATTAATAATATCTTTTAGGACAGAAATCTTTTATAAAAATCTTCCTACAAAGGTGTTAATTACGAAAAATTTAACTAAATATAGAAATTTTACTTTTAAGATATTAAAGAGCTTAATTTGAGTTTTTTGAAGCTGATGTCAATGTACTATATTCCCAGCTTTCTGCCTGAATTCATTCCCTAGAGTGGGAATCGAACTACAACCGTCACCTTTACAGTAATGCATGCACTACATGCCTTTGCGCTACCACAGCCTCAATATTTATGTTAGGTTATAAGGGCTAGAAAACAAATTTTAAATTTAAAATTGAAAATATAAAAAAATATATATTTAAAATATTTTATAGTATTTGTAATAAACACACAAATTCCGTGGCTTTTTCTTCCTTAACTTAACGTCTAACAATACAATAGGCTAGAGTATTACTTAAAAGTGACCTTGTAAGTGGTAAATCCTAATCTCCTTAGACTCCAGATTAAAACGAAATATTTGTATATATTTTTTTGAATTCTCACGCTTTTACTATTACTATAACTATTATTAAAAACAATCAATATGTCTTATTACAATCTGATTTGAACTCGCAACCATCGCATTGTATCTAGAAACTAAGCCATTACAGTCTATAGCTAACAACGGAACATTCAAAAGCAAAGTCACACTAAATAATATTTGTAACAGTATTTATTAATTTATTTTATTCAACTGTAGAGTATAATTTTACAGTTTTTTATCAATTCCTACTTTCATGGCGAAATTTTTCTTAATTTGAAACTCACGGTATATGGTACCGTTGTCAAATATAATTGTAATAACGTGCTGTAAATTCATTAAAACGGGATAGAAATATTATTAGTTTTTATTTAAAGGGAACCTAGTGTTAAGACACCCTGTTACCCAATGTCTGCCCACTTTATTAGTTATATAAAATGAAAATATTTAATATTTAGTTTCCTCCAGTGGGAACCCACCACCGTCTCGGAAGGCAGTTATGCTGAAGAGCCGACAACAAGCTCAACAGTTGTTCTTATTTCGCAAAACTTTGAAAATACATAAATCATTAGCTTTAAGCATGCTACACATAGAGCAGTAGGCTGAAAGAATATAGTGTTAAGACCACTCTCCTCGCTTTGGTGAGATATATCGCGGCGTTGAATTCCACAACATGCAATGTCCCAAAAAGTGGGCAACGACAATATGTGAGATACAGCGTAATTTTTTTTATGCTGAAAACTCTTTCCTTTATACCCAGTTTTTTATTTTTTTATTATTTATTAGCTTCACGCTGTATCCCGCACACAGCAGGGTAGGCAGAGGGAACCTAGTGTTAAGACACTCCGTTCCCCACTTTCTGCCGAATTCTGGAGGCATTGCGTGTTGAGGGGCAGAACTCAACGCCGCGCTTAACCTCGACACCAGAGCGAAGAAATGGAAATATAAATTTAAGTAAATATTTCATCTCCTCGAGTGGGAATCGAACCCAGAACCAGTCGGTTTTGCAGTCACACTTCGTGCCGCTGCGCCACGACCGGCCTCTACACAGTTTTTTGAAGTCTAATTTAAAAATTTATGCCTATTTTGATACAAAAAAACATGTTTTCGCCAATTTATAGCACAGTATAACATAGCTTCCACTGTGCTACTATCGGTGCCATTGACCCGCGTTTGGGGGTTCGCCGACCGGCCGCCGAACCGAGATAGTAATATTGATCGATCAGAGTGACAGTTATACGTCATGACCAGAAAACACTTTGAATAGGAAACTTGGATGAATTCCGCGATTTTTAAATTAAATTATAATATTTCGGTAAGGCAAATCCGGCGTTGAGTTCCGCTTTTTAACACACAATGTCTCGGAATCGGCATTAAAATGAACCGAATATCTTGATATTAGGTGTTCTTTGCCTACGCTGTTATATGCGGAATAAAACGCCATTACTTATAACTTTTTTAAATTTGACTAAAAAAAATAGAAGGATTTGGCATTTTTGCTTTTAACATTTCTTCTAATAAGAATAAAAGAAACAGCCCATCAAACCCATCAAGTCCTCATTTGGTGCAACATTGATGTAATTTGCACTTTTGAAGACGCAGGAGACGAAATTAAAGTTCTTAAATTATATATTTCTATATATTCAACATATTTCTATATATTCTATTCTTGTTTTTTGTTTTTATATGTAATTATATTATTGTTACACGGAATAAATGATATGACTTCTTCTCTTATTACAAAAAAAAAATCTTAAAAAAGTCTTAGGTCAAGATATAAAAAGTAAAGAAGCGTGACGGAAAAGATAAAAAAAGGTATTTGAATAGATGTTTTTTTATTTTTTTGGCATATTAAAAAAATAAAAATATAATTATATATTATTAACGTTATAATTATTAAACACTTGTTACACTATAATTAAAACATTTTTATCGTATGTATATGTATTTTGACAGTTGTGACAATTCATAAACTTGGCTTAATGGATTAAAATGAAATTTAGTTCACAGATAGCTTGTAATCTCCTACTATAAGACCAAATAAAAAAATGTTTTATTTAGTTAATTGCTATAAAAATGAGGCCATCAACTGTAATCGTAGTGGTAGTGGGTTCAATTTCCACTCGAGTTTATATTATATTTACATTATATATTATTTTGTCTCCTCTGCCCTCGAGAAAAAGAACTGTTTTGAATACTATAATATTATGGGGTTGGTTTAGTACATAAAATCACATTCAAATAATCTAATTATAAGTTTTGACTTTTATTTAGACTTGTTACAAATTAAAATGGTCACTTTTATAATCTATTTTCATAAATTTAAGTAGGTTATCATTTTCTTTGTTTGTACCGAGGTATTTTTACAAATCCTACAGATAAGAGGTTTTTATTAATAATACTATGAATATAAAAAGTCTCAACCTGTATTCCGTATTAAGTAAGGTAGGCAAATTTGTAAAACAAAGATCGTCAAAAATAATGATGACTAAAAAATCTTTCTTTCTTTATTATAGTTAAAACAAATACTGCTCCTAAAAAATGGTAATAATAAAAATTTCAATAATATATTAATAAGAAAGACATATTATTAAAAAGACAAGTCAAAATTATGATCTATAACTTAGCTTTATTATGATAAATTTGGATTACATATCATATATGGGCATGAATATTAATCATTGTATCCATTAAGTATAGCCATTTAGAGTCTGTATTTATGTTAGTGAAACTTTTAGAGAACGACAGTAAAAGTAAACTTATTGATAATAGAGATTGCTTAATGTTTTGAAATTGTTAACTATTATGTCTGTATGTCTTTTTTATTGGTGTCTTGTTTTTTTTTAGAAAATTTTGGGTAAGATACTTTTTTGCTTATTTGAGGGTATTTTAAATATTTATTATTTAAAAATTATTTAATATGATCATTAAAGGTTTTTTTTTATCATTTATAATTGTATTTCATTTCCTCGCTCTGATAGTTAGAGAAAATTTGGCGTAGAGTTCCGTCTCAACACGTTGTCTTAAACATTAAGCGGTGCACGAGAAATGGAGTGTTTTAACACAAAATTTCTCTGCCTATCCTGCTATATACAGGATACAGGGTGTAGTTAAAAAAATATTTTAAATATACGTACATATGTATAATACAAATGAATGGAATTTATACACCATTTTTGTTACAAAACAAATAATTTATTCTTGCTTACACAAATGAATCACACGCCGTACTTAGTTTCAAAATAACAATCGACTTAGTTAATTCCTTTGAATTGAATTACGAATTTCAGAACACTTCTTTACATAAAATAATATTATAAAGGCATCCATAGTAGGACTCTATGCCTACAATGAAATAAAAAAAACATCAATGTGAAGTTGAAAAAAACAATTTTATATTCGTTAAAAACTGTTATTTTTTTTTATATTTTTCAAAAAAATAACACCTTTCTACGCCTACAATCAACACTTTTCTACGCCTACAATCAAAATGAAAAGAATAAAAAAAAAACAAAACGTCAATGTCAAATTCAAAAAATAGAATTCCAAACGCGCTGGCGTCACTCGCCAACAAATACCACAAACGGGGAAGCGATAAGACGCGGCTACCCACGTGGTGGGTCAACGTCTGCTCTACTGCGCAACAGGGGTTACTGAACTGAGGCTACTATAAGTATACAGCAGGTGACTAATTGCTTGCGTGAACATGTTTTATATATTATAGCTAGGTTCATATCTTGTCTCTGTATCCTGTATATAGCGATATAAGCATTGAAAATGTAGTGTTAAAACACTACTCTCTGTTAGTTGATTAGAAATATTTTATTATTATTTTAGCTTCATACTGTATTCCGCTTATAGCGTAGTGCCAAGACACTTCGTTCTCAACGCACCGCCCATTTTTCTAGAAATTGTGTGTTGAGGTACAAAACTCGACGTCGCACTTTGTTTTCTTACTACAGCGGGTACATTAAAATAAATTTAATATAAAGTTTCCCGTGTATTTAGATATAATTTTAGACTGTGATGGTACAGCAAGGGCACAAGCGTGCGACTGTAAATGCGACGATTGCGTGTTCAATTCCCACTCAGTGGATTGAAATATTTAATATTTTCATTTCTTCCCTTCGTTGGTTGGTGCGTTGAGGTCCGCTACTTAATACGCAAAACCTCAAGAATTTCGTCCAAAGTGGAGAACCGAAGTGTCTTAATGGAAACAAAATGTCTTAACACTAGGTCCCCCGGTTCCCTCTGCCTACTCTGCTAAGTGTATCATTCAAGGTAAAGTTAAAAAAAAACAATCCCACGGGGGTTCAAATCCACAACCAACCACTCACCGCTTTTACAGTCAGACGCTGTAAAAGTGTGACACGACTATCTCAAAATTAACTTCCTACCTAATATAGTGTTAAATTTTAGTAGTATATGAAAATATATAATAAGGAACCGTACAAACGTAAGGCATTTTATAAAGAGGCTGATTCACGCGAGTTGCAAGTCCGTGACCCGTAATTTGGGGGTCGTTATTCGACCTTTAGGCCGTTTGCCTCTAAGGGCGGGTGAATAGAACGAGGTGGTTACAGCTACATAGATTCATCAACCTTTCCGTTCAATTTTGGATGTATGAATCACGTTTTTTTTGTGTATATGTGAAATATTGCGTAATAAAATCCGTTTATTTCCGCGGTTATTATATATTTTTTTTAATTTCACGTTATAACGCACATAGCAGGGTACTCAGAGGAAACATGGGAACCTAGTGTTAAGATACCTCAATCCCATTAAGACACTTTCGTTCGCTGGATTAATCGAGTATATTTATTTTTTTCTACAGTATACCGAAAAATGTATAAAAACGTCGGATTTCCTAAAATGATTTATACACGTTTGAAACTATTACAACTAAATATATGTGATTAATTCGGTTTAATAGTAATTTACAATATTGTTAAATTTTATTTTTAACCTTTTTCCTTTTGAGTTTTTTGCTTGATAGACAGAAAGAAGGTACTTTTAAAACAGATTGACAGAATGTGAATACATTTAACTCTTATACATACATCTGTAATCTTTTGTGCTCAACTGACAGGTTGGAAACGCCATAATTAAAGAACTGGACATGGCATTATAAACCAACGTTTAAATTTATATAACAATATAAATATAATATTTAAAAAAAACTATAGATTGAGAAAATGTTTACGGTAATATAAGTTTTTTTTTGTATTTCATAATATGAAATGAGTTAAAAAGGCATTGCGTGTTAAATAGTGAAACTCAACGCCGCGATTTGGTTTGTTAATAATTCGTTCCCCAAAGGAAAATGGAATCCACAACCGTCGCGCTTACGTCGCGCATTCAGGGGGGGCCTTGTGTAACTATATCTACAAGTGCCGGGAAACCTACCAAATTTTTCCTTGACATTTTTTACTTATTTTCTCATATTCTCATTCTCTTGATAAATGTTTAAAAAAAAAAACTTTAGAAAATAACGAAGATAAATAACACAAACATAGCTTAAAAACTTTGAATCTAAAGATATCTAAGATTATTTCTGTTAAATCCACACGCACAAGTGTCAAGGAACCGTCGTCTGTCACACACCAAAAGTTTATTTTCGAAACGACCTTGAAGACACTTTAAATCCCGGCTAACGTCATATAATTATGGCGATTTATCAGACCAGCTGTCATTCGATTTTGGCATAGCTGTGATTAAAAAAAAATATGACGTCTCTGTTTTTTTTTTAAACAGTAAACCTTTTTCATGTAAACGTCAAAAAAGTGACAGCCAACCGAAAATAATGGTTCATAGACAAATGATTTTGTGTGTTGTGATTAATTGCGGAATTTTTGCTAGATTTTTTTTTGTATATAATATAAATACGCTATTTTGATTGGGACGATATTTTATTTTTTTAATATTTTTTAGAAATGTTCCACATTTAGGATTGTGTTTCTAGTCCCTATGACATTTAGGTCTAATACTTCTCAAAATTCTTCTTAATTCAAATCTATTTAATTTTTTTTAGATATTCCGCTAAAAAATAGTGTAAATTTTTTTGATTACTTATTTTTATGTATTATAATAAAGGACCAATTTTCCTGCTTGTAAGTTGATGGACCCAAGGTCACTTACAATGTAATCTAAACGAAAATGATTATATTTTGACAAAAGGAACTTGAACTCACTACCATCTTTTATTTAATATTTATGTAAATATTTATAAATAAATTATATATTTAAAGGTAAAACTGATGATTTAACTTAAGATTTTTGTTTAATAAGAAGTTTCTTGGTGATTAAGAAAAATGTATACATATATAATATATACATATATTACATACTTATAAAAATACATCATAAGTTAAATATACACCGATTATACACTAAAATAGTGACCAAACAAAAAATTCAAGTGACTCCGTCGCGAGGACGTTGATCTCGGGTGAACAACCTATCACTGACCTATTCTTACAAACTAATATGTTATTAGAACCTGTGTTTAGGCTTTTTTTTCATAAAGAAAATGTCTGTCTGCACGTTTGTTGACATATTATTCTATATTTTTCAGCTTCACGCTGTATCCCGCAGGGTAGACAGAGGGAATCTAATTTTTATACACTTCGATTCCCTTTTGCCGCCGTATTTTCGAGAAATAATTCATTTTCCAGAGTGGGAATCGAACCGACAAACTTGACATTTACAGTCACACGCTGTGTCACTACGACAACCTCAGTAAATAGGCGTGTTTATACCAGGTCACTAAATGAATGAATGATTCCCGTGGGATCACTGGAAAAAAAGTTAGTGACATATAAGTGATACCTAGTGACATATAGACATTGAACGTGGGCGTAACGAATTAACTATTTAAAGAGTTTTTTTTTTAATAAAACCGTTATCCGGTACAATGGTTTTCTTGAAACACCAGGATATATATTTAAGGATATCGTGGCGTAGCGTGTCTGACTGTAAGGGCGGCGATTGTGGGTTTGATTCCCACTTGAGAAATTAATTATTTTGATTTCCTCGCTCTGGTAACAAGACAAAGCGTGGTATAGATCCCGCCATTCAAAATGCAAATTGGCTGAAAAGTGAGGAAAAAAGCGTGACATAATATAAGGTTCCCTTTACCTACCCTGCTATCCAGGAAAACGCATGAGACATCTAGTGTCAATATGACATATTTTCTGTACTTCGCTTATAATAAAAAAAAATAACGGAGAGTGGAGAATTTAGCCGAAAAAATATCAAGTTTACTAACCACTTTCTTTATAACACAAAGCAAAATACCATAGGACCTACGACAACTGTACGCGGAAGTGCGACACGGGTCAATCAACGCTGGGCGAATTTTGGCACATTCAACCTAATGTCGATAACCTTTGGTTTGTGCTTTACAATTACTGATTCGAGTTTGAGCTGAAATGTTGTTATATAAAAATTGTATTGTATTGTATGTTTTTTTTTGCAAATTTGAAAGGTGGAACAGAGGCGCGGGTTCAAATATCGCTGCGGTATTTTTTTTTTCAAAAAATATGTTTTGTCAAGTGTGCAAGTACTTAATTTTTTTTTAAATTATATTTTATTTTTATGTAAATCTCTATTTAAATGATACATTTCCCTAGTGTTTTAATGACTAGGCATGGTTGTGGATTCAAATACCAATTGAGGATATAATATTATTAATATTCAACCAATAATAATACTTACATAAAAATGTAAATAAAATATAAAATAATATCCAAAAAGTATTTTTCTAGCGAACATTTCCAAATAAATTACTCATTTCCATAGAAAAGCAATATTAAGCAAAATTACTATTCATAATGATTGTATTAGAAAATCATATCATGAAAATAAACGAGTCCATCATGGCACAGTGGTATACCACCTGACTAAAACGCAATAGTTGTGGGATTGATTGATTGAAATCATTTCCTGGCTCTGAGAAAAATGCGGCGTTGAGTTCTGCACTTAGTTTTTGGAATACAGGCGGATAGCTTAGCAAACGGAGTGTCTCGACACTATTTTATATACTATGCGGAAAAAATCATATATATCACTAGGCAATAAGTATTAAATAAGTCACTTTCGTTCAATATACCAAGTTGAATGACCGTCAAAAAATTCGCCGACCCCGCACAACGGTGCTTTGCTTTTGGCTTCCTCGTTTCTTATTATGTATTTAGATAATTGAATAATATATAAAAATATAGATAATTTCATTATCTTTTTTATTGTGTGAGTTTCATCAAAGTGGCCTCAGCCGTTTTTGAGTTATGAGCGAAAATGTAAACGTTATGTAATCTTGTTGTTTCAGTACGTTGATCTTTAATATGGATAAATTTAAAATTAAAAATGATAGTTAAAAATATATGAAGATAGCCATAGTACCGATAGGATCATATCTGAATGTTTGTATTAGTTGTTAGTTCGAATACCAACCACTACATTAAGAATATATGTCACCTACATATATTCAGTTTCAGTACAAACTTTGGTCTTGATTAAATAAAAAGAAAATGGCCAGTATTGTTTTTAAAATCAATAAATTATGCCAAAAAAAATAGAAAAATATGAAAAAAAAAGAAAATTACGCCACAAAAAATATCGTAATAAATATATAAAAAGAAAATAATATATATATGCGAAAAACGTATCTCAAACAGTACAATCAACTTTCGGTCGTTCGTTGAACCCGAAATTTCGGCGGTCGTTCACCCGGTCGACACCCTGAGAGCGGGACGGATATACGTAATTCTATTTGTTAGAGAGAGACAGAAACACCATGTGATGTACAGACCGCTTTTTAGATAAGAGGTAGGTATTTTCATTGTCTATTATTAATCAATTAGATTTTAACCGACTTTGATGAACGTAGTACGAAACAAAGTGATTTAAATATTGGTTAAGTGCTATTCAAAACTAAGAATAGAAAAATAACGCGCCTCTTGGAAGCTGACTTGATAAGAACGTAAGGTTTTGACGGTTATTGAGAGGTGCAGGTTCGAATCCCGCTACGTTCAAATTCTTATGTTTCATAAAAAAGTATAAAACAACGTAGTTTAACACTGATGTACGTATATTTTTTTAACTTCGCAACGAATTTTAATGCGGTTTTCACTAATGAACAGAATAATAGGATAATGATTTATTTCTATAATACATGCATATTATATTAAACTATAGCGGATAAATAATATCGAAAATTTGTAAAGTTATAAAAAAATATATTTTTTAAAACGGTTTTAGCCAGCGTGGACGAAAGCACAAGCGAAACACTACTTATAAAATATAGTGAAAATCAGTTTCACGCTGTATCCCGCACACGTTAAGGTAAGCAAAATCTTTTATTGTTTTGCTAATAAAAGTATTCTAGAAATGAAAATCAATAAGGATACATTATACTAATACTGTCCACTTGTCCTTCATTTACTGATATTACCAGTTCAAGCTGAGTGGCAGACCTAACCGAATTTTGTATTTCCTATTCGGAGAAATTAAATATCCCACGATTGGGTATTGAACCAACAACCATTACGCTTACATTTAGACGGTGTTACACTACGCCACTACGACCTTATTTTCTTTTTTTTACTCCGTATACACTCGTAGCAGAGTAGACAGAGAACCTAGTGTTGAAACACACTATTCTCTACGTTCCAACCAATTTACCTAAATAAATAATAGTTTTCCCCGATTGGGAATCGAACCCACAACTGTCACGTTTATATCTACATGGTGTGCCTCTGCGCCACGACGGCCTCATAATAATTATTGGCATTTAAATAGCTATGGCACAAGGTAAACTTTCCCGGTTCAACGACCTCGGTCAGCTGATAGGGTGAGTAAATAGCGTTGTGAATTCATTAGAAGGAAGTATAGAAGTAATATTTTGAACTATGAAACATCACGCTGTATCCCGCAAATAATCCCGATAACCGCCCAATCCCGCCCAGGGAAGGCAGAAGGAACGTAATGTTAATAATCTATTTTTCACTTTTTGGCCAATTTTAATCTATTGCGTATAAACTGTGTCGAAACACCACGTTGTAAAAAAATGTGTTCTTTTTTCGATTTTTTTAAATATTTCTATATATAAACTATTTAAAGACCTAAATCTGAATGCGGTTTAGATTTACATAAAAAAAATGTGGAATAAGTAGTGTATTAACACTATTTATAAAATATAGTAAAACAACGATTTCCTTTTCATTGCATTGTAAAGAAAATAAAAATATGTAATACACTATAATAAATAAAAAAATCAAATAAAATTCATTTGCTCTAATAGACAAAGTGCAACGTAGAGTTCTGCCTCTCAACACGAAGTACCTCGAAAAATCATTTGAGAAGTGGGGAACGGAGTGTTTTTACACTATGTTCCCCCTGCGGTATCAGGGAGAAATCATGCAAGGAACGCGTGAAAAATAACGTTTTTTTTAAATAAAGCTATTTTTTTGCACATCTCAACTTGATCATCATTTACCACGTTATTCTTATCTTATCATACGTCAAAATACTCTATTATCGGTCAATCGAAGTACGATTGGCAATCTATTATGAAATATTGATTTTGGCAACATTTTTGATTGAAATATCAGTCGATATGTAGAAATAATATGGGAAAAAACCTTTGGAATTGTATGAAGAGATTTGCACACCCATCTTATATCTGACTTGGGTGAGTGTTGCTTAACTAGACATATAAGTTATACTAATTTATCTTAAATTTAGTAAGTTTTACCAAAAAAATGGTACTATTAAAATTTTCGATAACACAGTGTAATCTAGTATCAATGATATTTGTATCATCGTCAGTATCATTGATACTGTGTTTTCGAAGATCAAATGATGACCTTCTGCCTCTCTTACCGCTCACTCTTCCTTAACAAATTTGTTTTACCATTCTTTCATTTGTGGGCATCGAACCTGCTGCGTTTACAGTTCGTGCAACTGTAAACGCAGCAGGCTTGTGCCCCTGTGCCAGAACTGGCCTCCACACGTACATATATATATTTACATGAATATGCATGTGGTCAGCTTCACGCTGTATCCCGCATACAGCAGGGCAGGCAGAGGGAACCTAGTGTTAAGACATTCCGTTCCCCACTTTCAGCCGAATTCTGGATTCATTGCGTGTTGAGTGGCAGAACTCAACACCGCGCTCTACCTCGAGTGGGGATCGAACCCACAACCAGTCGGTTTTACAGCCACACTTTGTGCCCCTGCGCCACGACTGGCCTCAGTGTATGTGGTAATAATAATTAATTATTTATAATAACAAAAATTATCATAACCAAACAAAACGTTATATTAACATGGACTCAATTAAACTGTGATAATGTGCAGACAGTCAATATTGTACCTCTATGTTAGAGGCGATTGCGAAAGAGAGACAAGCTACAATTAAAAAAATATATGTTTTTTGTTTATTCCTCGTTCATTATTTAGGTAAGCAGCTAATGAATTCTTATGTCTTAATATTTACATTCGCTATGGCACGAAGGCAAAAGCCCGGCGTTGAGTTCCGCCACTCAACACGCAATGCTTGCAAAAATTAGGCGGTAAGTGGAGAATGGAGTGTCTTAACACTAGGTTCCCTCTGTCTCCCTGCTAGCTAATATAGACGTAATATACCACCGAAGTCCATTTTTGGTCTCAATAATATTTGCGAACTATATAGCCTGACTAAATAACAAAAAATGACTAAAATGGCAAAATCATGAGATAATATAATATGGCGTAGCACTCGTCTACGTCGTTCTTATAAAAAGGATTTGATTTCAAAACTGTCACATTTTATTATCGTAATTACATTTTTTTGATTACAGTGACGGCGTTAGGCGGCGGAACTCAACGCCGCGCTTAGTTTTAAAAAAGTGGAGAAATAAAAAAAGCTTAAATATAATCATTTCTCCGGACGCCAAAAAATAAAAATAAATCAAAATCAAACCAACGACCATCGGGATTATAGTCAGATCCTTTTTCTATACCACAATATGACCATTTTATAACAATTAAATAATAATTTCCTTAAAATTCGTAGCCCTTAGATAAGGGCCAAGGTCAGTGACCTGTCAAATAATTTTACATTTGTAATGTATGTTTGTAAATTTTGTTTATGTGTGCGTCAATTACTCATATAGTTCATTGGCCCAGAAAAATATTGTGAAACAATGATTATTGTAATACTAAGAACGATATTAGTTATTAGAAGGAAAATGCAAGGGCAAAGTCAAGGAATTTAGGTATGTAGTGTAGTGGTGGCATTACAGCAGTAGTATATTATAGTAGATTCGATTTAAGAAACGCTGAGGTTAGATATTTCCCTTATTTCGTATATAGCGGGATAAGCTGAGGTGTTAATACACTTTGTATAATTAGGGTCTCTAAGAATTTAATAAAAAGGTGAAACGCTACGGTTGTGGGTTCTATTCCCACTAGGAGAAATGAAACATTTTCATTCTCGCTCTGTCTGTTAACAAGAAGCAGCGTGACACTGAGTTCCGCGACTCGAGTGTCCCAAAAATTAGACATTGTGTGGAAAACGCAGCTTATTACTGTAATAACATATAATGATAGTAGTAAGTAAATATATGACAAACTACATATTTTTTTCTTATAAAAGTAATAATATCAATAACAATATAAAGACATAAAAAATTAAGAAAAAATTTAATTTAAATTATTTTTTTTCTGTGTTTAAACATAGAACACAATTTCATAAATCGCTCCAGTTTTGTGTTACGTATGAAATTTAAACCCTCTGCCCTAAACTGTCGTTTTAAATGTATATCTTATTTTATGGTCTCCCATGAAATTTGAACCCACTATCGTCGTATTAGGAAGTTCAAACTGGGAGAATATTATTTGAATTTTTTTTTATTAACCTTAATAGGTTAAGGTTAATAAAAAAAAATTTCTTTATGTAACTGGCGAATACGATTCTGTTTATCATATGCTATGATCAAAATTCTAACACCCATTAAAACAATACTACAATACAATACAGGAAGCAATACATTATTTTTTTTATATACTTCAATTATATCAACAATACATCCTCTCATACAAAACGGAAAACAAAACTAAGGACTTTCCTTATTGTGATTTTTTAACAACGACAGCCAATAACCGTTGTAAAGATCAACGCACCTACTTCTGTTTGAACCCGCACTTAGAGCCGAACCCTAATTGCTAACAAACTAGCGCCATCCATTATCGAAAAGCAGAACTATAGGTCAAATGTGAGGTTAACGACCCGCACAGTGATTACGCACCTTGCCGACTATTTTTAAACATAACAACAATTCAATTGGTTTTATATTTGTATAACGATATAAAACGATTTGTATATGTACATATAAGTATGTCGATTATAATATAATTAATTGGTTGAATCGATTCTTTATATAGAATATTCCATAAATAATGAAATGGGAACTTTAATTATTGGTTCCGCCACTGAACACGTAACGTCTCGAAATTCAGACAGAAAGCTGAGAACGGACTTAACTTCCTAGGTATCTAGTCACTCTCAACTCTAAACAGGCAGAGGCCTACTCTGATTTATGGGATACTCAGCTTAAAATTATTTACATACGAGTATACATAAATGCAAAACAACCGAAAGTCAAAAATATTCTCACGTCTTGTTCATTACGTTATTTTAAACTAAAATGTACTGAAAACGTAAATCTTTTAATTTCTGACAAGAATTTTATTTTGTGACTGACAGATTTATCTTTACCGCATTACATGATATATAATTAACAACGAAGGATTGTGGCAATATATGTATAATGATCAAAATAATACACTTATGTGAAAGTGGCAAATTAAAATTATATTACGTTCTTTAAATTAAATAAATTATTTTTTTTAATAAAATCTAAAAAAGAGGCTTACGTTTTCCTCACATAGCGTGCCTAGTGTTAAAGCACTCCATTCCCACTTTCTGCCCATTTTTCTACACTTTACATCTGTACTAGCAGAAGCACTATTGACTTGTTACGAGGGCGAGGAAATTAAAACAATTCATACCCCCGAGTGGATAATCGAACCCACAACAATTGCGTTTTAGTTTTAGTTACTGCGCTACGATGGCCTCAAAATAATCATCTTGAACAATATAATGTAATAATATAGTTAAAAAAATATACAGCTTCACGCTGTATCCCGCACACAGCAGGGTAGGCAGAGGGACCTAGTGTTAAGACACTCCGTTCCCCACTTTCTGCCGAATCTGAAGGCATTGCGTGTTGAGTGGCAGAACTCAACGCCGCGCTTTGCCTCTTCACCAGAGCGAAGAAAATGGAAATATAAATAATATACATAAATGTATAAAAACGATTACGTACGCTTGTTGACACTTACACCTAATTAGTACCTATGTGACTTACAACACGTAGGCTGTTCTTTCGATGTTAACTCAACAAAGTTATCAAAATTTACATTTTTCAACAAAATTGCTGTCGTCAGCAAAATGTCGAATCGCTTATAATTACTTTCCTAAGCGAATGTCAGATCATTACGATACACATGTATAATTTGTCATAATTATTACTATTTTTCTTTTTATTTCAAAAGTTTGAACCCAGTAAATACCTTAGAACATATGTATGTTATATAGACGTTTTTTTTAACGAAATAGTTAAATAAACCATGTACTTATAAATTATTTAATTTTAATTTTATTTCTTCGCTCTGGTAACAAGGCAAATCGCGGTGTTGAGTTCCGCCGTTCAAAACACAATGTCGTAAAAATTGCGCGAAAATGGAATATCGTAATTCCATGTTCTCTCTGCCTACCATGTATGCGGGATACAGTGCGTAGCTAAAAAAATTAACAATTAAAATTAGTACTTCCGCGTCACATTTTCGCGAGCGCCATCTGTTGTTAAGTAGGCGGAACTAAAGGTCAATCTGCCAAACTAAGTTGAACGACCGTGGCGGATAACTTGTGACGCATTGATGACTTACATTTTTTATATTATTATTGGTCATTCAATATTATATTTATATGTATATTTGTGCAATAAGGAAATGTTTAGTGTACATGTCTTAAAATAAGTGTAATCGATTAAAATTTGAGTATAATTTAGTTTATATTTTGATATAGGAATAGACTAGTATTTGGTAATTACATGTTTTATCCCTATTTTGAACTGAGCGTTGAGTTTCCATTTCCTTTACTAAATACGGAATGCTTTGAAAATTGTGCAAAAATAGGGAAGAGTGTCTTAATATTAGGTTCGCTCTGCCTACCTTGCTCTTTGCGAGTGTGAAGCTAAAAAAAATACCTACAAATATCAGGCTAAGTTTGAACTCATATTTTTCGTCTATAATTTAATAAATGCGCCAAGACGACTAGTCACGGGTATAAATAGTAACGTGAGATCATCAAATTAAGACAAATGGTGAATATTTTACACTTAACCAGTTACATTTTTTATTTATATAATTTAATTATTAATCGTTACTAGGAGTTATAAGGTAGCCAATTTATACTTAAAATATATTTTATTATATAGATTCTATATTTAAGTATCTTATCAACATTTCAAAAATTTACAAATTTACCATACTCAAGAGCATTTTGCCACTAGATATATTATAGAGATAGATGAGATCACTAAATGAGACCACTAAAAAATAATTGTAGAAATTATAAATTTCTACAAGTGAAGGTTATATAAATATAAATTAAAAAAATTATAGGATAAAAAGTACATTTGTCTCGGCACGGAGTAAAAACATGAAATTAATTCATCCCCCGAACTGACATTGAACCCACTATTGCGGATTTTATTCATTATTTATAAAATTATCATACCGAGTGGATGACAGACAGCGCAAAGCCAAAACTACTGGATATAGGCGGTTAATATTTGGCATATAAACTAGGGTAATAGTAATAAAAAAAAAAATAGCTTCACGCTGTATCCCGCACACAGCAGGGTAGGCAGAGGGAACCTAGTGTTAAGACACTCCGTTCCCCACTTTCTGCCGAATTCTGGAGGCATTACGTGTTGAGTGGCAGAACTCAACGCCGCGCTTAACCTCGACACCAGAGCGAAGAAATGGAAATATAAATTTAAGTAAATATTTCATCTCCTCGAGTGGGGATCGAACCCACAGCCAGTCGGTTTTGCAGTCACACCTCGTGCCGCTGCGCCACGACCGGCCTTAGTAATAAAAGATTTCTCAAAATTCCTACACGACCGGGAAAAACTAGAATTTTTAATTTTACGTCTCAGAATCGACACACAAAAAAGTTGACAGAGAACTCGTTTAATATATTTATCCATAGCTCTACGAGTTAATCGATATAAACACTAAATATAATTACGTATTAAGGACAGAATAAGTTTAACTTAAGAAGCTTATGGCACTTGTCATGAACCCTCGTACAATGTGTGATGCTTAATATTATTAAATGAACGCAATGGTCAATGTTTCTATAGTTTTATTTGTGCATTCTAGCCATACCTAGAATTAATAATTAATAGAAAAAACAACCACTATCTTTTAGATTCACGCAGTATCCTGCGCATAGCGGGATAGACAGAGGGAACATAGAAATCCAGTGTTAAGATCCTCTGCTTTATATTAAGACTATTTTCTCTACCTGCTGAAATCTGAAGCCATTGCGCGCTGATTAGTGCAACTCACCGCAGAGCTCTACTTCGTTGACAAAGATAGGAAATATTTTCACTTAAATAAAAAATATTAAAAAATTGACATCAGAGTGACTTATCATATGGTTATTTATGCCTTGTATTTTTTAAGAAGATAAATGAAATATAAATCTAAAGAAAGTTATGACAATTTTTTTCCTCTTCCCTAACAACTTTTTATGCAAAATCAGCAGCCGCTACGTTCAAATTTTTATACGTTTTCTGAATAAGTATATTTCTTTCCTAAGTGTGGATTAACATTTCAAAAATGTTTAAAATATAAGACTTTAGCTTGACATGATAACTTAATGTAATAATGAACATACCTAATTATATTATTTTAGTACTTCTATTAATAATTGACAATCAAATTAGTAAAATTTTATCAATTAAGGAATCAACAAGGATTAAGTTAAAAAAGTTAATTCTTCATATAACGATATTAACTAACATAATATATACTAGTAATTTCCTTTTCGTGTCCTGCTATTATGGCATGTTCAGTAAAGGAAACCTAATGTTAAGACAGTCCGTGTCCTGTTCTCCATCCATTTTTTGAGAAATTGCATGTTGAGTGGTGGAACTCAACTCCGCTTTATGTTCTGTAGTTGGAATCTAATCCATAATCATAGTTTTTACAGAAAGCAGATCTTAACATTACTAAAAAAAAAAAATAGAATAAAAACAAAAGATATGCATGTATTTATATAGGCATATATTTTGTTTTTATTTATTATCTTATTTTTTTACCTTCACTGTATATCTCGCACAAAGCATGTGGCACAATGAAGAATGAAAGCGTCTGAATGAAGAACAGAGTGTTTTAATACTAGGTTCCCAGGTTCCTTCTGCCTGCTCTGGTTTGTGCGGGATACAGCGTGAAACTAAGGTATAACTAATATATACGATCTATTTAAGATTTGTAAGGCAATACGCACGAGACCTATATACAGCGTGATACAGAACAGGAAAAACAATATAATCGGTCATTGTACGATTAGCTTCTTAGCACTTTACAGCGAATGCCGATAAAAAGTGACATAATGCGTCACATTGTTAAATGGATTTGGTACACTGCCATCTAGCGTCGGGTGGAAGAACTATTTTACTTATTTTTATATTTTTTTTTAAATGATGATATAGGAATAATATATTACAGTTTTGATAAATAATGTTATTTTTTTTCTTAGATTATTGTACAAAATAATGTATTTATATTTAACAAAAGCTGTCTAATGCAGCATCTGGCCGCTAGGTGGCGCATATCAGCAATGCGCTACTGTACTTCAAGAATAAATGTGAATGAGGAAATAGGCAAAGTAAACACGTATTACTAAGTAAAGCAAAATTTAATTTCGTATACAAAAGTATCTACGTTTACCAAAAGAAATATTTGATATTTAAATATTCAAAATCCATTTTAAAATTGGCAGAAATGATTTAATTTCACCCAACAGTTTGAGATTTCGACCAAGTATGACAAAGCAAAAGATAATATATGTAAATTGGATACTAGCACTGACGCGTATTCAATCTCTTTTTTTCTGCTGGACTGGCGGAGGAAACCTAGACTAGAGACTATTTCCCTATTGTTTTGCATGTTAAATGACGTATTTTAACGCCGCGATTCTTAACTTAGCGGGAAAATTAAAATAATTTATTCTCCCAAAAAAGAATCTTAGAATCCACGTGGTTACAATCATACTCTGCCCCACTGCGCCACGATGGCATTACTAAATAACACAATCTCTTTTATCCAAAAATGTAACTCAAGTATCTGTATTTAACACAAAACACCCCTCATTTTCTTTGATGTGAATTTAAAAGAGCTTCCATTTAGTTTCTTTTGTAGAAGCCCTTTTTAAAATACATTTATATATACTTATAATGAAACTGATAATATGATTATTTAAATAAAAAAGAAACATGTTTTTGACTATTGTTACCAAATTACATTTATTTGAATTCCTCCCTAAACTTAGAGCAAGGAACAGAGTGTCTCAACACTAATCTTTCTTATAAACTAATAAAAAAACATATTGTTAAATGACATGAGGCAGTGTCAGACTGTTGAAACTAAATTGGTTCGATCCACTCAGGATAATGATTAGGTTCTAATTATTTCCGTTGCTCTGGTAGACAAAACGCGGTGTTGAGATCCGCTACTTGGCACGCAATATCTCAAAAATTTGGTGGAAAGTTGGAGAACGGAGTGTCGTTAGGTTCCCGGTGCCTACACTACTATGCGGGAAAAAACGTGATGCTACTTGAGTAATAAAAATATTTTTATAACTAAATTTAGTAGAAGACCGCCATATTGTTTTTTAATCTATACAAAATATTCTATAAAATCAAATTGTAACATTGCCAAGTCACATACAAGCGAATATGTTTTGGTATTATTAAGTAACGAACAGACAGACGTACTTTCTAATTTATTATCTATATATAAATAATGTATAGAGATTTTAACGTGATACGTATTTAAATTATATTTTTTTAGCTTCATGCTGTATTCCCGCATATAACAGAGTGAACCTAGTGCTAAGACACTCCGTTCCACGCGCAGCACTCACTTTCTAAGACATTGCGTGATTAGAGGCGGAACTCAGTGCCGCACTTCATTTTTTACCAGAGCAAGGAAACCAAAATAACTCTTGCATTTGAACAAGAATCGAACCCACAACCATGATGTTTACAGTACCAACAATGTGATTTAAGGGAAAATTTTGGGAATAAAAATTAAAGCTTTACCCACAACACTTTACACCTCGTATAAAAAAAATTGAAATATTGGCAGAAACTTGAATAGACAGAGTGTCTAGATACTAGTGCCCGTATTTATAAACCATTCTCACCTCTGAGATCGATCTTGAAAGCGATCTTGAGATGTGGTGTACGGGACCGTTCCGTTTGACTACCACATATATCCATATACATGAGACGTGTAAAACTAAACAAACTACTATTAAGTCAGAAAGTAACTGTTACGTTATAACGAGTAAAGCGTTACACAAATGATGTAACAATGATATTATTGCATTTCTTATTCAATTGGGAGCCATATTATGTGTGCGTGATTATACAGTGTGTCCTATTTTCCACAAAACAATTATAAAAAAGTTTAATTATTAATACAGTTATTGAGAATAATTTGTGAATTTTAATTTATATGCAAATATATTGGAAATATTATACAAGTTTTCCCCAAAGTATTATTATTAATAAATATTTTTCGGTTTACAGGATATATAAATAGAAAACAAATACGATTTTTTGTATTTTTCGTTCCTTTAGACCAGGGGTTCCCAACCTTTTCTTGATCAAGGACCACTTTTATATCATTCTTGGTAGCAGGGACCACTATGCTTGTAGGTATATTAAAAATTAACTGTGATAATTAAACAGAACCTTCGCCTCACCATCCCCAGTCATAAAATTAAAATTGTTCGCGGACCACTTTTAGGCTTCCGCGGACCACCAGTGGTCCGCGGACCACCGGTTGGGAACCACTGCTTTAGACATTGCTAGACTAAACCTTACTTTAAATTAAATTTCAGTTTGAGTGAACTCAAAATTAACTTTTATTTATTTCAAATATATCCACAACAGAAATAAATAAATTAAATAAGCGCAATAAAATAACAAAGAAATTTACAATAACCAAATAGTTTTGCAAAACAACTGAGGCACTTAAATTTCGTGCGACCTCAAACTTCATTGACCTCGTGCAAGGTCGCTAAGGTCAGATTAGGGCAAAGCTAGCCCAAAAACGCGGCCTGACCTGTGACCTGTGACCTATATATATTTCAAGTTTGGGGTCAATGTACCGGCATTTATTGACTGTAGATGGCGTTATTTTGTTTTAAGTTGTTTCATATGTTCATTCATATATTCATTTACTTATGTATCTTATTTAATTATTATATTATTATTTTTTCCATTCATTTTGAAAATTAAACTTAAAGGCTAAAGATAAATTTTATCATTTTGTTTTAATCTTTGCATTTTAAGTTATGGCACATTCTGTATTTTCCAGGTTAGGGAGAAAATCTAAAGATTAGTCACTTATTTTTTTTACTTTTAGTCCATTTTAAGACATTGCCTTGTATAACCTAAGATATTCTAGATTTTTTGTTGTATACATCCTATCGTATTCAGAATTTCGTTGCAAAGAATATCTACATTTTTAGAGTATTTTCTGTATAAAATCAGATAAGAAATAGCAACACATCTAGCCACAAATCACTTTACTATTTTTTTCCACATATTTGTATAAATACGTAAAATTAAGCACGAGACTTTAAAAACTATAAATTTATGTTTTTTAACATGCAGTATTTGTCATATATTACCTATATTTTTACTTTTTAGTTTGCCTTTTTTGTAACTTTACGCTGTATCCACTAAATACATATAATGCCGTTAGCCTGGTTACCAGAGCTAGGAAAAGAAAATATTGTCCAAAATGTGATTTAAAATAATAATCATAGCTGTAAACACAAAACAAAATTTCGTTTCCATTTAAATTTTAAAAAAACATTTACTCAGTGCTTCTCTACACTCCCTACATATCAAATTTCAACTATCTAAGTCCAGTAGTTTCGACTGTGCGTCGTCTATCAATCATCCAGTAACAAAACAGTTTTATATAGCTATATAGATATATAGGGTGTTACAAATATAATATTTAATCACAAACTCCAGATATACCACAGTACAGTACATAAAATATAAAAGTTGAGAGCAAAATAAATAGTTTTATCAGCAAGTTGAAGCGTTTCTTTCATTAAGACTCAACTTAAAAGGAAATTACTAGAGTTTTCAAGCCACGTGGCCGGGAAAATAGGCCATCTTTTATACTATTAACAATAACGCCGTCTCCCTCACACCTATTGTTTCTTTTTATGGGTTGAAGTGAGACAGACAACCCCCTTGTAACTAGATATCGTCCGTTTCGGGACAAGTATTGTATGAATTCTTGATTTTGAAAAGTAAATGTCGGGTTTTTGTTGTTGTTTTTTTTTTCGTTTGCATAATTTTCTATTTCTTTTAAAATATTTCTGTTAGATAATAATAAAAAAAGGTTTAAATTAAGGTTAAAAAGGTTAGTTTAATTATAAGGTAATTACTCTCTCGGGTCATTATATATATGAAGACATTTATTATTCGATCCACCAAAACAACGAAAGATCGTAGTGATTTGACACTATCGAGGTCATTTTTAAAAATGTTAAGTATTATTTCACACTAAAGAACGAAAAATATTTAATTAAGGAAACGTTTTCGACGTTTTCCTATAGATACTGGTTCAAGTCCCTCGACATTCAAATTTTAACATGTTTTCTTAATTATTTTACTGCCTTAATCACTTTATTGGAGGGGCGTTTAATTAAATTATAAAGTCTTTACAATAAAAGCTTGCATACATACATATTATATTTAAAATATATATAGTTATATTTTTTTTGCATATTTTTTTCTTATTTTTGAACATATTTAAAAGAAAAAATCTTTTCCACTTTTTCATATGTTGTTTTAAAGCAAAGTAAGTATGACACACTGTTTCAAAATCAAATTAAACAGTCTCTTCATTTACTTACATAGAATACTAGTCTCTGTTTTATATACCATTGAAACTATTTTCGCTTGCACTACTTATCGTTAATAGGAACCCAAGATACTGTCCTATCTATTTATGCGGTTTTTTTTATTAAAAATTCACGGAAAATATGATGAACGCGGCCATTGTAGTATTTATGGATTAAATTTTAATAGATTTTTCAGTATTTCTGGGTACAAAATTGAATTTTAAAATAAAAAAAATGTTAACGTAATTTAAAAAAACAATTGCGTCCCATCTCACCAGTCAAAAACGCATCGTCGAGTTGTGCCTTTTTTTACAAAAAGAAAATGCTTAAAAAAACAAAATTTTCCAAAAAAACTTCACGTCACTGTCACTGTCACATTATTTTTTTAATTTATGTTATTTTTTTTTAAATATTCGCGCCTTTAATAAAGACCCGCTCACATGGATGTTGCAAGCGGGCCATCGGGGAACCAACTAGGAAAAGACAAGCCACACTACTGTACGGTTGAACTGACACTGTGTGAGTTACGCACACCTATAACAGGTATATACTATTATAAATTATAGAAAAAAATTGAAAAAATATATTTTTTTGTATGGAAAATAGTGTTTAATATCTTTACATTATTTATTTTATGGTATATTTTTTATTTTTTTTAATTGGTGTTTTTATAATCTATAGGCATAATGTTTTGTAATTATCTGTGTTATATTTTTTTGTTATTTTCCTGATTTTCATATAAAGAATAGCGGTTAAATGAAAAAAATGTTACGGCCTAACAACCGTTATTACATAACAGTAAGAGCGAGAACGTTGTGTAACGCAACACAGAGAAAGCTCACGTACTTTCTTTATACATATAGTTGTGTGTGTGCGTCTCGTTAGTGTGCGTGTTTTTCAAAATGGCCTCTCTTTTGAAAGGAATTTGGCGGGAATTTCGCTGTTATGGGAAAGATTTTTAGGTCCATTTTCCTATAAAACCTGTGTAACCTGACATCTTTTTAGAGAGTTCAACGACACGCGGTTTGGCATGTATCTGAGCCTACTTTTTTCCTAACAGAAGTCCACAAAAGACGATATTTTCACGGAACGGTAAGTAGGGCATGCGTAGTTCGGTCTTTAAAATCGATTTTTCCTCGAAATAAAAGGATAAATAACCTTAAAGTTGTATGGGAATTTGCCTAATAAGTAAATAAATTGATGAGTTGTTTTAACGAGAACTAAGTATCCAAATTGAGGGCATGTAGATAGTGAAATAAGATTGTTTCGGCTATCTATCGACAGATGGCGCTGTTGTAAAATTTTAGATAATAATGCTAAATATAAGTTTATTTTGTGTTTAATTATGCCATGTGTACGGAAAATAAAATTTTATAGCCATATAATAAGTCAAATTCCCGAATAAATAAAATCTCACTATCATATTTCATTTCCCGCCAAAACTTATCGAACGAATTCGGAAGTGTTCCTATCTTTGGAACTGGGTCATATTTTTTTCTTATATTTTCGCGACATATTGAACTCGTAAATAAAATTAAACAAAAATATACCAAAAAAAGAAATGAAATATTCGCAAAGTAAAGATTATGAAAGGTTTAAATTTTAATTGAGCTTTGTCTCAAAATAGATGCTTATAATAAATTGCTATTGCATCACAGCGGAGGAAGTGAAATAACAGACATAATATTTATATAGCTGTCTCTTCCTGCCGGCATATGCGCGTCTCCTTCTCACCCGTACAAATCCCCATAAGAGAGGAAGTGGGTGATATATGTTTATCTCTTTCCCACTTATACGCAAGTGTATAAATGCATCCCGCTCGTGCAAGGCAACAGAGTGCGTTGACCTGTCCTTGTTGCATCTGTGTGCAGCCTTGCGTTACAGTTATACGCAGTTGTTTGTATGTGTGTATGTGCATCGTAAGGGCCTGTTCACACTACGTCATAATTATGCGACGACTTTTTACATTATATTGCATAATTCATATTTTTTTAATGAGTTATTTAATATGAAAAAATATATATAAGCAAACCTGATGTGTGTATGTTTTTCATGATGCTGCTTTGGTTGGGTGTCTTACCTGTAATTAAAATGTTTATTTGTTAGCTTTATATGGTTTATTATATGTACAAAAAATGTTAAAAAGAGAGAGGGAGAGAGAGATGCTATTTAAGAACGAAGTATATATTTTGTAAAGGTAACCTCATAATTTAACAATACGCCTACTTTGTGCCAGTGCCAAATATACATACATATATATTATTATTTTTTGCAAAACAGAAGAAATATATAAACCCTTATGTCATGTTTTACAATTAATTGAAACAGATTTTACCCAAAAACGCAAAAAAAACAAAAGAAAGGGCAACTAAAACCTTACGCTACGGTTATAAAAAAGTTGCGTCAGAACCCATAAAAAATGTCTGCTAGGCGTCAACGAGCATTACATCACTAGTTACACTTGTGTGCTCTCAAACACACACATAAATACGTCTACTGCACGTGTATATATGAAGTATGAACACACGTGTCACACACACACGTGCGCCACCTAATCTTTTGTGGAATGTGGGTTTCATACCTTAATGAGTACTTTTAAAAGCCTGAAAAGGGAAACTCTTTTACTTGCGACCGTTTAAAAGACTTTTTTTATGTTGATTTAAATTTGTCGTTGATTTGATTTGAAAGGTGAATTAATGTTGACCTGAACTGAAATTATAATTATATGTGAGAAAAGTAGCAGTATATTGGTCGTATATAGGTTATAGAGACTGATTATATTAAATTTTAATTATATGTAGTGACATAATGTTAATTACTAAAAAATCTTATTTAAAAAAAAATACAATAACCTATATCTTTTATTAACAGTGTAAAAGTTTATGATTTTTTTATGTATTTAAAAGTTTAAAAAATCGAAATGTTCATATAAAAATCAAAACATAAACTAAGTATTTAAATTTTATTTAACATGCTGTATAATCTTATAAACCGGTATATAAATATAATAAACAAAAGACACCGAAATAATAAATAATAATAAAAAAATAATCAATAAATAAAAGACACCGAATTTCTAACAAATACGATATTGCGTTTCTCATCTATGACTCAGTACTCAGATGTCACTTTATTAAAATACTAGACTGTAATAGAACGCTTGCTTAAAACGTAAAATTGTGCGTACTTTGAACTCTACGTCTAAATTAGCACTTAAATTATATTTAACGAGCAACGGCTTTTCGTAAAGGAGAACTTTGTAAGTAAATGTAAAGTTATGGGTTCGATTCCCGATGGAAGTAATGAGTTATTTCATTTCCTCACTCTGGTAAAACAAAGTGCGACGTTGAGTTCCGCCACTCAACACAGTTGCTTAGTTGAGTTCCGCCACTCAACACAGTTGTTTTTGCTTATTCTGCTAAATAAATGTTAAATTTTGAATTACAAAAAAAAACTTTTATTTTTTCCGTCTATATATATATATACCTTTTCCGTCTTCTACATTTTATTAAATCATTACAAAAACGAGAGTACCAACAAAGAAATAATTTATAAATAAATATTACCTAACGTAATATTCGAATCTACAATCATCGACCACTGCGCCACCAATCTTTAAAAGTGACAGTAATTTACATTTAAAAAAAAAAATTCATACATCAAAAAACTGTCGCGACCATTGAAAGTTCTGAATCGAAATACTGCATTGCGGCTGTACATAAACATAATCATCTGCTGTGAGGTCTTAAAGATCAACCAGCCAGAACTACTGCGAAATATTATTATATTGTATACAGAAATATACGTTTTTTATTTCATTGTTACACTATTTTTGTGTAACCGTTGTTGCAATTTATATTTTTGCTATACACAAAATATTTTAATATTTGTATGTTTCGGTTTAAGCTCGTCTTCGTTTAGATATAAAATTTTATTTTTATTTTTTGTGTAATAATAAAAGAAAATTTTAAATTTCATACATCGATTCGTTTCAAAAATATTTTTTTGTAGCGGAATTTAACGTTGCATTTTATTAAATCGTTAAATTCCATATAAATTTAGAAGAACAAATATATATTTTTATAGGAAAAACACTATAATAACATTTTCATAATAGTAATACTAGAAACTGACCTACGCCACGTTTATGAATGCAAATATGTTAAACATAAACATATATACATATAATGTGTCTACATATCAACATAAATACGTATTGATATAAGTGACGTTGTACTATCGTTGTATGAGACTATGAGTCAGATTTATGTATTTACACTCTTGCTAAATTAGTTTTACTTTGTTATTATAACTTCCTCTTAGATCGTTGTGAATTCGATGTCTGCTCGAGGAAATGTGTGTATTTAAGTAATCTATCTAATGTTACTAACATAAGAATACAAAACGCGGCGTTGAGTTCCACCATTCGATATATAATGTCTAAAACGTGAGAGGAAAATGGAACTTTTATGAAAAGCAATAAAAATTTGGAATTAACAATCTAACAAATTTAATTTCTTTTTAAATAAATTGAAAAATTTAACCAATATAAATATAAAATATAATACAAAATTTTTTTGTATAACTCTACAATCTGTGTACAATCTGTGTTTCTTCTTAAAGCGTACGAATTCATAATTTAGCAACATTTCCCTTTGTAAATCTTTATTGCATCGCGTGGCCGAGTGTACTGTTACGAAGATAGCATATAGGTCACCTAAAAATAGGTTATTCGTCTCTCCTTTTTCTATTTTTAGACAGGATACACAATTACTTTGTGTAATTATTATATAAAAAAAACAGTTGCATGTGTTCGTGTAATTATTTAAAAAAATGTTAATACATCTCGGGTTACACATAAAATGTAAAAATACTACAATAATATTTGTATGACATAATGAACGAGGCTTTTGTGAATGCATTAAGAATAATGTTCAAATAATTATATGGACTTTAATATATATGAGATTAATATAAATATGAATCTCTGACTGTGATTGTGGATTCGGTTCTCGTTTCGGGTGTTGACTAATTGTTTACTAAATATATTCCTATATATTATGTTACATAGTACAAAACGAAGCATATAGCAAAATAAACAACATATTTTAATGCAGTTTTCACTAATAGCATAATAGATATTTTATATTATATTGTAGTCGAAGCGACCCGCAAGCGGTAGCTTCACGATGCATCCCGTAAGCAACAGGGCAATCAGGGAAAATCTAGTGTCAAGACACTCCATTCTCCTCGCACAGTCCAAGTTGTCTCTACATTTTTTTAACTATGTAATTAGCTTTACTCTGTATCGTATATAGTGGAGTAGACAGAGGGAACCTAGAGTTAAGACACCGTTCCCCACTGTAATTAGGTTATAGTAAATTTAAACTGCTATTCCTAAGTGGCAATTTAGTTAGTTCAATTCACCATCTGGACCAAATTGCATCTCGGCTATTGGTCAACGAGTAATGTGTCAATATGTTTCATATATACGTAACAACTGTTTATAGTATAGATACTTTCTATTAAATAGTGTAATAACAATAATTTTTAGACACACTCACAAATGTTAATTAGTATTTAAATAACATTAAGTCAGTAATATTATTTGTAGTAAGAGATATCTGCTTCTCATTAGGTACAAAAAATATATTATGAATATGTTTTTCTCCATTTTTTTCTTGTCAAATCACTCCTTTTTTATAATATTCTTAGTAATATTGAGACACTGTCACTTTTGGATTTGAGGAAAAAGTGGCGGAACAAGAAATTTTCTTTTGTAATTAATATTTAGTTATTTTTACGTTAAATAAGTTCCTTGTACATTTGTGTACAGGAAGATATTATACAAAATAACTGAGATTCAGCAACTAACTGTGTACGCCCTTACAGGAATAAGGCGTTTATAAAGATAATAAGCTTTATCATAATATAAACTAGTCGATTTATTTACATTTGCTTAAATAAACGACTCAAATTGATCAAATTGTTTTTACCTTTTCTGCGCTAGTAACATGACAAAGAGTGGCGTTAAGTTCTGGAATGTCTCGAAAATTGGGCGGTGCGTGGGGGACGGAGTGTCTCAACACTAAGTTCCCTCCACCTACCCTGTTATTGCAGGAAACAGCGTAAAGCTAAAAAAAATTATCCGGCCTCATACTTATTTATAAATGGTATTCAATAAAAAAACCTTTAGAAAGTTTTTTAAAATAATCAGTGAAAGTCAATAAATCAATTGGTTCTCAAGTTGACGGATACAGAGGCAATTTAAAGAGCTTACGATAATTATATTATTTGAATATTTAATATTATACAACGTATAAATGAAACTGATGAGCTTAGAAAATTTTAATTTGGCATGTACGTAGGCAAGTAGGCAAGGGAGTTTAGGGGAGCGCTAAAAGAGGATTTCTTAAAATTCTTATGGAAATGGGAAAAAACGGGATATTTCATTCTACATCCCAAAAGCTTACTAGTTAATTTGATTATTTCCTTTGCCGCTTGCATTGACTTTTTGACCTTCGCCATGCTACTCCCAATTACGACCAGTTGTGTTTGAAACTTGCACTGGGTTATTGGTGGGTTTGTACATTAGGTAAAATAAAATTTGGTTTTGATTTGAACCTATAAAAAAATATTTAAATCGTTGTAATAAGGTTTGTTTTTTTTTTATTTTTTTTATTTACGACAAGAAAGCCCCAACATCATAATTTAATTATATGAAGCATAAATTAAAATATTTTTTTTAACATTTTTAAAGTGTTATTCCACCTTCCTATGTAGGAAAGAAAAATTATTACTTAGAAAATATATAAAAATTTTGAACGTATGGCTTAGTGGTCAGTTTTTCAAACTTTTTTATGTTTTCTAAATAAGTATTTTAAATCATTTTAACAAATAAATCTAATTATTAAATTTATAGTAAGTGCCTATATATGTATCCTGTCATTTTCACTGCTTCACAAAAGCTTGATATAATATGAACAATAGAATATTTAAAGCGCGGCGTTAAGTTTCGCCACTCATTACGCATAATTTCGAAATATTCTACGGTGTGTGAGGCATGGAGTGTAAAAATACCGGCTTGTTACAACTTAGTCTCTAATAGAACAACAACCGGTGACATTATAGTGCTATAGCAATTGCATTCACCATTATGTGAGTGAAATAAAAATGATTACCCTACTATCCTTGTAAATCTGATATTACTTAACTTTTACGTGTTTATATGAACTTTATTGACATTTTCTTATATGTATCGTAAATAAATAGTTTTATAATCGTCATAAATTGAGAAGATATCGGCAAACAAGTGGCGAAGGTCGCGAGTTATGCGGTTTTAACTATCCTTAATGCAAATGATTTATTTATATGCAACAGTTCATATTGCAATTATAACAAAATAATAACGAATAAAGGGAAAATATGACGAATTCATTCACATTTTTATTAAATAATATTTCAAAATCGATTCCAATATACTGAAGACGGTGATTAATATGTAGTTTGTGTAAAATCGATTTAATAATATCGAATAATTTGACGTGACCTTGAACATAAAGTCGCTATTTTCAAGGTCGCACTATATTTCACTTCAATTTCCAATAAAGAATGTGTTGCACAATAATTATAATGCAGTGAACAAAACCAATAAATTATCAATTATTTAACAGTAATAATATGTTTAGTTTTATATAATCGTATGTCCACGCAAGCAGTTACGACCAAAACAAGTTTAAAATTAGCCATTCTATAGATACAAGCAGTATATGTGTAGAATGTTAATTTTTAGCGCGCCTAGGCTGGAAACCTATCTGCATAATTAAAGTTTACGTTTAGGCCTAATGCTACTAGAATTGGTCAATGTCGTATTTTAATTAGTAAATCGAGTACAATGCAATGAGTGATTATTTTTTTCTCGTTAAATTATCATTGTTGCATTATACTGACAGGTCTTTAACTGATCTGTTCATAAAAAAAAAACAACTATATCAATTACAGTATTTATTGATTGTTATATAAAAACAACTTATATTATTTAATACTGAATATCACAATCAGTAGCATATGTTAACAAAACAAATTATTATTTTTTTTTTTTTTTTAAATATTTACTGCGAAAATTCGCGTCGTGTGAAAGCAATGAGTTTTTTCTTTACAATGATGCGTCGTTACGCCTGTGTGCGTAGCACATTTTGCATTGGTGTGCGTGTGACCTACTTACGAATGCGCTCGGATGACTTCGGTCGTTTCCGTCGCGAACATATGCCCGTACCGTGTTAGACAATACGACCAATTTACGTAGACACTTTTGTTACATATTTTATGTATTACATAGCTTTAGTACAACGGACCTATATAATTCGGTCGTTTTATACGCTTGTAAGGTGGCTTATATAAAATGAACTATAACATGTAGAGTTATTGTTAGAATTAGAGTTCTAAATAAAATGGTAGTTAAAGCTTGTTTTGAAACTTATCATTTTGTCAATTGTAATTTATCTTGATTTACTTCCGAATATATAAGTATACACACACAGACATACAGACCAGAGTTAATATGGCCACTTTCAAAACTTAAAATTATTTCGCAATAACACTTTCGTTTCCCAAGAATCCTGTGTTCGCGTCGAAATTACTTTTACTTTTCTCATAATAATTGTTGAAAGATGGTATTTAAGAAATATTTTGTTCAGTTTTAAGGATTATTTTGTTTAATTTGATTATTTTTTTTTATTATTATGGGATTTAGTTTCAGAAAGTCTTGTACGAAAGTTTTTAAAAAGCGTTTATTAATAATCTGTTTCTTATTTTAAAGTAAAAGCTTATTTTTTATTTGAAGCAACAGTAATATTAAAAGAAAAATAACTGGGGAGCAAAATGCACTACCTACGCTTCAATATGCGGGATATAGCGTGAAGCTGTAAAAAGAGTTAGAAAAATAAATAAAAAAAAATTACAACAATACCTTGCATTATTTGTACATAGATTTCAAAGAATATCTATTAAAATTCATTGAATTTGTTTATATATATTAATAGCTTTAACTACCGCTATATATCTAAGTTGAACATATAGCCTTCGTCGACATATGGACTAACCCAAAACAAAAAGGTTTTTCTTATATTAAAACATTAGTTCCTGAGATCAGTGCATTCAACCACACACACTCTTCAGATTTCGTGTCATTTAATGTTAGAACGAGAGAACTATCCTAACAATATTTAATTGTATCGAAATCATAAATTGTCATTGTGAAAGCATTGGACTTAGTACTTAGATTGCAATAGGCAATTGTATTAAAATAGTTGTTTACGTTAACTATTCTATTCAACATATATACCTATAATATAATGTACGAGCATTTTGTAGGTTTTTTTAATTAATAATTTAATAATGTAAGATTTTAAAAATCATTTTAACCACAATGCCAGATTATTGTATGAAAAATATTTAAAATGTTTTTTTTAAATTATAATTATTATTAATACAGATTTGCGATTTTGTTTAAAATTGGCTATGATTGGCGTAAAGTGCTGCGTCCCGCGTATAGGATCACACTCCGTTCCCTACACACCGCCCTTATTTAAAAGACATTGCGTATTGAGTGGCGGAACTCAATGCCGCGCTTCATCTTGTTACCAGAGCGAGAAATAATTGACCTATATAACTCATCAGCCAAGTGGGAATCGAACCCACAACCGTCATGTTTACACTCACACGCTGTGCCACTGAGCCACGTCGGCCTCCACCTTATATGTACATACAAATAAAAAAACAAATTACGACATTTTAGTCGTTTTAGTTGTTAGTTTACGTCTTCTATACACATATACATACATACAAGTATCTATGTATGTATGTATATGTGTATAGAAGACGTAAACTAACAACAGAAATTACGGGCGGCCAAAAATAAACGCACTCGGCCAACTTTCCAAGTGAAAGTGGCGCGTTTTAAAAAAATACATTTTGACAACGGATACGGAAGTATTCGTATCGAATGGACTGAAAGAGTGTTGGTGGATCGTGTTTGATATAAAAAAAAAATAGTTTCACGCTGTATCCCGCATATACCAATAGCCTGAACGAACCTAGTGTTCAAACTCTCCGTTTCTAATTCAATCAATGAATTTCAAATCTCGAGGCATTGCGTGTTGAGCAGCGGAACTCAATGCTGTGCTTTGTTTTGTTACCAGAGCTTAGAGAGTATAGGAAGAAATGAAAATACTTCATTCCCCTGAACGGGAATCAAACTAATACTCGTCGCGCTTACAGTCAGGCGCTAGGTCACTGTGCCACGACGGCCTCATTTGTTTGCAATTTTTTATAATTTTTTATTTTTATAAAATTTAGTATTTTCAATAACAATCTATAGCACAACATTACACAATAAAAAATTGATGGAAGGTACTACCTTCACAAATTTTAGAATAGAAGAAATTATTTTACAAATAAAATACATACTAAGATTTGAACCCGTATCTATTAGTGTTATCAAATTCAAAATGAGTACGCTTAATATTGATATAAATCGTCTTTTGGTTCCGTCAGCGGCTCCTTTAAGTCATTATAACAGTCATCAATTCTACCAACAAAGTTAATATTTGTTATGTTATATTTTAACAAGTAAATATTTAACATATTTATATATCTATACTGTTCCTGAGGCCAGTCGTGGCGCGTGACACAAGTGTGTGACTGTAAACTCGACTTATGGGTGTGGGTTCGATCCCCACTCGAGAAAATGAAATATTTATTTAAATTTACATTTTCATTTCTTCGCTACGGTGTCGCGGCAAAGCTCGGCGTTGAGTTACGCCACTCAACACGCAATGCCTTCAAAATTCGATTGAAGAATACGAGTATATCTCCTGTCACGTCCTAGGAAAATGATTTTAAATGCTATATAAAATTTAGACAGCTGTCAACATTTTATGTAAATTGTATAATTTGATAAACAGTAATGTGTTTAACATCACCTGTCCTCCCAAGGTAGCTCCAACTTCCGGTTCTAACAAAAACATAGAGTTACTGTTAGTTTATAATTGGTTATATGCGATTACTTAATAACTTCACCATTTTCCTGTCCAGCAAGTATTAAGATACTTTGTTTTCAAATTTCTTTTTAAGTAAAAAAATATTTTTTTTAGGGATACTCTCTGCACACTCAACTGGATGTTCGGGATACAGCGTTAACTAAAAAAATAAAATCTTTCTTTTTGTTCTTTTTCTCTTATTATTTATTAAAAATATTGGGAATATTATGGTGCACTCCGTTACAAATTTTTCGTAAAAGTGAGAATCGAACCCACGACCGTCGCGTTTACAGCCACATTAATACCAATTTGGAATATGAAATATTAAAACAAAAATATACTTAATTTTGTTTACTCAAGGAGTGCCTTCTAAATCAGTTTTTTTATCATATTTTTTAAAATACTATTGTATTCGTAGTCGACGTAATTAATTTTAAAACTTTCTTTTTTACTATATTATGCAAGGAGCGAGTAAAATTTTAATTATAATATTTTTTTGTAAGGAAAATTTTTATTAAGAAAAATATTATTGTTTTTTTTTTAATCTTAACATTCTTATACTCCAGTTTAGCCCACGAATTATTCGCAATTTTTGTTTTAATTTCACGCTGTATCCCGCACACAGCAGGGTGGGCAGAGGGGGGAACCTAGTGTTACGACAATCCGTTCCCAATTTCCATCTATATATTAGAGATAATATAAACTCGAAAGGAAACGCCCTCGCTTATCAACCCGTTCATTATCTAATAGTGAAAGTTTTGAATCACCTTTGCTTCGCGTCCAAACAAAATATACTTACAATGACGAAATTACGGATGTGTAAAAACCCAACGGGCTTTGTTATCTAGCAGTAAAATTGAAGATTTACATGTAAATTTAAACTTTTAGCTGTAACGATGGTTGTGGGTTCGATTTCCATTTGTAAAATCAAGCAGATATAGCGAAACTAGTATTAAGACACTTTTTTTACATGCTTCACCAAATGTTAGATACATACGTGTTGATTGGCGGAATTCAACGCCGCATTTCGTCTACCAGAGCGGGGAAATTGAAATTATTTAAATATAAATTTTCCCCCAAACAAGGATCGAACCCACAAACATAAACGCACTCACAAATGTATAATAACTATATTATTAACTGTATACTTTAATAAGTATTTAGGTACAGAAGTATCTACAATAAGCATATACAGTATAATGATTCACTCATAATTTCAGGAGCAATCATAAAAAATAATTTGTAATTATATGTTGAGGCCATCGTGGCATAGATGCACAGCGTGTGGCTTTAAACACGACGTCTGTAAGTTTAATTCCTATTTGAGGGATGTCATTTTTTAAATTTCCTGGATATTTGGTAACAAGGTTTGGGGCTAGTCGTAGCGAAGGGGCACCAAGTGTGACTGTGAACCGTGGATTCGATCCCCATTCGAGGAAATGAAATTTATATTTCCATTGTTGAGTTGAGTTGAGTTGAATTCCGCCACTCAACACGCAATGTCTCCAGAATTCAGTAGAAAGTGGAGAACGGAGTGTCTTTACACTAGGTTCTCACTGTCTACCCTGCTGTGTACGGGATACAGCGTGAAACTGATTTCTTATTTGGAAACAAGATGAGGCGCGACAGTAAGTCTTAACTTAACATTATGTTCCCTCTACCTATCCTGGTATATGAGGTAAAAAACGTGATGCTTAAAAAATACCACATAGCTTTCTTAAATCATCTTTAAAACCCTTTTCCACCGTACTGTAAAAAATGTAAAAAAAAATAATAATAAATAATAATATTTTTTCATATAAACATTATATGATGAGAACAACATCTTGCATATATCCTGCTCATTTGCCTCGCGTGACTCCACCGAAATACGGTGAAGGCCTACCTATTGCGAATCACCTGTATCTCAGCAATTAGACAAGTAACTGACTATTTTTAGTATAAAAATATAAAATATTATTCATATAGTAAGAACTTTAGTTATTTCTTCTAACAAATGTATTAAAATTAATATGAAAATGATACTTAAAATGTGTCACTTATTAAGAGGTATGTACACTATTAAATACGTTCGAAAATAATTTGAAACATTTTTTTTCAAATAAACATTTTATTCTATATTATGTTTCAATTATATTTTCAAAAGGGCTCCTAAACCTAAACTTTGATGACAAATTCTAGACGTTGATTGCTAAAAATACCTAAAATATTTCTTATTTTTTTTTCTTTCAGCTTCGCACTTTTTCCTGCATAACAGACACGTAGCGGCAAGACACTCCGTTCGCCCCTCCAAAAACGAGACATTACACGTTATATGGTGGAACTCAACCGCGCACGGTACATATATGGAACGAAGTAGTTTCTTCTCAAAATAAAGGCAGATTTAAAATCTTAAGCTGAAAGAATCGAACCATCACTTATTAAGTATTCGGCAAGGCCTTTGTTACACGCGAAATTAAAATATATGAATAGTAAAATTATCTTTTTCCCTTCATGTCTTCCTTTGGTTGTTTATGTGTCGTAATTTTCTGATCACATGTAGAGAGTCAGGAGAGTCAGTCACTCTTTTTATGTTGAGAGACGACACATGCCTGGTCATTTCAATAATTTCAGCAAGGATTCAATAATAAAAAATTAAATAATGAATTTCCAGTAGTTACAAATACTTGTAGATATAAGGAATTGTATTGGTATAATTTTACTGTTAGTTTTGCCTTGATGAACTTTTATAAAAAAATAATAAGTAAATTTAACTTTTTTGCCATACAAAAGAAAAGCATACAACCAAGCAACAAGACATTACATTACACAAAACTACTTAGGAGTGCTACAGCCAAGTGAGTCAGGTTTGACCTAAAATTTGTCAAAAAAAATCGAAAATTACAAAATTAATATTAATTAAATATTACCAAAAATATTTAAAATATTCCTTAAATATTATTTTCTCATAGTAATAAAAACCCAACGTCAAAAAACTTCGATCTCCTCCCGAATTCGAGGCATGCGTGTTGAATGGCGGTACTCAACGCCGCGCTATGCTTACTAGTGCAAGGAATTTAAAGTATTATTTACACATAGTCATTTTCCTATACAGAATTCTAACCGACAACCATTGTATTTACAACTGAACGTTTCAGAACGCTACGTTGAGATACCGATCTTAACATATACTTTTAACATTTTTAAACTCCACACTCAGAAAAAAATTCTTTACATTATTCCACACTTAGAAAAAAATTATTTACATTATTTTCTTATATAAGCTTTTAAATATAAGTATTTGTTTATCCATTTTTCTCACAGTTCGTTTAGGGCTAAGCCCAAGTAATAGCTAACCTTCTAGTATAGGCCGTTACCGAAGGTCGACGTTGCACGCGATACGATGACTCGCAACGACTACGATCCACCCATTCGAAGGAACTTTGGAAGATGATTATTGTTAAAGTCAATATTTATACTACCAATTGATTTAAAAATGTATTTTTTATTTGTGTTTTTTTTTTAAATAAGATTTTAAGGTTGTTCAGTTATTTGTAACAACATTTAGTCATATAATATGTGCTTTTTTGTACTTCGAATATAGCGATTTTTTTAATTTGCGTTAGAATTAAAGCATAGATTAAAAATAGTTTTTTAATCTGTGCATCTTTGTTTTGTAATAATTCTAAATCGTGCAACTACATTTACACTTAGATGAAGTCATAATTAATAATTGCGAAAAAGGAAGATTTGTGGATGTAAACTTGGAGGGCGATACCATATTATCTGCGCGCTGCTATCTATTTTAATAAAGTTCAGGATTAATAATTTCAAAGGCCATCCAAATCCAGGGCTAGTGTATCGAAAATTGGGCGACATATTTGGAACGGACCATCTTGACATTAGGTTACGTTAACACTAAGTTTTTGCGGAGACAGTTCGACACTAAATAAAATTTTAACATTTTAATTTAAAACATTAAAAACTAAATGATAGATATATATTATTTTTGAAATTAATTATGTTTTTTTAAGTTTCTACATAACAAGTTACTACAACCACAGACCAATCATAAAAATGCAGTCACGTACATTACAAAGGTTTTGCACTAGATCAGTTTCACTTATATTACGATATCGACTTTCCAATTCGATTATAACAATTTATACATAATATATACATAAACAACTCAATTTGCAAATATATGTAATAATTAATTGAAAAATGAAGTCGAAAAATATATACATGATAATTACGTACATTTTAATTTATATTTTATTTAAATTTTGTAAAAAATGTCAAAGATAACAAAACGAATTTTAATTTGACCCATTAACGAATGACGATTGCATGTTTGTGTACACAGATAGACATGTAAAAACAAAAATAAAATCACTGCCTCACACGTTATTTATTGTATTAGGTGACATAACTGTTTCTAAACTGAAATAAAAATAACAAAAAAATTAAGTCCATAATACAATTTTATGCATAAGAATAAGAATATATTTATATTATATTTAAATTTAATAGCATTAAAATATAATTTACATACACATTTTACCGCCAAAATTTGACACGCACACTTTGACACTAGAACTGTCAAAAACCAACTGTCAAACAGTGTAGCCCCATAGCATGGTGTGTCAATTCAAACTATTTAAATAAAGCAAGGGTCGCACATCCGTACTTCGTAGATAGATCGGCCTTGCGGTGCTGTTCAACTTGTGACACACTTTTGAGTTGGCTCGCCGCCGTGTTGCTGTGCAATTTAAAAACAACTCTAAACACTTTTACTTAGAGCTATTTTTAGCTTGCGCTCGTGTTAATTGAGACGGCGATCCTGTCGCGAATTTCGAAATTTTCGCGGTTTTATTTGGTTTAACAGATTATATATTATATTTTATACATATAAATGTAGACTTATATGTTTGTGTATTGGCTACTGTTTTATTATTTATCGATATTTTATCTGTGTTGTACAGTAGTGTTATGTAATCCTAATTAAGAAGCAATAAATTTGTATGTTATTTTTTAATGTATAAACTTGTTTTGTACAACAATTTTCATATTGTGGATGAATAATATCTATACAATAATAAATATTATCAGTCAGCTCAATCTGTTTTCGTTACGCCTTATCATAACTCAGTCATAGCCACTCTACTAGAGAAATATAAATGTTCTAAACGGAAATTGATTCTATTACCAATCGCCAATTACTAAAAAATATCAATTACTAAAAAGTTTGTTAATTATTGCAAAAAATATTTAATAATTAGATTTCTCATTGCATATAAATATTAAAGTTACATTGACTCTACATATATACATTAGTATAATAATGAGATATTATTGAGCTGATCTGATGATGGAGCCAGGACCTGAATAATGAAACTCTTCAGAGGTTACAAGTAAACTACTCGAGTTTAGGATCATATATAAATATATAATATTACTTTTGTGTGTCTTTAGGTATTTTTTAAAATAATACATTATTCTTCCTACCATTAAAGAAATGCCTTTTAATAGTTAAGTGTAGAAAACCCTTTTACTAAACGTCGGCTGTAAAATATTTCTAGACTCTCATATAACAAATATAATTTCTTGCTCGTTTTCATAGATAACAGTAAAGAAACCTTTGAGAGTCCGATTCGCACTTGGCCGTTCTTTTTTAACCAGCCAGAAATAATCTAAACGTTGACAAAAAAAAAGAAAATTGTTATTTTATTACAATTTTCTATATTAATCTGTGTATATGATGACATAACACCATCTGCTCCATGCACATGGTGATATGACAGACACACTGATACGATTGCATTACGCACTCGATTACGTGTTAACGTGTTAAGTGTTATTCTTGTGATAAATCCGCACTATTTATACTTACTTAGTATGGTAGAGCTGAAGAGTGTGTTTGGTTAAGCGTGCTAATCTAAGGAATTACTATTTCGAATTGATTTTTGTATTGGATAGTTCGATTATTGAGGAAGGTTGTATTATATAGGTCACAGTTACCTCCTATATTTAGAATGCAGGCGAAGCTGCTGGTAAAAGCTAGTATTCGGTATATTATATTAAGTAAAGTGCCATTATTTTACAGCTTTAGAGTCGTAAATGTTTGTGCAAGCGTTTCATTAATTATTATTATTTTCATAATATATATGATGTTTTTTTAGCTTCACGCTTCATTTAAGGCTTTTAAGCTTTTTTGTGTGTTGAATTTTTTTTCACAACCTACCATTTATCTATATATATATGTATGTAAAAAGCTACAAAAACATTTTTTTTATTAAATAAGTATATTCTTTAATAATATATATAAGCTTATAAAACATAAACTGCATTTAAAAGGCACCCGCGTCTAAGGATAGAAGGAAAATCGATAGTGACCTTGAAATAGGGCGTTACTATTTTCTCTATCGATCTCAACTGAACTGGAGTTGGACACTAAAATAGAGTAAAGTAGACTAGACTTACTTATTTTAAATAAGGTATTTTATTTTTTAAAATAAAATCTACAAAATGTGAAAAACGGAGTAATTCGACACTGTTTCTCTACATCGCTAAGCGAGATAGAGCGTGAAGCCAACAAAAAGAAAGCACAAAATTTGTCATATAAAAAAAAACTATTAGTAATAACAATGAAAAAATCAAATACAGCCTTGTATCACGTAGAAAAGACTTCCCTACAGCCCACAATTAGTTGACAAAAGTGAAATTCGGCCTCTACAACAAATTGTTACGACAGTTTCAGGTAATTTTGCAACGACCCTACAAGGTGATTGTTTTTTTTTTATATAAACACACTGATAACCGAATCGGGGTCAATAGGCTTGTCCTTGGTGATCATAGATTGAAATGCGAAAGTCTATATTATAAGTAGTTGTTATTAGTGGGAAAATTAATATGTTTATTAATTATTGTTGTTTTAGAGGATTTTCCTTTTATAAAAGATATATATTTTTTAGGTGATTTTTCTTTTTTTTATTAGCCCTTAAAATGTTTGAGAGTAGTGCTACTTTACAGCTTCACAATTGTATATGTTTGTTTTTCTAACTTCACATTATGTATATAACCTGCTTATAGCAAAGTAGACAGAGGGAACCTGTGAAGATATTCCGTTCGCCACGTACCGCCCAATTTTCAAGTCGCGTTTAGCATTTGGTGGAACATAACGTCGCGCTCTGTCTTGTTATTAATGCAAGGATACGAAAATAATTAATTTCCCAATCGAACCCACAACCATTTCGTTTACTATCAAACGCTGTGTACAAGGCCACCATTCTTTCTTAAAAATGTAGATATTGATAGTGGGTTTTCCGGATAAAATAACTTTTTATATTATATGTATTGTATTTGTTTTTGTTTTTTTTTGAAGCACGCACTGTATGCTATACTGTCAAGACACAACCATATGAATCATCGGTATTACACAAAGTCACAAAACGCAGTCTTTCTCAACACCAATGCCAATACACCAATGACAATTTGTTTTTTCATTTGAAAATGTTTTTGTCAAAAGCTCGATCAAATATAAAAGAAAAATACCTTCTCGCCTTTATATGGATACAACCATGCAAAGAAAAAATTAAATTAATAATACATTTATTCCCTAGATAAATTAATTTAAAATAAACAAATAAATTTTATTAAATTTTATTTTCTAAATTCCCAGGATTTTGTTTCATTTCCTCATTCTTGTAAGAAGTCTTAACACTAGATTCCATTTACCTACTCCTAACATTCGGGAAAAAGCGTGATACTTATAAATTCATCAAATTCGTTTATACCCCCAAATAAAATTTGTACCTAAAATCATTTCTTACTAACCCTCTAATATATATTATTATTAAGAAATCTATGTCTAATATAGTTTCTAGAACATTTCAATACGTTTTAAGGCCTGTCCCAATGCATTTGACTATAAAATGAGGCGTGACGTCACCACCACGCATGCGAATGCGCGTGAGCATACATACAAGTATTAGATACTTGTACTCAGTGCTACCATCTTTCCGATATTGCTGGGACAGTCCCGCATTTAATGATTTTGTCCCGATTTTAAATTGATTGATTAAAAACCACTCTACCGCAAAGTTTTGGTTTCTATTCGAGGAGATTATTCTATTTACATTTTTTTTTCGCTTTGGTAAAACAAAGCGCAGCACAGGATTTGGCAGTTCAATGCGAATTGTATATATTTTTTCTTTATGCTGTATCTCACACATAACAGAGTAGGCAGGGTGAACCTAGTGTTAAGATACTCTATTTACCATTTTCAGCCGCACTCTCGAGGCATTGCGTGTTGAGTGGCGGAATTTAACGCCACGCTTTGCTTAATTATCAGAGCGAGTAAATGAAAATATTAAGACTAGGAATCAAACCGACAACCACCGCGTTTATAGTCATATACGCTTGTATCATTACGCACGACGGCCTCATTTCCTTTTTATACAGGTACATAATTACTTTTTTGCTCAGTACCTTTAATTAAAATATTTTTTTTCTCTGACTATCCCGATTTTAGTATTTCAAATGATGGCAGCCCTTTTCATATGTGTAAGTGCTACGCTTACTATTACAATTAGTACTCATACGAGTTACTGTTACGTTATTGTAATGTTAATTATATTTGTGAGTGAACTAGATTAATTTTGTTTAATGTTTGAAAGTACTAATTTGAAAACAGCTTCACGCTTTTTCCCGTAAAGCTGTGTAGGCGAAGGGAAGCTAGTCTTAACACGACGTTTCCCGCAAAACTCCGTTTTTGCGTGCAAAAGTGGCGAGATTCCACATTGGGAATGTCTTTTTACAAATTTAAATATTATCTCTTTTTTTCAATAACAGGTAAGTGACGAATCTCTCCTTTCTCATTTTCTAGATCGAGAAACTATTAAACAAATTATATGATAGGTCTTTATTGCAAAACTTACACTATTTGATACTTTATTTATAAAACATATTAATAAAAACTTATGACTGTTACCATTTGCAACTTATTTAAATTGGTTATTAGATTAGTCACTCACCCCACATAGGTGGGTATTTCAAAGAAAAAATAGTTTCATTAACACAGGCCAGTAATTTATATTAGTAAATACTTAGAAGGAAAAAGTTGCATCGAAATTAAAAGAAATAATGCTGTAAATAATAAAAAAATCGGTTTTATCAAGTATTTTATAATATTTTAGCTCCAAAATAGTTTTATTCTCTTTATAGATAACATATGTATATGTTATATATCCATTCAAAGTCACGCCTATTGAAATATTGTGTGCTTCTGATTGAACCTATTCTGTTGCCCTAACTATATTTGGTACATGTGACCCCTTATACCAAGTATGTATAACCTTGAATTTTATATATTTATTGTACTCAACTGTCTAATATGAAATAATTTCGATGCTTTTTAATTTTTGTACACAAACAGATGCTACTTAATTGATTGAGGCATTTAAGGATAACTATTGTTTTTGGAAATTTATATTTAAATTGAATTATGAAATATGTAAATGTCTTCAATCACAATTTATCTACAGTTTCTATACTTTTACCTAAACTTTATTAGATATAATTATTCAGTGACATTTTTGTTTTAAAAAATCAGAAGACAGAGAAAATACGGAGTGTTTGAACAATAAATTCTCTGTGCGTTCCTTTGTTTAAAAAGTCTCTTACAACTATTACCGTCGTTTTAAATAAACTTATATAATATATAATATTATTGATCAAAATAAGCTAACTAAATCATTAGATTGTAACCTAAGTAATGACAAATGCGTACACAAGCTACTATATACTGTATACAGTACAAAGTATTATCATATCAGTATACCTCTGAGCGCATGTTACACGCATGCGCATACGTAACTATGTATAGTGGGATGCGGTTGAATGATACTTGGATATACGAAAATGGTAAGTTTTTGTCTCTATAGTAATTTTGTAGAAGAAATGGAGAAAATTGATTAGATAATATTTTGTAGTAAGATATTTTGATTATATCATAAGTATGACTTTAAAAATAATATTATATATAAATGAAATAAATGTATAAATTCAAGCTCAGTAGCGTGTTTCAGGAGAAGCTTGTTTTTATTGATAATAAAAATTATGACTTGATAATCAAAAATTTAGAGCGTCGTTTATTTCACAAATATTTATAACACAAACAAAATAACATTATATATTATTATTAGTTAAATACAATTTTCATAACACCTTACCATTTACAAAATATCAAAGAAATCAATAAAAATCTAGATATTTATCTATACAAATTAAGCAATCACACAAGCAAGTATCAAGACGGGCCGCACGCATACGCCAGCTATATGGGTCTTGGCCAGGCAACTTTTTCTCGCTAGTACTAAACTAACGTTTGCCTGTCACATGTTTAAACGATCCTGCCACTTTTAGTGCATGTGTATAACAAGGTTTTGATTTTAGGGCCAGAAATTAAGCTTAAAATTAGATTTTGTGTCTAGATTTTCTTTATTTCATTTCGTTATTTAATAAATTATTCATTTAGATTCAATTAAGATGTATGCAAGGTAGAGTTCTATATTTGAAAAATAAGAGACGACACACTTTTTTCTGGAAAAGTGTTTGTTTTGAGTGTTTCAACACTAGATTTTCTCTGTCACTCTGTTTTACACGGAATATTTATATTGTAGCATTAAGTTACCATTATATTGGAATTAAAATAAGATTTTCATAAATTATATTATTGTAATTAGAATTGTACAACAAAAATTATTTGAAAAAAGAAAGAACAAAGGAAAATAAATGGGAAAACAAATTGTGAAAAAAAGGGAAAAACACATGTCAATACCAATCTCTCTTTGAACGATTTATATAATTATATATTTCTTTTTTCTTTAAAAATTAAATATATTTTTGTTTGATGTTTGAAATTTCCTTTAACCTACATACATAATAATATGCATAACTGTTTACCTTACCTTACCAGCCTTTGTTTTTAATGACAAGAAAAAGTCGACGCTAAATCTCACTCTGAATTATTTTTGTCCATTAAGACAAAGTACGGCGTTGAGTTCCGCCAGACAACACGCAATGTCCGTAACTTGGGTGGAAAGTGTCGGAGTGAACACTAGTTTCTCACGCTACCCAGCTTAGCAGTATAAATCGTTAATAATATTCCTAATTGTCACAATAATATTATTATGCATTTCATCGGCGTTGAGTTCCGCTACCCAACTTACAGTGCTCCGAGAATTCGGAGGAAAGTGGAGACGGAAGTGCCCTACTTGCCACAAGTCAATATGATTGCAATTTATGCCCATGGAATTAAAAAATTGAAACGTCATCTTTTATTAAACACTGAATGTTGGCCATTGATGAGAAATATTATACTTAATGCTTATAATCTGGATTTACTTTTTTAATATCACATTGCTAGAGATTAAGCATTTGGCGTTTGATTTTGAATCTATATAGATATTAAATTCATTCTATATTAACAACCTAGTGAAGTTCCTAGGTTACCTTTATGTTAACTCTGCTATGCGCAGGATATAGTGGGAATTGTAAAAAAATATATATAAAATAAATATATCCATATAAATATTTAATTTTATAAAAACTTTTCTTTTCAAAGAAACCATTTCACTTTATATTTTTGTTTAAAAACAAATATGCGTCATAGTAACTGTTATGTTGTAACATCAACGTTACAGCGCCAAGTAACAGGTAAAATGAGAGTCATAATAAATGTATAATTTAATCGAGTTTTAGAATTTCAATAGAATTTTCCTTGTTCGTAAAAATATATATAATGTATCTATGGAGCAGAACAAAGTTGTTTTTTATCGATGTAGTTAGAGTGTATTGATTGAGATGAAAGTTCTGACGCAATGCGAAAAATACGTATCTTTTACAGACGATTGAAAGTGGATTTTTCAGTTTATTATATTAAGTTATATAGAGGCCAGTCGTGGCGCAGCGGCACGATGTGTGACTGTAAAACCGCTTGAGGGTTCGATCCCCACTCGAGGAGATGAAATATTTACTTAAATTTATATTTCCATTTCTTCGCTCTAGTGTCAAGGTTAAGCGCAGCGTTGAGTTCTGCCACTCAACACGCCATGCCTCCAGAATTCGGCAGAAAGTGGGGAACGGAGTGTCTTAACACTAGGTTCCCTCTATCTACCCTGCTGTGTGCGGAATATAGCGTAAAGCTGATTTAATTTGATGATTTATTTATATTAAATTATATAAAAAAAACGTGATGTACCGCTATGTCTCCTTAGAAATGCGCCTTTCGTGATAAAACAGGAATCTCGTTGTGATTTTGATCAAAATTTCACAAATTAAATGACAATTTACCTAAGTTTTCAATAAAACACTCAAAAATACATATACATAGGTACATAAAATTATTAATATGCGAACACATCACATTTATAACATCAGCAAATAGTGATTAAAAACGAAATTTGTCATTTCGTTGATTAAGCAGTGTTATATTACAATCGAACGTCACTAGTAATTAATTAAATATATACAATATTAGTAAATCAGCATTAAAATTTTTACTTCACGCAGCTCCCGAGCGAAGTAGTATAGGACTAAGTGTTAAGACACACCGTTCTCTACGTCGAAAATTATAGTAGCAAGTCAAAATCTTAATTTACCAAGCTAACGATTAATATTCATTTTAGAAAAGTAAATCAACTTATAATAATTTAGCATAATATTTCTCATATAATAGTCAACACGCCTATTTTACTACATGCGGGATACAGCGTGAAAAGATAGCCAACATTCAGGGATTAGTAAAAGATGACGTTTAAAATTTATGATTCTACGTGCACAAATTGCAAGCCTTTTTTTGTACTGTCATCTCTCACATATAGCAGTGTAGATAAAAGAATCTGTACAAAAATATTATATAAATCAGGAATCACTAGTCCAAATAGATTTTTTATCTGTTCGATAATCGAAAAAGTCTAAAGATATATTTTAAAACATTTTTAAAGTGTTATTCCACGCATAGGAAAGAAAAATACTTATTTAGAAAACGTATAAAAATTTGAACGTAGCAGGACCGGAACCCCCGCCTCCTGGAAACCGACCAGGCGCTCTGATCACTAAGCCATACGTTCTTAAATTTGAACGTAGCAAGACGTAGTAAAGTTATATTACTTCAAGTTAATTGTTCCAATTTCATCCACTGTATTTTTTCATAACTAGTCTAGTATAAAGACACTCATTTCTCCATCCGATGAACCCGCAACCACGGCGTATACAATCAGCCACTGCCCCACTGAACCACGACAGAGTTGGCACAACAAAATATTTAATAATAAACTGGTTGTACCTACACCTTACGTTACGCAACGGAACATGTTTTTAAAAAAGAAACCGTACAGCTTTCATGCTGAATGGCTACCACATATTTTAATTGTGCGGTATTTAAATGTCAAATCGAGTTTTTTTTAATGGCTGAACACTGGCTGAAGCTGAAGTTTTGAAAGATTTTTTTTACTTTTTAATCCGTTTGAATCGTTAAAAATGGTAAAATTACTCAGTTATATTTATATAAGACGATTTAAAAAAATAAACAGATCTCTACCAGCATGCAGTCTCTAAATACTTTTAAATACCTAAAAAGTGGAAGAAAGATGGATAAAAAGGAGAGACAATAGATCCCCTAAAAAAATACAAAAAAAAACATTTTTAAAACAAAATACCCAAAATTTTTGGAACAAAACTTTCGAAATAAGGAGTACGTACTTAAAATGTCAATGAAGTAGTAGTTCAGTTGGCTCTGTTTAGTGACATTTTAATTTAGTTTTTATGGTTTTTTTTATTTGGCAAAGATTTTACAGGAAATTAAGTCTGCAGTTTTATAAAATATTATAAGTAATTTCACGATTTATTCCGCATATCACGATAGGCACAGGGAACCTAGTGTTAGGACACCCTGTTCCCCAGTTTCCACAAATTTTTCGGGAAATTGCGTGTAAAGCGGTGGAACTAACCAACGCGTTTTGACTTGTTACCTCAGCAAGGATTTGAAAATAATAAATTCCCGTGAGAGAGAATCGAACTTAAAGCCGTCATGTTGGTAGTCAGACGCTGCGGCCTTGCGAAACGACTGTCTCGTAAATTTTATAAGGAATAATATAAATATAATATAACAATACCACACCCTCAAAATGGCCTAGTCTTTAAATGAGTTTTGTAAATAATTTTCAATATATATAGTATATATATACATATCTACAGCTTTTACTGTCAAAATTTGACGTTGACGTTAAACTTCGTTTCATAAGTCACGTGTCTCCGAACCACGAGGTGTAATTTAATAAAAACATATATTTAAAATTAATTAAAACAACCAAAATTAATTAATTAAAAAAACAACTAGCAACATTTAATATTTGTTAAAAAGTAATAAAATCTAATAAGACAGTGTTTCAAATGTTACATAATGAGAAATGTCGGTTTTAAATGTTACCGAATTTTAATTGGCTACTTTCTTAGGCAGCTTTCTGTTGCGCAACTGCGAAAGAAACAATTATGTATGTATTAATATACCGGAAAGGAAGTTTTTTGACTTTCTAGAAATGATATTTTTATGTGAGATCGCTCACGCAACTATAGGCTTGGCTAACGAAAGCTCTTAATTTCACTGATTCTCATATACACTAGTTATCAAGCTAACTAACGTTAGGTCTTCTACTAGATTAGGCGAAACTACTTTGGATTGTCATAGTGATATTTTAAATAATTTGTGGTCCATTACAGCATCCTACTGGGTCAGTCACATTCACTAGTCTACGGGGGCAGGGAGTGACGAACCCGTATATAAGAGGAATTACCTTTAATGCTCCCACCTGAGGTGTGTGGCTGCTGGCTTTGCTGGACGTTGCTCTGAGCCTCCAGCTTGGTGGTCACAGAGTTCCACATGTCGAACATGTTCAACATCGTCGGCCGGTCAGGCCCGTCAGATCACAGAAGATATTGACATCACACTTAGAAAAACACACAATATTTCTCATTCATTCTGGAAAACACCAATCTTATTGTTCGTCCGTCGTATAAAACTTAAGGCTATCTCTGATCCCCGGTTTAACTTTGTATCATTATATCATTAACTAACTAATAACTATTTTATAAATACTTTCTATATATAAACATCTCAAATGCTCAACTAATGTAAATACGCTATAATATTCTTCTTTAAACAACTACTTTCATTCGGATTTTTTTAAATATCAGTCTAAAATTTTCGTTTTTAAGGTTTTGGTTACGGGAAGTTAAGAGCGGGTCGCTATACGTGATATTGACTATATGTGATTATTTAAACGTGTACAAATTTTGTGATTATTTATTTTATTTATTTTTATTTTATTCAATATATATATATATTTAATTTTCAAATATTGTCGATCGGTTTGTAAAAATGTTTAATACTGGCTCCCTTTTTAGTGATGTTTCGCTTTTTTCTCTTCATAGTTTATTTGAACATTGATTGTGTTTCTTTTATTTCCCAGTTTCTCCCTTTTTTTTTGTTATTTTAGTAGGCACATAGTATTTAGTGTTGACGGCGCGGTATATTTTTTTTGTTCTGCGAACTTAATTTTTTTTATTTTTGTATGTTGTTTTTTAGCCGCGTCCTCGGATGCACTGAAGTGCATTCGCAGGGGTCTCCAGCCGGCGGGGGGTAGGAAGCGTTGCTGCCCACTGCGCATGCCTGCCATCGATCTCGTGGCGGCTGAGGTGTTGGAACTAAAACACTACTTGCATCGCTATGTGTACGCTCCTCAGAATAGAGCATGCTGTATATATGTATGTATGAATGTATGTATGTATGTATGTATATGAGTGAACGTGCTAACTATGAGGTGACTCTACACTTTTTTTTAATTAATTATGTATAGATGGAATAAAATTATGACAGCAAAGATTTTTAATGCGATATTTTTTTTAATAAAATATTCTTTTGTATTTAATATAAATGAATTAATATAATTTAATTTAGCAATTATCAAAATACATCAAAATATAAAACTGAAGTATATTCTCATCATATACATTACAATATAATACTATAATCGATTAAAGCAACGAGTTCTTTAAAAGATTAATTATTTTATCAAAATCAAACATCCATATTTCAATAAATCGTATAAAAGCATACAAAAAGAAATAAAATTTCCACCACGTCTGTTATCTTGTCTACTCTATGCCCCACAGTCTAGTCTACATAGGTAGTATATAACCAGCCCTCTATTATGTCATTCACTTTGATGTTCCACTGTACTTGTCGGTTGTAACTGTAGTTTTTTTTTTGTATTATCTTTTGTTCATTATTGAATGGGTTTATTGAGATTTGATTTAATTGTAATAAATTTTTATATATTTTAAATATTCCCGCTTATGTATAGTGAAAGTTGATTGGAGAAAAATTATAATTTTGTTCTAAGTCTTGGATTGTCTTGTTTACGTGGATTTCTAGATATAAGTGAGATAATCCAATTTTTTTTGATCCCAAAAAAATTTTTAAAAGTCTTCCCTTAATGCTCTTCTTTACTACCTAACCTACGTGCACGTCAAATTTCAATTTTAAATTCAAAATAGTTTCCTTTGTTACCTAGCAGTTTCGTCTTAGTTATAGTCTATCAGTCACTCAGAAACGAAAGAGTTTTGTATATTATATACATAAATTCAATCATTTGAATAGAAACACAGTATACAAATGTTCTTATATTTTTAATGGTAATTGTCAAAGCAATAGTAATTGTCAAGTCGTCGTCGGGCAGGGCCACTAGGTTGTAATTGTAACGCGACAGATTGTGGATTCGATTGCCATTCGAGGAAATTAAATATTTAATATTTTTATATCTCCAGAATTCGGCGTAAAGTAGAGAAGAACCTACCCTGCTATGTACGGGTACAGCGTGCAGCTAAAAAATAAAAAGAATGCAAAGACAGCTTAGTTATTTATTACAGTTCAAAAATAAAATAATAAAATAAGTAAAAAAAATCCACGAATCATCATCCATAATACAAATGTCATTTCTATATTGTTATTTTTTGGTCTTTAATTGAATAGTAAACTTATTATAATAATATGTGTATGTTTGTTTATCAGCAGTCTAATCTCTGTACCATAGATTAAAATTTCCCATCAAATCATAGTTATCGATCGACGCATAGTGAAGTAGTGAACCTTTGACATTTAAATATAAAGTATCTAAAATTATTGAAATAAGAAACTTAAATGAATTATTTGTATTCTTGACTTTTAGGTATTTTGTGATGTAATTCAAGTATCAAATATATATGAAGGCTGAACGTGATGGTTGGGTGTTCAAATTTCACTTGGATTAAATATATCTGCAATATACCTATATAAGATTAAAAAGAAAGGCATGTCTATATTTTAGTAGCAGGATAATACAGTGTAAATCATAAATTAATGATTTTTTTTTAAATTTAAACTATAATTTAAATATCTCAGTGATTTTAAAATTGTAAAAAGTGGAGAACGGAGAATTAACTCACCACGTCCTATGAGCTTATGCAAAAGTTTATATTTTAGCTGTACATACTTTCCAAATTACAAACACAAAAATTTCTGTAATTTTTAAGATAAGAATAGCCATAATTTTCTATAGAAAATAAATATATATATATATATTTTTTACAATCAAATTAATAGTCCAAGATGTGTTCAAAAGATATCAGTATTCAAAGTGTACGAACGAGTATAGCGACATTACGCAATCAGTTACAACACACGATAACGTTGTGAGTTGACGGTGCGATGGAGCGATTTTGATTTGGTTCAAGTTACAAGAGTACGCCAAAAAATATTTAGGTTTTTTTTTATTTATGTCTCTTAGATTTTTTATTTTTATCTGTATTTGTATATAAAATTTACTAATACGGTCTATATTATATATAGTAATGTTATAAGGCTGAATATTTTGTTTAGTTAAACGTGCGTGTTTAGTTAAAAGCTTAGAAACTACTGATTTGAATTAAAAAAATAGTTTATGTAGTCCATTTACCGAGGAAGACTACGTACACGTTAATCACGTTGTTACGATGTAACCCACTATAGCTCCGTAGCTCGGTCGTTGCTCAACATTTTGTTAATAGAATTTCGTATTAAAAAACAAGAAAAAATAAGTATATATAAAATAAGTTTCCAAGTTCAAGGTCTAAATATATTTAAGCCATATATAATCACTTACAAATATATATTTTGTAATTTATGATAGTGGAATTTAAATATATAGTACAGAACTTATATAAAAATAACACTAATTATATGAACTACTTTCACTTTAGTAACTAATATGACTATATAGAGCCACAAATAAATTTTAGCGTTTATGGAATCTACTTTCTTTGTTTCGAAGTGCCGTAACATCTTCAATTTTAAAAGTAAATAATATGAGAAGATGCTGTTCAGTACATTACGAAGTTTCTAATTGAACACTATCTTAGTACTCTATAATTAAAGCATATTAATTAAGTATATCTATCGGTTTGGAAACATCGGAATGTTGTTTATAAATATGATTTTTATAAAATTTTTCAACATGATAATTTTTTTGCATTTTATTTATTTAGGGCATTAGAACACAGAGATAAAATGTTTTCATTTATAAGTAATATTTCACAATTGAAACGTTAAAAAGAAAGTATTTATATACAATGTATAAATAATATTTTTAAAATTTACAAAAGTGTTCAACACTACATACAACTGTCTACTTACAAAGCACTATATTCATATATTTGCATATATCATAAGAACTAAAAAAACAATACATTAATAAATATAGATAATAAAAGAAACGCCGATACGTCACTCTTTACAGTACATCCATCATCCTCTCATGACTTGTACCACGAAATTTCGAGTGAAAGTTGCAACTGCCAAAATCTTTTAGTGAAAGTGGGCAAGTGAGATCGATGCCATAATTATTATTACACATTATAAGAGATACGCTAAAAGCAAAAGCCGGATACAGGGAAGTTGGGATTTTCGATATGAATTTGTCGTAATAATTAATAATATTGATATTTAATCACTTGCACAGTGATTTGACCAATGTTTGTTGTTTTCCTTTTTTTAAAGATGATCGTTGTATAGGCAAAATAATAATTATTAGTATTTACTTACTGTCAACATGGAAAAAAGCTGCATGCAAAAAGAAGCTTTAGAAAGCTTTTTTAGAAAATTAATTACATATCAAATTCAAGGCAAATATTTCAGTTAAACTTAGACTCCTGTAGCTTATACTTTTTTGATTATATTTTTTAATTTGACGCTGTATGCCAGCACAGAGCAAGATAGGCAGAGGGAACCTGGGAACCTATTTAAGACATTCCATTCCATTAAGCGGCATCCATCTCCACTTTCTGTCGCAGTCTGGAGGCATTGCTTGTTGAGTGCTGAAATTCAACGCAGAGAGCGAGGAAATGAAAATTATAAATATTTCATTTCCTTGAATGGGAATCGAACCCACAACCTGTCGGATTTACAGTCGCACAATTGATCATCTGCGCCACGACGGCCTCTAACGTATACCTTGTATGGATGAAGGGTAAAAGTTCAGTTGTCTGTACAGAAAAGAACTTTCACATTCATGCGTCCTTAAGTAAAAAAAAAGTTCATAATAAAAAAAGAAATTCAGATGTGAAAGTGAGATATCCTCACGATAAAAACGATCGCAAAGAGAAACCAATTAAGTGACCTTTCATACGAGTATAACTAAATATATTTTGATTTGTGGGTAGTATTTTACATAATAATATTTCATAATGTAGAGATATATTAATTATTTTGTTTCCCCGCTGGGTAGACAAAGCTCAGCGTTGAGTTCCGCCACTCCACTCGCAAATGTCTTTAATATATAAAAAGTAGCGTAATTTTTAATTTTCACCAACATTTGACCTTCAAATTTTTACAATTTTTTTTGTTAAATAACTACAATGCAATTTGATTATAAGCCTAAATGTAAATAAACAATTTATCAAAATATTTTTTTCTTTAAAAAAAATACTAAAAGCCCAACGCAATAGTGTACTCGTACATCGCGTTAGCTTAAATTAATTTTATATGCAAATAAATGCCTATTAAAATTGGTTAAATACAACATATTTTTTATAGACCTTGAGATCTTCTATTTTAAAATTTACCTACAATCTTACATCTAAAAGAAAATTTAAAAAGAAAAAAGCACAGATAATAAACTAAAATTCAAGTCTTTTAGTATAGTACTAAAACTAATACCTAAGTTAGGTTTAGATTTGCTTCATTTATATCATAATGAATTAACGTTACGTTCTCTCAGTACCTATAGTACTTTAGTACCTAAAATACAGGTTTTGGTTCGCGTGTGCCGAGGACAAGCCGCAATAGGAATATTCAATTATAAATGTACCTTACCTATAATAATTGATAAAAAATGTCAACTTTTTTTTGTCTGTAACTGTCAATTTAAATGTTTTTTTTTTATTTGAATTAAATACTAGCTAATTGATCGTGTGGTTATTGTTTATGCGTTTAGGGTTGTCATTATGATGTAGTTGTAGGAATGTGCTAGGTGTGAAGAATTATTGCCATTTTAATGATAATTTGCATTATGTAAATTTAGAGACTGGAAGTGATTGGTCACTCACACTTAGTAGTTTAAGAACAATATATGTGTCATATTTCAATAGTAAAAATGTTGAGCTTTTTTTTTAATAGTTTGTTATTTTACATAAATTATATTGTTATATTAATTAATTTTTATCGATTATTCGTGATATGTTTTCAAAAATCAAGGTCACCAAAATTTTTTTAAATAAACAAAGTCAAAATATTTGGATAGTACCGAATTTTTTACCTTATTTAAGCATAAATGTACATAAAATGTTAAAAATCCTTGCTTTATTATATTAGATAATATAACGAAATCCTTTTAACATCGACCTAGTAAAAGAACAAATAAACAAATGATAAAACAAGAAATAATCTTAAAAACAAATAGTTAAAAAATGCCCTTCAGTCCCGAAACAGAAAAATTTCCCAAGAGTTTCCTAATGTCGAACCTCTCTTTCTAACACAAGGTCGCGTGGACGCGCTTTCTCACTCGCACAGTATGCAATACATCTGCAACTAAGACCTTGATAATTGCAAGTTTCGATAGATAATAAATAATTTTGTATACGGGTAATTTGTATATAGACCTCTATGAAAAAAAAATAGATTTTTTTATTTATAACCTTCATAAATTTCGAAATATTTTTATAATTAATTGGCTTATGAATATTATGGTTGTTATAAAAAAAATATATAAAATAAAAATTATCTAAGCCGCTATTTATATATGTACATATACAAAATGTTCACACAATTTTGTTACGAAACGACGGACGAACAATTTAATAATAATAATAACTAAATACTCACTTAACATAAATATGTTACAATCCAATCACATATAAATAGTTTTTTTTATACACACTTGGCTGTATACAGAACTGTTTTTGCTATAAAATTTTTGTTTTAAATTTAAAAAGTGAACTTGTCAAATGTTTTGAAAGTTTCGGCGCGAATGCGGCCGCGCGCGCGCCTTCTGCAACACTAACTGAATTTTGTAAGCCACAAGCGAAGGTACCAATAGCTGATTTAAAACGAATCGCAAATTTTGATTATATTTTAGTTACTTTTAGTTTCTATAAACGGGAATTATTAACAATAATTTAATATTATATAGAATTAAGTGATGAAAAATCTTTGTTGAGGACAAACTTGACCTACTTTTTATTAGTGTTTAGTATTTAGTGTTTACTTTAATAGATATGTGTGAATAAACAAGCCTAATATGGGTAAGTATAATTTCTGAATTTTAAAATGCTTTCCAAATTATATTTCACTATGAAACGTGTTGCTCTTTTAAATTTTGTCTTTTTGACTTACAATAAAATTTAATTAAAATGACAAAAATAAACTATATATTATGGTATATTGAAGAATACATTTATTTTTTAAATAGTTATGTATATAAGTAATTTAATCAGCATCTTTATTTTTTATTTTCTAATAATTTCTTGAAAGCTCAACTACAACTCAACTCTTTTCAGTCAGTCTCATTGTGTATTACTTAAGCTTACGTTCAAAACATTATATGAAAAAACTATTTACATAATTTGTTAAATAATTTACATATTCTGAATAAACAACGTTTTTTTTATGAAATGGAATATAATTTACTAAACTGTGGAATAATTATAACATTATTAAAGAATTATTTCACCCTTAACAAAGAAAATTCCTCTTAGAACGTATAACAATTCTTATATGCCTTCTAAAAACGTACTAAATTAAAGAAATTAAAATCCAAAATACAAACAAACTTACGAATTTGAACTCACTATAACAAAAAAACAATAATGTGTGTCACAACTTTAGCTACTCCACCGCAACGACAGTCTAAAAAAGCATAACCCACACCGCGAATAAGTGTTAATTTTTAAACGGTCCAACCATGTTTTTCGCTTATTTAACCCTCCTCGGTCACCCCTTTTACAAAAATGAAACACGTAAAATCCATTCAACTGAAACCGGGAGGACCGGTCGAGGGTAACGCGTATAGGGGACACGACTATAGACACCGTACAATGTATAATTAGACAATGAGATGGCAAGATGGACATGAACTGGCAAGATGAGTATAATATACACCGAGTGACCCCATCATGTCCAGAGGAGTGAGCGGATCGATCTAATTTAACCTTGGGTTTGTGGATACGTTTAGGACTGGAGGGAAATGTATAATTTTCATTTTCTCACTCTGGCTTGCAAGAACAAACAACAAATCAAAGACAAAGAAAATGCTAAATCCAGAATAAAGAAAAAGAGCGGCGTTTAGTGCCACCACTCAATACGTAATATCCTGAAAATTGGGCAGTGTTTGGGAACTGAGTGTCTTCACGCCTTAGGTTCCCTCTGCCTACACTGCAATATACAGAATAAATAAATATAAAAATAAAATAAAGCTAAAAAAATATTATGCAAGTGTTGGTCAAGGCATATAAATAAGAGTTCGACATTGTATTAGCATCTCTTGTAAATGACAAGAGAACCAAGTGTTCAGACACTCCGTTTTCCGTTTTTTCCTATCATGGCAGTTTTGTCTAACAAAAGCAGAAAAATAGTATTAATTACTAATTTTCTGCTTTTGTACTAGCATTTTTATATTCACAATAAAATTCACACAAGTAGGAATCGAACACATGACTATTGCGTTTAACAATAAGAAATTGTTCCACAACAGGTAATAATAAAAACATTCAAAATTTTATGGCGCAGAGGCACAAGCGTGACTGATATGCGACTGGTTGTAGGTTCAATCCAGAGCTTTTCTTTGTTCCATAGTGAAGAAATGAAAATATTTTATTCCTCGAGAGGGAATCTATCCCACAACCTCTTCGATTCCAGGAAGACGCTGCGCTGTTGCGCCATGAAGAAGTCAATATAGTTTCCAATACGCGAAACAACAAAATATTTTTCTAATTCTTCAATGATAAATCACTGTATTGTATAAAAAAATTAGGTATTTTGTGCTGAATATGAACATAAAAACATCGCTTCCATATATAGAAGTTTCAGTATTGATTAGCCCTAAATATCTAACCTAGATAGTTTATGAATTACTTAAACTAATATATCACTTTTATATGTATAGATATAGAAGATTAGTGTTTTAATAATAATATTATAAAACAAAAGATTTAGTTCGATTGAATGCGATAATCTCAAGAACGACTGATTCTACTTAGAAATTTCTTTCTGTACTGGATACTTCATTTATTGAAGAGCAGGACTATAGGTTATATTACATCACGATATCCAATGTACTCGCAGTAAGTTATCTCGGGTACTAAACCCCGCATTTATAAATGGTTCTCAATTCTGAGATCTATTTTAAGATAAGATGGTTCTTAACGTAAGATGCCGTTTTAATAATCTATTAATGCAAACAAGGTCTCAAGATCGATCTCAGAGTTGAGAGTGCTTTATAAATTGAATTAATAAGAGAATATCATTCACAACATATTACACACAACATATTTTTTTATCCATGCATAGCATTTAATCACAGAGTGAAGAAGCAAGTGAAAACTAACTAAAAGGCTAATTCGAACCTGTACCCTCCATTCATGTTAACTGTATAACAGCCTGATAGCTCTACAAACTCTATAAGTCAATTCTATCAACTTTAAAGACGTAGTAGACACACGGTAACCTAATTTTGAGTGATACGATAAGTTATCTATCGCGGTCAATGTACGATAACGTAAAAATTATTTGGCAGAAGACAGTTTTATATATTCACCTGCTTTGAATTTTGTTATGAAAATTCAAATATAATGCCCCTGTGGAACAAGAAACAGGGGTGTAGTCTTGCTGTTTTACTATAGAAGTCGTGAATTCACTAAATTATTGTATAGTAAATAATTATGGCGTTTTACTTGTCTTTTTTAAGACCTTTGTGACTCAATGGCATGACAATGGCCTCTGACTATAACTGAAATAAATCACTTAGTTAATTAAAAAAAAAGTTATTATAATCACTATCATATACTTGATTAATTTATCAAATTCTCTTGGCTTAGAAAATAAATTAAAATAATTCATTACAAATCAATAATTCTATATTATGCGCTGTCAAGAACCAATGAGATAAGTTTCATCAAAATCTGTTCAAAAACTTTGACCTTATTTTTCCGCGGTGTACCCCTCATAGCAGGGTAAGCAGCGGGAACCTAATAACACTCCCCTCTTACCGCCCAAGCTTCGACATAATTTAGTATTTTCGCATATCTATATATATAAAAGGACTTGTGCTGACTGACTGAGGTAAGACGCACGCAGAGCCGTAACCGCTGATGGTAGAAACTTGAAATTTGGGCAGATGTTTATTTTCGTATTCTGGACATCCACTAAGAAGGGAATTTGAAAATTTTTAACCCTAAAGGGATGAAATAGGGGTTGAAAGTTTGTATGGAAAAAAAATTTAATCTGTACCGATTTTTATAAAATTTGAAATTCAGACTCTTAAAAATATTTCATTGAACACGTGTTTCATGGTTTTTAAGAATTTACGACCTAAGGGCTCAAATAAGGGGTTGAAAGTTTATATGGAAAAATCTTTAAATTGCCACTGATTTTTACAAAAATTTAAATTCAGACTGTTAAAAATATTTTATTGAACACGTGTTTCGTGGTTTTTTTAAAATTCACTCCTAATAAGCGGGCGAAGCCGCACGCGCCCTCTAGTTTTATTATATTTGTAAAATGTATACTTAAGACTTTTCGATATTTAACTATCTATACAGAAGTCGGCCTCTACATTTAATATATGAAAGATAAGAGATAACATTGTTGTTTATTTTTAGTGTATTTATTCTAATAAATAGTGATTAGGCATTATAATCATTGTTCTTAAACAAATTTTAAAGAAGGAAAAAAAAAATTTCAATGCATATTATTTACATAGTACGTACAAATCCATATCTTCACTGTTGAGTTTCTCTTAATCATGTTTAAGTTAATCGTTGCGAAGCGGCAACTCACTGTAACTTGACGATATTGGGTTCGATTCCCAACCACCGAAATAAGTTATTTTTATTTTTGCCCTTTAGCATTAAGCATTCCGCCACTGTACACGTAACATCTTGAAAATGGAATGTTACACGTTTAATTAAGAATTAAATACCTCTGGCTATCCTGCTATATGCATAATACAGCATTAAGCTAAAGAAAACACACACAATTCAAGCTATACTTAAGAAACATCTAGAGAGAGAAGCTAATTAATAATTCAGCTAGGGATCGTAGGTTCGATACCATAAAGGACAAATATCTGCAAGACAAACCAAAATATCTGTGTCATTATATTTAAATGATTGTACACTTCTTTATCATTTATCTAATCATTATTAATACAAGCTTTCTTTAGTTTAAAGCCGAATTTTAGTCCAAATATAAATATTACTTTTGTTAAAGTCCAACAAGACTTGTAAATTGCGTGAATTTAAGAACATAATATCTTTTAAATATTTTAAAGATATATATTTATTCAGCTTCACGCTTTATCCCGCACACAGCAAGGTAAACAGAGTGAACCTAGTGTTAAGATACTCCGTTCCCCACATTCGCCCGAATTCTGGAGGCATTGCGTTTTGAGTGGCAGAACTCAACACCGCGTTTTGCCCCGACACCAGAGCGAAGAAATGGAAATATAAATTTAAGTATATATTTCCTTTCCTCGAGTGGAGATCGAACCACGACTGGCCTCAAAGTCCTCTTTAAATATATATAATATATAATGTTTTTAACAATGGTTTTACAAAACGTTTTCTTTTTTATCAATAGAGGAAATCAAGTTTGTAATTATTTATATTATAACACCTACACGGGCACGTGCTTACTCAAATTTCATTAAAGTTATTTGCTACAAATTACTTGCTGCTACAACGGAAATATTATTTAATAAAAAACGCTTTACACTGTATCCCGTATAAAGCGGGAGAGACAGAGGGAAAGAGTGTTAAGACACTCCATTCCCCCCACTTTACACCTTAGTTTTCGAGACTGTTTTTGTTTTTTTCGAACTTGAGCACATCTTAAACATAGTATTAGATCGCGAAAGTGAAAATCATTTATTCCTCCAAGCAGGATTCAATCTATTACCATCTCGTTTAATTTAAGATTGATACTGCTTCGAATAGAACAAAACTGAAAGAAAACAATTAAAAAAATAAAAAAAACTTTCAACTGTTTATTTTTTAAGTTAAAGGTATTTAAATATTTTTAAAGTTTAGGATATAACTGTAACTTTTAGTCTATTTGATTATGTAACTACTCAAAAAATATTAATAAAAAAAGAAATTTTAGGGAGTGTCAAAATTTGTTGTATTACAAAAATAGCAAATCACCGTACATGCTTTAATATGACTCAGTCGGGAGTTATATAACTAACACTACGTGTAAAACTGCACGCAACCTCAATGGGTTCTAATACTAGGGGAAATGGTCATTTTAAATTACCATATAACATATATTGTATCACCATATCATGAGAAATATAAGAAATGTGAGTAAATAAAAAAAAACATACATACATACATGTGTGTAGGATGTGTGTCAAAATATTTCTTAGCGACGTAGTTATGACATTGTGTGTTAAGTGACGCAACTCAACGCCGCGCCTTGTCTTGACGGACATTTATTTTCCCAATACTTCACCATTTTTATTCTAATTAGCAAACCATTCCTTGTTTTGGTAACTTGTATTATTGACTTCCCCTGCCTTTTATTTTTCGTGTGTTGAGTGGTGGAGCTTGAGCTCCAGCTTCCAGCTTGAGTTCCACCACTCAACACACAATACCAATCAAAAATTGGACAAAACTTAGTCTCTAAACATTGAGCATCCTCTGCCTACATAAGGGATATCGTGAGAAGCTTGAAAAAAACATACCTCATAACATTATAACTTCTTTTTTTATTTTCACGCTATATCCCGCACATACCAGGTAAGTAGGCAAAGGGAACATAGGAACCTAGTGTTAAGCCACTCGTCCTCTAATAAGGGAATCCACTCCCCACTTCCCGGCAAATTCTGAAGGCATTGCGTGTTGAGTGGCGGAACTCAACGCCGCAAGCATTATACCTACCTTTTAATTTTTACTCTACTCACATACGTGTGTATGTATATGTATGTAATTTCACTTGCTTCACGAATATATTTGCCGATTAAGCATTAAGCAAAATGTCGAATTCGTCAATCCATTAAATTATTATATTATACTTTACTGATATAACGAAATAAGACACTGCGTTGTGTTGCTATGCAATATTTATATAACTTACACCTCTGTGATTAAACTTTATATTTTGAAGTTAATTCTATCTTTTTACATACATTTTTTTTAATTAAATACTTGTAAATTTAAGTAAATCAAGGTGCAAGGATTTTTGGTTTGGTGGTTTATTTTTTTTAATTTACAATTATTATTTCGAAATTAGAAATCATTGAGGCCAGTTGTAGTGCAGGGGCACAAGCGTGCGACTGTAAACGCGATAGGTTTGGTAAATTAGCAGGGTAACGAGGCAAATGTAAAGACATGGCGCGTCGTTGAGTTACAGAATACAGCGGGAAGCTAAAAAAATGTAAAAATGAATACTTAATAGATATTAAAGAAAATTGACCCACTAATATATACTGGATACGCTTATAGATACTTTAAATTAATACTAATCTAACTAAATATCCAATAAAACTTTACCTTGAAAAAAGAAATTTATAATTCAATAGAAAGGCAATCTCTATATAAATGTATAATTAAAATAAAAAATATACATGGTTACTTAAAGAAAAAAATATAAAATTTATGAATCTAAGCCGTTTTTATAGCTTACGTTAGCGCCAAATAATTTCGAATGTGCAAAAAGTGCGAACACATATACATAATAAAGCTACTAAGTAAAATGAGCTAACTCTCAAAATTGATAAATAATATTATGTAATATTATTATATTAATTATATGAATATCACGAATTTGTATTAAAATTCACAACAAGTTGCAGCTTCCTGTTTAACTGACAATACTGACAGATTTCTTATAAAATTGATGATTCACAATAGCTTATGTGGTAAAATGAACGTTTAACCACAACTTGTCCTGGTTTTATTAAATGGCTACAGCTTTTTCTATGGCCAAAGAAACTTTGGGATCATCTATAATCTACGTAAATATATATATTTAATATTTTATTTAATAAATTATAATTATTGTTTATCAAATCAATTAAAACTGACGGTATTGCTTAATAGCAGATAAAAAATAACTATTAAGCAATACCTTCTATCCTGTGTTCCAAATATATGGTAAGGATCGTTAGGGAACATATCCACACCTACACAGTAGTCGTATATAAAATTTACTTTTTAATTAATAAGAAAAAAAGACACTATTAACGCTTTTATGGATCTAACATGAGAGTTCCTAATGCTTTGGAGGGAGAGGAGCTCGGAGCAGTACTTGCAATCCGAGTATAGACTTATGACTTTAAAATTTAACTCTTTTAAAATGAGTATTAACGTTCACCTCCACTCTCTGAACTCCACTACCTAACCAAATTCGACATTTTTCTATTTTTCTTAAAATTTCCAAAAAATATAAAATGTAACCTAGGCCAATTTGCTCTAAAATCTTAAAGTATAGTTTTAATGAAACATATTACTTACATACTTGAGACAGTCGCGCTTTCTCTATTTAAGCTCGCTATTAAAAGAAAGCTTACCTGAAAAAGAAATCATATATTAATCATTGACTTATGGTGCCTATGAATATCGAAAATATATGTTTGTGTATGTACTCACTACATACACAACACAGTGGTTCGTCTTAATAGAGAAACCATTCTGTTAAGACGAACCACAAAGTGTGACTGTAAAATCGACTGATAGTGGGTTCGATCCCCACTCGAGGAGATGAAATATTTACTTAAATTTATATTTCCATTTCTTCGCTCTGATGTCGAGGCAAAGTGCGGCGTTGAGTTCTGCCACTCAATACGTAATGCCCCAGAATTCGGCAGAAAGTGGGGAACGGATTGTCTTAATACTGGATTCTCTTTGCCTACCCTGCTGTGTGCTGGATACAGCGTGAAGCTGATTTATTTATTTTATCTATTAATTGATATTTAATATACTGTGTGTTTCCTTAGAAAAAAACACAATATCTCAAATTTGTTAATTGTTATGCAAAAAAAATGAGGCTAATTAAATATTTAAGATATATATACATATAATTTTGTTACAATTAATATATAATATAATGTAATAATAGTAATTATCAATTTTAATTGACGTATGTTTGTATTATCCTAAGTGCAGTTGATACCTGCACTGCGCAACGACTACCATAATAGAGATATGTAAGTAAAAACGAAACACGATGGATTCAAGTATATTATTTCGCAAGAGATATAATAATATATTCTCATATACACTAGGTTAGTGATTAATTTAAAACGAAATGTTTATCACTACGTATTAACACAATATCTGATTGCAAAATCACAATTTTCTTACAAACAAACCTTTGAATTCCATTTTTTTTAGTATAATATACAATTCCGCACGTAGCAAGCTAGGTAGAGGGAACCTAGTGTTAAGTGGCGGAACTCAACATCGCGCTTTGTCTTGTTATCAGAGATGAGATGATAAAAAAAAAAAAAAAAAATTAAAAATTAGCTTCACGCTGTATCCCGCACACAGCAGGGTAGGCAGAGGGAACCTAGTGTTAAGACACTCCGTTCCCCACTTTCTGCCGAATTCTGGAGGCATTGCGTGTTGAGGGGCAGAACTCAACGCCGCGCTTAAGATGATGAGATGATGATATGAAAATAATTTGTTATTCCGAATGGGTATCGAAACCACAACCGTCGCGCTTACAGTCACACCCTATGCCACTACACCACGACCTACATAGTATATCTATCATATTTACTGTGTCTATGTAAATGTATTATATCCTCTATATATATGTATATTATACATTCTAAGGAATTTCTAGGCTTCACATATTAAAACCTAAGCCCTAACGGTTCCCGGATCTAATATAAAAATACACAACACGTCATCGCCCCGCGTCGTATATCAGCTGAGACTTGAGGTAACTGTGTCAGTAGCGGTGCTTAACGGTAAACTGAGAAACGCGGCGATGCTACTCGACGATAGATGGCGCTGACGCAAAGTGTTTTGCAGAGTGGTATTTAATTGAGGATTGGTAGAAAAATTGTTGTTTATTGATAATTTCAAGTATAAATATATATTTTTAATAAATGTCATAGACGCCAGTTGTGGCGAAGCACAAGTATATAACTGTAAGTACCACATGTTTTAGGCTGTGAGTTCGATTCCCAATTGAAGCAATAATAGAATGATATATTTAAAGTTTTAACTTCGTCACTTTGGTAACAAAACCAAGATCAGTATTGAGTTCCGCCGACTTAACACGAAATGCTCCGGCGAAATTCGGCGGATAATCGGGAACGAAGTCTTAATGGGAAAAGAAAGAAAAACCCTAAAGAGTATTTTTTATTATTACTAATTTATTTTTAATATTGAAAACCTAACATATTGGATTTTTTTAAAGTTTACTATAAAGTTAACACTAAAACTAATATTCCTATACTGTGGCCAAATAATGAATAAAATTTTAGCTTAAATTACCAAAATATTTGTTTTCTAAGTATCTAAGAAAACGATGGCTGTGAATTGACATCGCACTCAATGGGAGGCCTTATTTATATAGTATCCATTACTTAAATAATGTAAAATATAGTGTATGATAATATGATATTGTGGAACTGCCATTCTATTCTCTCTTTCTTTTTCTACTTTACGCTGTATCCCACTTATAGTAGGGTAGTTCGAGGGTATTTAATTTAGACATGTCACACGTTGCATCCAAAATTTAATATATTACGTGTTAAATCGCAGAACTCAACGTCGTTCTTGGTCTTCTTGGTACAGTTGAAAAATGCAAATAATGTATTGTTGAGTGGGCATCGAAGCCACAACCGTCGGGTTTACAGTCAGACGTTATTTTCATAAGTAAGCAATTTTTACATTATTAGCTTATAATAAACATATTCAAAATGTATTGCCAAATTATCAATTAATTAAATAATTCACTAAATACATATATACATTATTCATGTTATTTTATTTATATTAACAATATAGGTCACTAGATAAAACACTTAATGTAAGTACCAATAGTGGTTATCAATACAGAGAAATGTTTGGCCTTCAGAGTTCATTTAAGAATATAAGGGATTATAAGGCATATAGGAAATTTTGAAAAGTACAATGTTTGGTAAATGTGCCTCTTTTACCACTCGATCATGCATTTTTTGCTATTCTTTCGCCACTTATTCTTTGCTTGCTTTTCTGGCTATATTTTATATATATATAAAAATATATGTTACATATACTTAGGTATATACAAAACGAAAACGACCTATAATATTTAAAGAACGATTAAAAAACATACACGTTATGACTGACGTTTCCATAGTAAATTATTTAAAAACTAATGCTTTCATAATATTTTGCAATACAAAAATTTACCCTATTCGAATATGACTACTCTAAATATCTTTAACTCATACGGATACCATCATCGCGCAGTAGTACAACGTCTGATAGTAAATGTGATGGTTGTGGATACGATCCACAGTCGAAGCAATAAATTATTTATATTTGCTCGCTCTGGCAAGGTAAAGTGCGACGTTGAGTTCGGCACTTACATGTACTCTGCTATTGTGTGACATTGCCTCTCTTAAACCGTACTTCCTTTGTATGTTGTCCATAAAACCTGACTGATGAGGTGATTAGCGCTTAGCTGGTACGATCAGAACTTCATAAAATCCTACTTATTTAGAAAACGTATAAAGCGTTTCCAGGAGGCGCGGGTTCGAGTCCCGCTACGTTCAAATTTTTATACGTTTTCTAAATAAGTATTTTTCTTTTCTAAGTGTGGAATAACACTTAAAAATGTTTAAAAATATTTTTTAAAATCCTAATCACAAGACCAAAAACGGAAAGTTCACAAAGAATTTATTTCTTTCTGCCTTTCCTGCTCTAAAAGAAGACACATGCATCTGACACAACTACCGCGTCACTAGGTAGTGTTTGTTCATAATATTGATTATTTATACCGCTAGATGTCAACAGTAATTTAACCTTGAGTATAATTTGAGTTTAATGTCGATAACGAGGTTCTTACAAAAGTACAGTTATAACTTGCTTTTAAGTGTGTCAATGTGTTGTCGCCTCTCGGTAATAGATGGCGCTGGCTTAATGGAAAAAAAGATTCGCTTTAACGGTTTAATCGTGATGTACATACAGTACAGTCGACGAGTCGTGGCCGCCCTAACAGCTATCTCTATAATTCTTTGTATTTCTATCTTATATTTGCAACATTTAATTTTTATAAAGCCATATATATTTCGCATATAACAGGACAGGCAGAGAGAACCTAATACTACGACACCCCTTTATCCACTTTCCGCAAACTTTCAGAAATAAATTCTATTGCGTGGTAGACCTCAACACCGCATTTTGTCTCGTTATCAAGCAATTTAAAATAATTTCCCCGAATGAGAATCAAACCCATAACCGTCGCGTTTCAATTAAACACTGTGACGACCTAATTAGATAACAATATATACGTACATAATATGTACATCAAAAAAAGATTATATAGATTATAGAAATGGCTTACAAGTATAATCCAGTTCACACTTCACGCAGTCGTAAGCCTCCATTTATAGGGCAGTGAGACAGGGTGCGATCGATAGCGGCGCCTATATATAAATATACTATAAGAAGTTACTTTGTCTTGGTTCGTTGTCTTTTAAGGCTGGCCATTTGCTGAGTAAGTTAGTTTTTGTTAGTTAAAGTACTAGTACAATAAAATTTCTATTATTGAACGACAGGCAGAAAGTATAGACTAAGCTAGGCGGCGTAGAACGCTGCAATTTAACGTGTAGGTTTTTTGGAAAATATAGAGAGAGGTACACTAATGAAGTATTCGTCAATTTTTTCAGCATTTCAGCCAATAGTTGCAGCATTTATTCAATGTATTAAATTATGAATTTTAAATGTATAGCTACAAAAACTTACTATTTACATATATACCTACTCAAATATATTAATAATCGCTGCCTACAAAAACTTTTTAATTGCTATCTAAATATCTACTTATTTAAGTAATAAAGAAAATGTACAAGTTACTCAATCAAGCAAACAATACGAGTCTCTAGTATATACTAATATTATAATGCTGAAGAGTTTGTATGGTTGAACGCGCTAATATCAGGAACGATTGGTTTAAATTGTTTTTTTTTTTCGTTTCAGATAATCCGTTTATCGAATGAATGGAGTACGTTATACTTGTGAATAAAATAGCTCTCCCATTTTCAGCTACAACTGACTGATTTATCAGTGGATTCGGTGTAAGTACATATATTATATATATATTAGTGGGCGCGAGCGGCTTCGCCCGCTTATTTGCACCCTTAGGGGTGAATTAAAAAAAACCACGAAACACGTGTTCAGTAAAATATTATTAACAGTCTGAATTTAGATTGTTATAAAAATTGGTGGCGATTTATAGATTTTTCCGTATAAACTTTCAACCCCTTATACCCTTAGGGGGTTAATTTTACAAAACCATGAAACACGTGTTCAATGAAATATTTTTAATAGTCTGAATTTCAAATTTTATAAAAATCAGTGCCGATTAAAAAAAAAACCATACAAACTTTCAACCCCTATTTCATCCCTTTAGGGTTAAAATTTTTTTAAAATCCCTTCTTATTGGATGTCCAGATTATGAAAATAAACATCTGTCCAAATTTCGTTTCATTCCACCATCAGCGGTTACGGTTGTGCGTGCGTCTTACCTCAGTCAGTCAGGTACGTATCCTTTTATATATATAGATAGATAATATAATATAAAAGATTGACAGACAAGAATTGTAAAAATTGTGACTTCGATTCTCTACTATCTATTTAAATACTAGCGACCCGCTCACGGTTTCGCCCGCTTGAACTACACAATAATTTATAAACTAATTACTTTAGTGTATTAACAATATTATTAATTCAAAAATAAATATCTGTACAAAAAGCAAAATAAAGTTTTAATTAAACAGTTATTTATAGCAATTTTATCGAACAAAGTACTTATATTGACATTTACTTATTATTCATAAAACGATTGAAATAACAAAGTTTGCTAAAATTTAATTGTGAAAACTGAATTTAAATCGGTTAAGCCGTTTCTGAGCAAGCACATTTCCATTAGCATGCACAAGCGCACAGACAAACAGATAACATTTTTAAAATTAATTGTTTTGGATCTTTGACATTGATAACTGCTTATAGATTTTCCCACACATATTCCATGTACAGCCAAACAATTTAATTATATCTATAGATCCCTGCTCTGAAAAACAAAGTGCGTCGTTGAGTTCTGCTGCCTAAAACGCAATGCTTAAAAAAATGGCCGGTACTAGGGATTTTTACGTTTCGCTCTATATCGAGGCATATCGAATTAAGGTGTCGGAAACTAACGCCGCGCTTATTTTACATCGAAGGAACAAATCATCTAAAAATTATTCCTCCATGTAGAAACCAAGACTTTGACTATTTCGTATGCAGTCAGACACGTGTTGACAGTGTGTTGATGACGAATCCCTATACCGAGCTATTGCTTTTTACTTGAGTAATGAAATGAAAATAATTCATTCCTCTGTGTAAGAATCAAACCCACAAACGTCGCATTTACAGATGCTTTCCCGCCGCACCACGATTGCAACGCATTGAGAGAATAAATAAATCAAATAATCCAGCTTCACGCTGTATCCTGCACGCAGCAGGGTAGCCAGAGGGAGCCTAGTGCTAAGACACTCCGTTTCCCACTTTAAACACTCCACATGTCCCTTCCACGTACTGGAGGCTTTGCATATCGAGTGGTGGAACTTATCGCCGCGCTTTGCCTCGACACCAGAGCGAAAATATAAGTTTAAATATACATTTAATTTACTCGAATGGGGATCGAACCCACAACCAGTCGCTTTTACAGTCACACCTTTGTGCCCTTGCGCCACGACTGGTCTCTACTTTGAGAGAAAAAAACAAATTAATGGTTGAACTGCATATCGCAAAATAAATCAATAGGTGAGAGATAAATCGGAGCTAAGTGATTGCTGTGCTAAATAAACAACCACCCATTTGAAGGGTGTGCTATAAAAAATATTTATATCCCGTGGATTTGAGTTATTACCAGAAACTGAATTATGAAATGAAATTATCCATGTTAACTTAAAGTAACTTTAGTGTATTTTACTACTATACATTATAAACATTTCTTTGTTAATAAGAGAAAATATGCATATTAGACTGAGATCTTAAGGCCCCCAGACCTACATAATTTTAACAAAACTCAACTTTTGAGGATAGTTTGATTTGTAATTAAGACGGTATGCGTACTTACTAACTTGCAAGTGGTAAATTTTCAGAGGTAGCACCAACTAAAGGTACGTAAAATCCACGCTCACATACATTTAAGTCGAAACGCTCGTATTTAAATATATTTTTAAGAATAATGTAAAAAATATATATTTATTATTGTCAAACTCTTTACGTTGGCCCACCCTCCCGCCAGACGTCCTAAAAGTTGTTTAAAATTGAGGCAAACTTCATTATACTAGTTATCTATATGTAAAAATGAGATAACCCGAAAATTTAAAATTTCTCTTTTCTGAATTTTTGAGAACACTTTCTTAGTTCCCCTCTACACTCGCCATGTGTCAAATTTCAACATTCTACGTCGTATAGTTCCAGCTGGGTTTTGTCCGTCTGTCTCAGTTAGATAGTTTTTAAGTAAACTAATAGAAACTTTTTAAACATTATGTTAAATAAAATCTTAATTTACTTCAAAGCTTTTATTAATAATATGACAATTCAATGTGTATATATTTGGTTTATTGGTTATTTAGTTTTTTTGGTTATTTGGTATTTGGTGGTTTGGTTTTTTCTCTTTTTTTATCATCTTGCTTCATCCCGTATATAGCCGGGTAGATAGGAGACACCTAGTGTTAAGTTACACTCCCTTGATCACTTTCTGTCAAATTTTTGTATGGTTGTAGGATACAATCGGTCAATTCTATTAGTTATTAAAATTTGAGCCAATGGCCGTAGCTACAGGTAAATGCTAGTTTTTTATATTCAAGTAAAAATAAGTTTTATTAAATAAAATTAAATAAAATTAAATTAAGTATTTATATATATTTCACTTATATATTGTTGTCGATTCAAGCTTGCGTAATGCCGCGATGTCACGCGGCGGATGTTGACACGCCACGGATACCAGGAAACACATAAAAAGAGCACTAATGGATTTTTGAACTTTGTTTGTACTTTCATATATCTAGATTATATAGAATTCTCTGTTTTTTTTTTACTTCATGATGTAATAACAGAAGGGTAGGCAGAAAAATCAAGACATTGAGTGGCAGAACTCAAAAAAAAACTTATACAAAATATCATAAAGTTGAAAAATAGGTTTAATTTACCGCGTTAATGAAAAGTAAGGTACTCATTAAGGAATTCACACTACTTTGAAAAAAATGATTGGGGAACGCCGTAAACTTTATCATTACGTTTATCCTTGTAATATAACCCAAAATCACTCTCAAGATCGATCTGATTTTAGATTTTTTAAAATTTCAACTATAATACATATCATATTTTTTATTTTAACTGAATCCTATACGAACTTTATCTTTCAATACATGTACCTATTATATATTAACTATTTTATAACATTCATAAATAATTTATAAAGTAATATTACATTCAAATTAAAATTATCTTCCCTATCCCGTGGGAAATTACGATTTTCCGGGATTGAAAGCTATATAAGATAGTTCAATGTACAAGACGCAAGCGATATCTTTGCCAAAATTCGTGAACCACAATTTGTTGTTATTTGGCATTAAAAATATAATACAAATATATTCAAATATATATTTATAACCACTTTATAACCAAATCGTCACTTTACTTGCCAAATGTTCCGCTGTTAGACATCAAAGTTTGCATTATTGCATTTTGAAAGATTTGTTTCAAAGTTAAGTTAAAAGAAATATGTAAACTTTTGTAACTGAAAGACGATCTATCTTTAAAATATGTAAAAGTTTTCCGTTACTGTGTGACGGATAGACAACGTACAGACAAAATTACCTGAGAACCTAGTGGTAAGACACTCCGTTGGGAATCGAACCCACAACAGTCGCATTTACAGTCACACACTTGTCCCTGCGCCACGGCGGCGGCCTCATTCTTATTTTCTTAACAGCAAATAGAATATTAAGCTAATACAGAATTTTGTCAAGACTGTCCAGACGCAGCAGCACCATGTACGGTTATAAATGGTTGTAAATTCGATTCCTCTAGAGAGAAATGAATAAATTAAATTTTCGCGTTCTGATAAAAAGAGGAAAGCGTGATGTGAAGTGCACAATGTCTGAAAAATGGGCGGTGCGTTGGAAGCGGAATTTCTTAACACTATGTTCCTATTATATGCAGAGTAGGCAGAGAATATCAACATAGAGCTAAAAAATATTGCTTGCTCTCTTTTTGATCGATGACTAAACCGTTATCGCTCACTGTTTCTGGAAATAACGACTTTATTAACTCGAATATAATGGATGCAGCCAAATTACATATTGCCCTTCATTTTTGAATGATTAATACTTATACCGATTACTTTTTTGTTTGTTCAAGATTAACATCTCTTTTTTTATAGCTACCCGCTGTATTCCACACACAGCAGGGTAGGCAGAGGGAACCTAATGTTAAGCCATTCCGTTCCCCATTCCTCCAAATTCTGGAGGCACTGCGTGTTGGGTAGCATCGTACTTTGCTTCGACACCAGAGTGAAGAAACAAAGTAAATATTAAATCATTATTTTCCTCGAATGGGAATCGAACATCGTGTTTACAATCACACACTTGTGCCCCTGCGCCACGACTGCCCTCTACATCTATCTATTTTATCTATTTTAAACGACTTACTAGTGGCCGACCACGTATTTTCCATTAGGCTTGTCTGTCAGTCACTAAGAATTGTATTCATAAATAATCTGTGAATATAAACGAAACCTCACAAAATCAATATTAGAGTTGAGAGCAGTTTTAATAGGGTTCTTAGTAACGAAATATTTTTATATAATATATCTAAGTAAATTATATCTTTGATTAAAAGAAATTATATATACTTTTTTAACTAAGAGACTTTTGAATTTCGAAGACGGAGTATTGGTAATACTTTAGAGACGTAATATCAAAATATGGTTGAAGAATGTATATGGAAATTCTTACAAACCTAACTGACCGTGTGTGGAGAAAATAGACACTAAAAACTTATCAGATAATTGGTGTGCACATAATTATATTATATTTATAATTTAGATATAATTATTTACCCAAAAACTATATAATTTGATTCTACATCTATCAGTGCAATTCAAATGTCACAGATTAGATTTATTTTTTGTGTAATTAACAAATTCGATAAGCAAAATGACAAAACATTAAAGTTCAATTAAATTCTTAAGATTTTTAAACTGTTGTTTAACAATTAGAAAAGAAAATGTATATTTTTTTATTTTTATATTATACTCATTAAAAAAATATTAAAATCGGTAAATCAAAATTTTTGAAAATTTTTAACTGAATATTGAAAATGGAATCTTAAACTAATTTGTCTCAATTAACCGCTCAAAAAGCGAAATAATCATAAAAAATCGCTCGAAGACTCATTCATAACAATAGTATACAACAGTTTCTAAACATCACGCAAGCTGACGTAATAAGCGAAGTGGGTTAGTCGAGGCTTCCCCTATCTCCCCTTGGAATATTTAATAAACACGTACGCGTCCTATCTGTGTGTTTATCTTCGGTGCGATTTTTTTTAGTTTCGATCTGTCTTCCTTATATGGTAGGGTAGGCAGAGGGAATATAGTGTTAAGACACTCCATTCGCTACTTTCTGTGAAATTTTCAATGTGGGTTGAGTGACGGAACTCAACGCCGCGTTTTGTCTTGTTTCGAGTGCGAGGAAATGAAAAGATTTTATTATTTATCCCTCCGAGAGGGAATTGAAGCCACAACCGTCAAGTTTACAGCCACACGCTATGCTGCTACGCCACGACGACTTTGTAGGTATTATTTAGAATATCTAATAGACATTGATGTGGAAAGAAAATGAAGTTTTTTTTGTAGATTCATATGCTGTCAATATACGTTATACATCCGAATACGTTCCATGTTGAGTGTCAGAACTGAACGCCGCCAGCTCGATTGACAGGCCACAGTGCAGAAATGAAAATAATTCAATCCCCCAAGTGGAAATTGAACCGACAATCATAGTTAAAAGCCAGACACTAATATATTGTGCCGCGATTTTTTATTTATATAGTAAATATATGTTTCGTTTTATTTATATTTCATTATTTTTAATTTAAATAGTTATATGTTTATTTTTTAATTCGCCATAATATTACTGATAGCTTCAAATGAAATCTACAAAAATAATACAACATCACAACAAAATGTTTATAATATCAGTTTCGATGCTGTACGTTAATTAAAGGCTTTAAGCTAAGAGCACTTATAGTTCGAAAATAAGACTTATATTCGCTGATTTAGTACAATTGAAAGATTTTAGTACAGAAGATAGCAGATTGAAATCTATTTTGAGGGTCATTTGTTTTTAAAAGTATAAAAAAATATTACCTATTGGGTTACGATAATCAGTACTGTATAATATTTCAGATGAAATCGAAAGTGAGGATTTTTTTTTTTAATATACCGAAAATAAATAAATTAAAATAAATTTACAGCGTGATGCTGATGAAAATAAATTTACTACAGAATATTAGTGTTAAAAAAAGTATTATATAAATATAAGGTCTTATTAAAAAATATATAAACTAACTAACTTCCGATTAAATTAATTCTAGCAAACTTCCACTAAAAAAACAAGGTGCATTAGATTATTTTAAACGTGTAAGAGCCACATTGTCGTACAAATCTGTTTGATCCTTTTATTACAAAAGAAATATTCAAAACGTGTTCTTTTCATAACTATATATAAAATACGACGACGTAAAAAGAAATAAAACTAGAACTATAAGAAACTAAGCTCTTTAACCAACACGGAAAATGCTACAGATGTCGCTATGTAAGTATGAAATTTTCATCTAAAAGATAACGCAAAAACCCTTTACATGATTTATTATATACATTCCAAAATAAGATATTAGTAGATAGGATGAACTCGTTAAGAATTCTTATTTTCATTATAAATTATACATAGAACAAAGCGAGCGAGTCGAAACTGGGGCGTTCAAATTACAGGAATAGGATAACAGAAATCGATAGCGTTGAAAATTTGTACGAAAACGGTGAAATTTAATCCAATTATGCTCTAAGTTAGGTCGTTTTTATCAAAATGGCCACCTTTTTATTGATTATCTTGCACATTTGTTTGTCCGCGTTTACGAATTAGAGATTGCTGATTTTAGTAGTTTTTTATAAAAATATGAAAAATAAGCTTGTTTATTATAAAATTTTGATTTTAAACGAAATAGAAATCGTTTAGTTTCAATCAAAACACTATTTCATACGATGAAAACAAAGTTGACATATTGACCTATATAAAGATCTAGGCCCAAACACTGAATAACCTACCATATAAATAGACGTTCGTACAAAAGATAAAAATACAATAGGATTGCACCAAAATAAACCAAATTACCTGACGCAGTAGTGGTGGCCACTGTCGATATCGATAACGTAGTCGTCGTCGTTGTCGATGTTTCGCTTGAAGTGTTGGCCGCGTTCGTCATCTCCACGATTCGATCGACGGCTATTCGATTCCCGGGTAGGACACCTTCCGGCTGCGACTCCTCAGTCACTTCCGTTTCCTCCACTTGAGGACTGGGCGCCGCTTGACTCAAATCATTAGCCACAATGACGTTCACGGTCGTCAATGACTCCATATCAGAATTTTCGCCTTGTACTTGAGAATTATCGATATAAACGGCCGCCGACCGCGCTCCAAGCGTCTCCATCACACTCTCCGCCAACGATCGAGTGGATAGCTCATCCATATCGATGTCCTGCTTTATATCGATGATGATCTGGTGGCGCTTGCCGGAGCCGGACGGGCTCTGCACCTGGTGGACGCTGACCTGCGCCTCCGTCTGGGACATGTGGTGCTGGATGACGTGCGTCAGCTCGACGTCCCGGTTGCCCGCCATCGCTGTCAGACTTACTTGTATCAGTATCAGTATCAGTATCAGTCGTGGTATCGATTTAGCCTATTCTTATAATAATGAACACAGTTATCACATAGCCGGGCTCGCTGGGGCCGTCAGGGCGTCAGGGCGCCCGCAGTGCAGCGCGCAGATGCATCGCAAGTGGGTCACAGGTCAACATCCTAAGTTCTTAAATATATTGTGCGTTTATTGGCAGTGGTGGTTGGAGGCGCTGGACCCGTCGGACCCGTCAGACCCGAGCCGGCGCGCACGGGCGGCGGCGGGCGCGGGGACACATTGACACAGTGTCCTATATGCGGGCGCGACGCGACGCGGCCGTCGCTCGTAGCCGCTGTGAGGCCTACGAGGCGTAGCGGCGGTAGCGCTACGGCGCGCGACGTAGCCCGCCCGCGGACACTTCCGGTGCACTGTCTACGGATACGTCGCGGGATATCGATTTATTTTTTTTTTGGTTTTGTTGACTCGGTGTTTGTTTGTTACGTTATTTTTGTGTTTATTTGAGTGCATCCCTTGTGTTAATATTTAGTTTATTTTCACAGATTTTTTTTTTAATATGTTAAACTATGTCACAATTAAAAGAACATAAATCAGCAACTATCGTTAAAAATAACAAAAATATTTGACGAAAAAACCATATTACTAAGACACAATACATAACACCACAATCCCTTCAAAATATTCTATGCCGACACCGACTTATCTCGCGACGTATCCCTACGAAGTCCGCACATAGTAACCCACATTCGCCAACACGTGCATACGCATGCGCAGAATCATATATAATGTTGTCCTTGTCCCGCATCGTACCTTCTCCCTCACTCCTTCGATCGTTCGGGAATGACGAAAAAGCACATAATCGAATTTATGTCGGTTCCCGGGGCCCGTCAGGTAGCGATGACAGCGAAATGCTTTTTTTTGGTTTTTTTTCTTTTCGTTGTAAAATTTGCTTGACGTTTTGTGTAGGCTAGGTAATAATAGAATTTATTTTAGCTTATATTAGTTTCATTTAGAATGTTTGAAAAATTAAAAACATTTAAAAATTATGCTTTTGTAAATATTTGAGGCTTGTGACCAGCGCGGCGTCTGATGATAAAAGCAGTGGTTGTGGGTTCAATAACCAACCAACCAATTGAAGAATGAATTATTTTCATTCCCCCGTTTAAGTGCAGCGTTGAGTTCCACCACTCAAAAAAGTAGGATATTTCTGCCTTTCTTGCAATATGCGTGATACAGCGTAAAGCTGAAATAAATATTGACCAAATAATTTTGTAAATGTACTTGTTTAGGGTTGTGTTTATGGTAAGGGAGGCCTAAATGCGAATTAAATTGCTTTGTTACATAAGAAAATTTTATTATGAATAGTTGTGAGGTCGTAAATTACTTTCTACTTGTTGATATTTATTTTTCTATATTTAGCGTGTTGAGTGGCGAAACTCATCTCTATTTGCCTTCGTACACTTCTCTCTACTTCTCTCTTTAGTTAGAAAATTAAAATAACTCATTCCTAGATTTGAATCGGTCTTTAAAAACCGCTTTGAAAAATCTTTTAAATAATATCATGTAAATTGAGAGATTAACAGAGAATACTAGATACTGTGTCTACGTCATTCATAATTTCTACACTTTCTGATACTGTAGCTTTTAAATGGCATTATTATCCAATTTATTTATTTTTTGTATTTTTTTTCGGTACATAATAAAAGATATAATATATAATATCATATACTTGGCTATGTATATAATCGCATATTTAGGATAAACACAACGTGCAAATTGATTTTCATAATAATATGAAAATATATTTCTATTAAAATTTATATAAAATATTAAGGAGAAAAATACTTAAAGTATATATTTCTTACTAAATAATTTCGTATGACATCGAAAAGACACGGTTTGATAGGATTTGAACTCATTACCACCCATGCGTTGCCGAGTACCTTCCATTTTCAGCATAGTGACAACCAAGTTTTATAATATAAAGTTTTTTTTTTTCATATACATATTGGATGTTTTTCCATTTTTTTTTTTGCTAACCGTCCGTTTCTCATTACGTAACAGTATGATCTAAGTCCAAAACAAGGAAACCCGAGGTAAACACGGCCTATTTCACTGCCTTTCCCTTTCACTTTATTATATTGTATAAAATATATTTATTTTAATGTATATGCATCAATATATGCATCGATATGTAAAAAAATATAATAAAAGAAAAAAAAGAAAAAATACACGACAAGCCTTCGCCCGCAACTTCCGTTACGTGAACATACATTGGAAAATACCATTTTTTTTCCGTTCTCGTAGGAATTTTGTTCATTTCTTCCTTACACTATTCAACATAGGTTAGATTGTTAAGTTGAAATTTGCCATATGCTATGATATGACAAATTTCAACTTTCCAAGTCAAACATTTAGTAAAATATTTATGTAGATAGGTAGATTATATTTAAAAAAATCTTTTGATAATAAAAAACAATAATTTTATTGCAGTATAGTGTTTCTGTTTGTCTTCTCAAAGACTAGTACTTTAGGATTAATAGAAACTGACTGGAGAAACTACAAATGCGGTTGCAAGTTTTAAAATCAAATCTAAAAAATCCAAAATATTCATAAAATTTTGATTTTAAATAAATATTTTATATTACATATTTATAAATTAAAACTGAAAACAAACTCAAAATTCAAATCTCTAAAATCCTCAAACACATTACCTCCCCTACCGCTGTTAGTAAAAAAGACCTGAAATACAAAATTTCCTGAATTTCTGACGTAAGCGTTCTGTAATATCAATGCCGAGGGACGCTGTGCGTGGCACCCTCCCTCTTGAGTTATATGTATGTATGTTTGTGTATCTATACCTCAGCTACGGCTTGGTTCGTATTAGAACGAAATGGATTTGAATGTCAGAAATATTATTTACTCTAAATATTATGTTAAATTTTATAATATACATATTAAAGTCTTTTCAAGTTTTTGGTTTATAATTTAGTTGATAAAAATCCTTAAGAATAATTAAGATAAGTAATTGATCTTTTAATAGAGTTCCTTAATTTAAATCCTATTCATATTCTCTTAGATTTACTTCAAAATATAAAAGAAAAATATTTCAGCATTGAACACTTTTAACATTTTCTTGAAAATATATTTTTTTAATGGTTTAACACTTTTTTAAAGATTTTTTACAAAAAAGCAGTATACGATAGGCGTGTAATATTTGGGACGCATTGAAGACTCAAGGCCGCGCACACTGTACTGTGCACAGCGAAGTTTTTAGGTCTGCATTTTGTAAAGATTTCTCGACCTTATCCCAGTTTCTGTATGCATCAGCTTGTTTACATGTAAGGGGATGGAGAAGGCTTATATTTTTCTATGTACATTTTTCTATGGCTATTTATATACATGTATGTTATTTATGATTTTATTAATGAGGTTAAAAAACTCAGAATATTTACTTTTTGTTCGTATTAATTCTTTATTTTTTGAAGGTATATTATCCTGCGTAGGAGGAAACTTAGCGAAAAAGTATCAGGAAACGACCGTTAGTGTTTCATACTCCGTCCTTTCGGGCTACGCCGATAGGGATAGAGCTTGAAACCAAAAAATATATAAAGCAAGAACAAATATAGATATTTTAAATATAATCAAAATAAAATAAAAGTTCTTAGTTAAAGAAAATATAAGTTCTATCCCAAAAGTTTCTTCGTCGAGTTATTAACTTAGGTAATGTTCAAGTCGTCGTGTTTGAATATTATAAAAAGAGAAGTCAAGATACAATTCATTTTTAATAAACCGTAACCATTTTTAATAAAAACACCAGCGCTCAAGGCCTCAACAGCGGTCTTGAAACATTATAAAGCATAAAGTATCTCTTAAATAAACATACATAATGTACTTGTATATATATATAAATATTTTTTAGCACGCGATCACGCTGTATCCCTCGTATAGCAGGGTAGGTGAAGGACTCTAGTGTTAAGACACTACGTTCTCCATGCACTATCAAATTTTTGAGACATTGTGTGTTAAAAGACGGAACTTAACACTGCGGATACATATATTGGTGTTTGGATTTTAAGTGAATGTTATAAATTCAATGTCAATAACGAATATAGCTTTGATATCCACTGATATTTTTAAAAGTTAAGCTCCAATTCCTTTTCTAATATTATAAATCTGGTAGAGATTTAAAAAAGAATTTATGGAGATAATTTATGTAGAATAATTAAAGAAGATTGATAATATTAATCACAAGCTACTTTATTACTATACCGATAGAGAAAAAATATAAATAAAAATACAAACGATATATATGAAATGTATCGAAAATTGCAATATTCAGTATAGTCGGAAAGGTTATAAAATGAAAAGTGAAACGTTAACACCATACATATTTCACACTTTTTAAGTAGTGAGGGTCCTCGGAGTGTGCCAGTAGGTACTCGCAAGTCTAGACTCCCTTCAGGCGGCCTTGAACTTAAAGGAACACTTCAATATTAAATTTTGCAGGCGAAATTCTGGGCTGTTTTTATGTACATTATACATTTTTTGTACGCGTCTTTAAGAATTAGAACAGTGCTGTGCTTATTTTTTTTTAATAATATTTGTTAAAAAAATTATTATGTATGATAATTGTATGTAATTGAACTGATTCTTGTAAAATTTACTTATTAAGTGATTCAAAATATTATAGATTTTTAAAAATAATAAAAAATATGATAATTTTGTGAACGATTGTTTTTATTAAAAGAAAAACATAATTAAAACCAGAGGATTCAAATATGAAAAAATACAAATATTTTTTTTTATTTATATTTCTCCCACGATATGATAAATTGATATTATCGAGGAGAATATAAAACAAATCAATTTTCACCAAAAGAAAATGAACCTACAATCATCACATATCGTCAGACACCTACTTCACAGTGGTAGTTTATGAAAAGAAAACTATGATGTCAGAACGTTACTACAACAAGCTTCACACGCTTATACCAACTGCAAAACTAAATTTAATCGTTTATATTTACCACTCTCTATTTTTGTGTTGGATTGTTAATTTATTGAAAAAGGCTATAAGTTTTATTGTATCACTTCAATCTTTTTGATGTAACCCACTGTATCTGGGCTCAGCATAGGCGTAGAAAGAGGGCGAGCCGGGTAGTTCTTTGGTCCCGGGGGGTGGTCATCATCAATATTTAAATGTGACATATTACCACTGCAAGTGCCGAAGAGTTATCTCTGAGAGATAAGAGGTCCCTTTCTAAGACAATATAACTAACGAAATACTACCATTTGACCACTAAGACGAAGCAAGAGTTAAAAGTTTGTTGCTAATCAAAAGGTTATTCACCAAATCTTATAATATAAATATATATAAGTACAGTAAGAATAATTGAAGCTCACGCAAAGAATGAGGCGTGTCAAAAACGTGCCATCTATTATTCAATAGCGGTACTAAATTGCGAATTTAAAAGTAAAACCATCTCAAGTCACGTGCGCCAGCTAACGGGAAACCCCCGAACTCCGTTCATTGAACCGCCGAATTGCGCAACGCTGTTACGGTATCTTTCAAATTGACATTGACAGCTTAGAGAGAGTTGCCATTTGATATTGCTTAGAGGTTTTTAGTTATAAAGTATAATATTTTTATAAATGCATTACAATTATTATATGTTTACTGATTCATAGATTTTTCTTATAACTTTTATAATTGTATATTTAATCCTTTATTTCTTTACTTAAGACGAAAAAAAAAACTAAAACTAATTTTAAACTTAATTTGTTTATCATTTTACAGTTTAAGCTGAAAATAATTATGTTAATTCAGTTAAAAAGGTAAATAAATATTTGACATACAATATACAAAGCATGTGTCGTAAGCTGTATACTTAAAACATAACACGTAATCTTATACAGTATTTTTGCGAATACCTTCTCCGTTGAGGTCGGTAACCCTGTTGGGATGCGACGCGAATTTAAAAAGAGAACTGTATTTTTTTTAAATGGGTCATCATTTGTATGCAGTCTGAACACTTTACAGTTAAGCATAGGTACGCTAGATACAGCCTAGGAACAAGGTCGTGAGCTAAAATATGACCTGATTTTGCTTTACTATGTAAACAATCATCATTATGCTGTTATAATCTGTGGTCGGTGATTAAAATAAAAAAGTTTTGCTTATCAAATTATTATTATATATAAAATATAATATTAGCGTTAAAATTCGCATGAGAAACAGACGAGCCAAAATTTAATTAAACATAACACCAAGTTTCCTGTTCGGCTAACGTTTGTAAAAGGTCTTTGCTTTACCAAAAAAAAATTAAATAAGAAAAAACGCATAATTGGCGGTAAAACAACTTTCTCACACATTTCATAAATAGCTGTAAATATAATATTCTACAAACATAACGGATTATTGTGCGTGCTTAAAAAAGCTGTTTCGACCGGTCCGGGTGAACGAACTTTTTCGTTGAATCACACCAACATTTACAATACTCAATATAAATTTACAAATATATTTTTACTAGTGTTTGTAATTCGGGAATGTGGGGTTTTGAGTGGCGAAAGCTTTGTCTTGTTACCAGAGCGAGAAAATGAAAATATTAAATAATTTATTGCCCCGAGTGAGAAAAGAACCCACTACCGTCGTGTTCACAGTTACACACTGTGCCAATGAGCGACGATTGTCCTAACGTTCGTATAATATTACAGTCAGTCGTGGCGCAGCGGCACAAAGAACTGTGTAGAACCGATTGGTTGTGGGTTCGATCCCCATTCGAGGAGATTAAATATTTACTTACATTTATGTTTCCATTTCTTCGCTCTGGTGTCGAGGCAAAGCGTGGCGTTGAGTTCTGCCACTCAACACGCAGAGCCTGGAGGAATTCGGCAGAAAGTGGGGAACGGAGTGTCTTAACACTATGTTCCTTCTGCTTACCCTGCTGTGTGAGGGATACAGCGTGAAGCTGATTTATGATTTATTTATTTATTTAATATTTATATTAATAATTCCATCCCTCTGGTGTCGAGGCATGGCGCGGCGTTGAGTTTCGCTACTCAACACGCAATGGCTCCAGAATTCGGCGGAAAGTGAGGAACGGAGTGTCTTAACACTATGTTCCCTCTGCCTACCCTTCTGTGTGCGGGATATAGGAACGGGAAAGTGACGGAAACGGTTGTACCTTATACGACATTGCAATATAAAGTTACACTATCTACACCTATCTGCACTAATATTATAAAGTTAATGAGTTTGTTTTATCGAACTCTACAATTTCTAAGGAACTACTGGTTCGAATTGAAAAATTATTTTTGTGTTGCATAGTTCAGTTATCGAAGATACCTATAGGCTATCTATAGGGTACTTATAGGCTACCTATAGGCTACCTATAGGATACCTATAGGCTACCTATAGGATACCTATAGGCTACCTAGAGGATACCTACAGGCTATCTCCATTCAATCATCACTGTTCCTGTCGTCAGAGTTACTTCGGATATTTAGAGATAACATTTTTCATATACATCATTATTTCCAAAATCCAAAGAGAAACGACGATTCGTTTCACTGTAATATGTACACATCTTGTATGTCCAAAACATGTAAATTTAGAGAGAAAAGGTTAAGAAATCATTGTGTATTTAAGTGAAAACCCAATAAATCAGTAGTTTTGGATACATTCCAAAAAAAACCATCTACAATAACATTTTGAACACAACATAGTAAATGAATGTGCCTATTTTTTATATAAATTGGTTAGGCTAAATAATTTAAGGTTTTACACAAATGGAGATAAATATGCATAAAAGTAATAGACTCTTTCTCAATGCAATAATTGAACCTGCGACCTTTTTGACTTTTGAAATGGGACATTATAAATTTACAAAATCAAAAAGATTAAGACACTCCGTTCCCCACTTTCTGCCGAATTCTGGGTTTTATAACTGTAATGTGTTACATACATTGAGACTTATTGGAATCGTGACTTATTGGCACAGTAAACACGGAGGTTGTGGGTTCGTTTCCTACTCAGAGCAATGAATTATTTAATGTCTTCATATCCTCGTTCTAGTAACAAGACAAAGCGGGGTGTTAAATTTTGCTACTTTTGAGTGGCGGAATTTAACTTAGCGTCGAGTCAAATTTTCAAAAAATTGCGTTTTGACGCAATGCTTTGAAAATTTGACGGAAAGTGGAGTGCCTTGAAATTAGGTTCCCTCCCATTAGGTGCCCACCCTAGCAGGGTGGTGGATACAAGGTGAAACTAAAAAAAATGTTACGTACACCCGTATAAATATATTATGTTTAATGTATATATTATACGGCTCGTAATTTAAAATGTTTACAGCTTTAACATTTATGCGTACAGTGAAGCGCATATAATTTTACAGGTGACAAATTTGTTATCTTAATTTATATATAAAATATATAAGTAAAACACCTGGTCAAAAACGTACATATATATAACAATACACGTTTTTGACCAGAAGTTCAATTTCAAAAGAAGAATAATTATTTGCAATATAATCGTTATTTTTACACATCATCCTGCATTCCACCGAAAATAGGCAGAGGAATCTAGCGTTAAAAAAAACTATTTATTTCCAAAGAGTAAAGTGGGAAAGAGTCTTAACATTGGGTTCCCTCAGCCTACCCTGTTATATGCGAAAGAAATGAGATGCTTCGAATTATAAAATTTTACTTAAAATACTCAAAATATTTATATAGAATATGTATTTATCATGTGTTTCCAAGGGTAGACCAGTCGCATAACAAACAAATATACTTGAATCGAGAATTGCCCTTTTTGAAATCGGTTAAAACTGGAGAAAATTATAGAGCCCCATAACAATCAGAATATCTTTTTTTATCAAAGTGACTGCTTCTTCGAATATTGATAGTGTATTTCATATTAGAAAATATTGTAAACAAAATTTTCGGGTTACTATTTTATCAATGAACCAATAATATATTAAGTGTACCTATAGTATCTATTCTGAAAATAAAACTGGTGTACACAAAAAATACAAAAGACCATTTATGACTGTTATCTAATATCATACTTTGGCTTCGACTTAAAAATATTATTATAAATAACAATATTATAAACATTGTATATATACATATTTATTCTCTCTACATATAGCGAGAATGTATATGTATATCACACGAAGAAAATGTAGTATTAAGGCTACTATTAGTAACGATGGGCGTAGTAAAAGGGGTAGACGTGCCCGTACCCTAGAATTTTAGTAACAAATTTAGGCTGAAGAGTTAAAAAAATATTACACAAATAGATGTGTTAAAGATCAAAATTAGGAAATGTGCAATTCTAACATTTTTGCAACATTAAATTCAATACTCAAGAACGTATACGTAAACGTGGCGGGATTTGAAAACATGCCACTTTAGAAACCGTTCTTAAATAAGATAAGAATTATCTTAAGTATGGCTTCGGCGCTTGGACGGTTCCCAAAGAAACGCGGGTTCAAATTCCGCCACGTTAAAATTTTTATACGTTTTCTAAATAAGTATTTTTGTTTCCTAAGTGTGGAAAAAGTTGAACCTCTGAAAGCCATGCATCCCCGGAAAATATATGAAACAGTTAGTTTTGGGTATTTTGCATGTTAAAAGACGAAATAAACATCACCTTAACTTACCTCTTTACCAAGCATTTAACGCCAGTTTTTTTATAAATCCGCGTAAAAGTTTCTAAGTAATCTCTCGAATAAAATTCAAATACAATATCCTGCATACTGTCACTTCCTAGCTGCGTCTGTAACTTAATATCTAACGCGGTATTATCATTGCCATATTTTAATATTTATGTTTTCCCTAAACAATAAATGAATCTTCTAACAGATTTTACGTTATTCAATAATATTTTTCTAGGAAAGTAACATATCCGCTAACCTAGTGACATTTCAAATTATATAAAAACTTATAAGTGAAGTGTATATTATTAGATTATTTTTCCAAAGTTTATATTCTTTCTTCGAAATTTCTTATGTGAATGAATGTATACTTAAATAATATAAACTCTAATAAATTGAAAGAATTTCAAATTATCTATGACAAATTATAATCTTTCCTAGCAGCTTTGCTCCTGTAGTCTAAGGGGAACACATTCTAAGTACGAAGTAAACAGTAAACGATTAACATTGATATACTATAGGCTTCCTCGATAAATAAAATATGGATCAAATACATAAAGAATAATTTAATTACCACCGGTCCACTAGTTCCTAAGATTAGCGCGTAAAATCAAACAAACTCCTTAGCTTTTAAGTATATATATCAGCCTCGTCTATTGTAAAAATAAATATAAGTCAAGTAAATATTTTTAATCCATCAGTATAAAAAAGTCTATTATTAAAAAATCTATTAAGGTAACCCTTCCCTTCTTTTATAGTGGTTATATTATATGTACCTCGATATCTAACACGCAATGTCATATATTAACTGTTAATTACAATTTTAGTTTCTTTTCTAATAAAAAAAAATAATTTAAACTTAAAATGCGTCTAGACTTTTATCTGATTTGAACTTTTAAAAATGCATTGTTAGAACAATGAACTAAACAATAATCATTTGACTGTTGAATTAATTTTAAGCGACGGCTTCATTCCCCCGAGTGGAATGAACTCACAACTGTTGCATGTTTAAAATCACACGCTGTACTGCTGCACCACGACGGACTCTTATCTAAAGTTTATATATTTACGTATAGAAGTATATCTAAGATAACTGTTATTATTACAAAATATAACTTCAACTACAAACAAAATATCAACAATATACTTAGAAAAACCCTATAAAATATTCATCCAATATGAATTTAAAATTACTCGATCAATATTTAACAAAAAAACCGAATTCAAAATAGACACGCCCATACAACCAACAAATGTCACGGTCACATTTTCCCGCCAAAATTGACAACGACATTATCAAACGTAAACAAGCAAAGGCTCGACTCTGTGCAGCCTACACCTGTTTTTTTTCCAGTCTCGGATCGCGACCATGTAACGGAGTACAGTTACACAGTATGTGGGTGAGGCTGAACCGTTATCGACGTCATTTTGTAGGGATGTGAGTATCGATTGAGGCAGGAGTTGTTTTATGATTACGACATTTTTGTGTAATATATTGTTGCTTTTGTTGTATAGTTGTATGGTATTTAAGTTGTGTTTTTTGTTAGTAATAAGATTTATTGAGTGTTATCATATATTTTAGTATACGGTATTTGTTAGATGTATTTATATCATAAGACATTAATTTCTTTCGTTTTGAATATGAATGTAAATTTTACAATATTTTTTTATAATTTACAATATAAAATCAAGACATAATAAATTATAATTAGGTTAAATATCTACCTATGAAATCTTCTACTATCTTCTACTACAACTTAGGTAACAGTTCATAAAAAAATACTACACACACGCTACGCAAAGGTCATTGACATACTTATAGCCGCAATCCTGATAAACATTCCGTTTACATATCGATACGACCAATCGCACTAACAGCGCAAGCAGCACATCACTATTGTACCGTAAGCTACGTCACGAAGAAAGGGACGTGCCAACGGTACAGGGCTATCGCAAAACTATCGCTTTTTCCACGTGGAATTGACCCGGACTGTAGAGTTATCTGTCCTTATCACTCGTTCTATATAAGAGAGAGATGGAAATGTAACTGAACTTAATTTATTTCATAGAAATATGTTTTTTAAATATATTTTTTTCTGTTATTTCTTCATTAATTTATAAGCAATTTTTATTTTTTCTTATAAGTATATCTAAAATTTTTTTTAATCAATCGTTTACAATAAATTAAAATCGATTAAATCAAATCTTTCTATATCCGATTAATTAGTTATTATAATTGTAAAAAATCTCAATTTAATCGATATTATTCAAATTAATAAATATTTAACATTTTATAGTATTTTATAAGTACATTCTGCATAATATTAAGATAAATATGAATGGTGGAAGTTGTACTACAAGATTGCGATGAGTTCGATGCCCTCTTTGGTAACAATCTGTTACTGATGTAATTTGAATGAATTCCATACGGAAAATTACATTTAAATAATATGAATAATGTTTATTACTTCAGAACTATTTTTTAATTTAATTCATTATATAATTTAATATTAAAATTAAATAACGGGGTTTATGCATTAAGCAAGTTATCTAAGCCTTACACAGAGATAACGTTAATTTAAAAAATATAATGATACATAGATTATTAAAAATAACATATGTTCTATGCCAGCAATAATATTACTGAAAAAAATAAACACTTTTTGCTTTATAGTAAGATATAAATACATTTAGACCTCTATAATTTTTTTTTCTTTATGAAACCATATTTCATTTGTGTAATCATCATCATCATAGTCTGATGAAAATGCGACGATTGTGAGTTCGATTCCCACTGGGAGGATTATATTTTTTCTAGTTCCTCGCTCTGGTTACAAGACAAAGCGTGGCGTTGAGTTACGCCATACCTCGGAAAGTGGAAAACTGAGCGTCTTACTTTTAATACTAAGTTCTCTTTGTCCAGTAGAGTAGAAGGCAGTGTCTACGTTGTATATAGAATATATATAGAAAAATATTAAATATTATTTTCTATATATATTCTTTTCTATATATATTATTTTGTCGAAACTTAATGGCAGCAGATAGATTAACCGATTTTGATAAGATTTTTACTTTTTACTGGACATATATGAGATGCTATCTTTTTCCTAATTATAAAGCTTCTAGGGGCAAATTATAGTTAACGTGTCAAAGTCAGTGCGAACTTCTGTTAAAAGTATTTAATAATATATTTGCCAATTTTAATAACGAATATGATATGTGATTCTATAGCATTACCACCGTCTTTATTGTTCACATTTAAAATAGAACCTAGCACTACTGATACTAAATAAGCTTTTGCTTAGAGAAAACTATAGTATAATGATAAAAAATAAATAATGTGCCAGGAGGCGCGTAAACTTAAATAATAATAAGTATGCTAAGGGAACCTAGTAAGGGAACCTACACTCCATTCTCTACTTTTCATCCAATTTTCAGCGTTGTGTTGTGAAACTCAAGGCCGTGCTTTATAAACATTTTAATGTTGTATAAAAAATTGAACAGGGTTCTTTAAATGGTACGTGGATTCCTATACTATTCCTTTTATAGATGCAACAATTAAAATGTATTTTTAAAGTGTACTTAATTTTAATACATCTATTATATCCATTTCATAATATCAATATAATAAAAACGTCAGATATTATATAACTATCATTAATACATCGTCCACTGCCCAGTGTTTGATTGTAAATGAGACGTTTGTGGATTCGATTCTCATTAAAGGGTAAGAATTATTTTTGTTTCTTCTCTTTGTAATAAGACAAATAGCTTGAATTCCGCAATGCCTCAAACTTTGGATGGCGCGTGGGAAACATAGTGTCTCAACACTATTTTAACAACAACACCTCAACTTACCCTAATAATTAATATGCGGGATGTGTCGTGAAGCTTTTTTTATGATTAAAACAGCGCTGGTATTTAAATCGAAGAAACATTTGAAATTTTAATTCCTCTAATTTGAACAGAGTATAGGCTATTTACATATCACACAAATACTAATAGGAATTTTAGATAAGATCTTTCAAGTATTTAAAATAAAATTTGTAATTAATTTAATTATTTGATTAGATTTAGAAATAATTTATAAAGTTAAGCCATCGTCTAGTTCACGTTTCGCCTGAATTAAGTAAACAATATATATATAAACAAATGACTACTTTTAATAATACCACATAATATTTTTTTACCTTCTTTATGTATATTATAAAGAAGACAGAGAGAGGGCAGGCGAGACATTAGATGCTGAGTGGCGAAACTAAACGCCGCGTTTTGTCTCATCTATTACATAATGAATATTACTAATATTACCAATTAATAAAAAAGAAGTATAATAATTATGTAGATAAATTAATCAACACCAATTCCACTTTATCAAATTTTATTATGTGAATTGATAAAAAAACAGTTTTAATGTTAGCAAATTTTGGTACCTGAAACTCTCAGGCAATTGTACTGGTATTTTATTGCGGGTCAACGACCTTGGAATCGCTTAACATCTGGCGAAGAGTAAAAATTAAGTGTTTTTGAAGTGAATATTTTGAAATTACACAGTTAAGATTTTTCGGTGGCTGCCCAAATTGATGCCTTTGCTTATTTTGACAGAAGAAATAAAAAAAGCAACTTGAAAAAAAGAAACAAATGATAAAAGGCTAAAGGATAAAAGGATGTATTGTATTTGTAAATATGTTAAATTCAGTAAAAACTTGAAATAAACGGCTTACAATGGCGCCAATATTTGGTTAGAAAGTGACTCGATTTGGGATTGTAATCCACATCTGCCGAATGAAATTCAAATTGTATCTTGGTTTCCGTCAACAATAAATGCATTCACCTCCCCAAGAAAAACTGTGCACCGTATAACATGCAAATACGTTATAGATTATTAATTATTTATGCATTTACACAAAAAAAATCTATTAAATATACTACAGATAAATAAGGAAATGTTAGTTTTTACATTGACTTTAATCGTGCTGTATTTTATTATGTATTTATATAATCTGTTATGCATCATTTAAAGTACTTTGATTACGTTAATTTTTTTTTTCATAAATATATTACATATAACTATAAGAAAATTCATATTAGAAATACCTAATTATAGAAAAAATAATAACAACTCACCTCGTATAGTGCTAGGCATTTTGTCAGAAGAAAAATCCACCAATCATAAAAAACAACAGCCAAAAGAAAATCACTCAACACTCCAATCTAATGCAAACATAGTATATCACTGGCACTATATAGAAAACAAAGTGTACAAATATAAAAAAAAAAACGAAAAAGCTATGAAATTGGCGCCACACGAGCTGTCAATGTCAAATCGCGGAAACCCGTCGCACGTCCAAGTGACGTGCGGGAAACTTGGCTTGTGCTTTTTTCGTTCCACCGCTCGGGCACCACTTGAGCTAACTGTAATTTTTTTCGTAGCACTAACGGTGTTAGCCGGTTTGAATCTTGTCTCGATCAATTGCAATGCGTGTCTAATGCGCGCGAATTGAGATATCGAATTTAGATATTCTGGGAGTTGAAAATTTTTGCGATGGATGGATGGTTTTCTTTTAATTTTCTTTGTAAGTGAAGAATTTGTGTATTGTGTTTTAACTTTTAGTTAGAATGTAACTGTTAACTGTGGAAACTTGTATTGTGAGATTTAAGTTAGCTTCAATATACTTGACCTACTTTTGCTTAGTGTTTTGTTTTTGTTTATAAAAGCAGCTACACGGTTTTTCACACATAGCAGACTGAGGTAACCTAGTGTCGAGACACTCCGTTCACCACTTCTCGCCCAATTCCCGAGACATTGATCACAATGTGATGATTGGCGTAACTCAACGCCGCGCTTAGTCTACCCAAACGGTAAAGTAAAACGAATTTAATTACAATAATTTACCCATAATACAGATCGAATCGACAGCCTGCGTTTACAGTCACACGCTATACTACTGCGTCTCTAAACTCAACCGTTTTTTGTTTATTTTAAGAGATTCTATATAAAACTAAGTCCTATGACAAAGAACTGCATATAAGCTTTTATAATTAATTGTTTGCAGTTAAGTTAATCCGGTAATAAAACACCCTCGCGCTGTAAACCGTGCAGATAACATGCATTAGACTCGACTACACTATAGAGACTTCAGTGTGATTTAAATTATAATTTACAATTTCTTTCCTATTTAACTAATTTAACTGATTTTGATATTTGTGTGATATCATCTCACCGTTATATTGTAAAGCTGAAAATGTTTTTTGATTGACCGTATGAATCTCAGAAAGTACTAGTTAGAATTGTTTTTTTTTAGTTTTGGATAATTCTTTGGTCAAGGTAGGCTGTTTAGGCTATATTACGTCCCAAGAATCAGAATGTGAGAATGGAGTTATCTTAATATTAAATTAATTCTATCTATTTAAAAAAGCTGATATTTGGCCTATATATTTTATTTATTTTTAAATTATTCAATTTTGCTTGATGTATTTACTTACATTGCTTTCGATATTATTTTATATTCTTTAAGCACACTTTTACAAAATGTAAATTTGAGTTTAAGAACATTAAATAAGTTTTGTTTTGTACAATTTATTTAAAAAAACACACTTTGACGCTTTTCCCTAAATAACAGGGTAGACAGAATTTGACGAAGCATTGCGTGACAGAACTGAATGCTGAAACGAAATGAAAATATTTCATTTCCTTGAGCAGGAATTGAACCCACACCCTGTCGCGGTTACAGTCTCAAAAAATATAAGTTAGTAGTATATGTACTTTCATGTACCTACTTCGGGGATGGAATGCGGCAGATGGAATTTTTTTAAATAAAATATATCATATTTTATTTTATACTCCTATAAACCTTATCAACACACTTTTTTTTATTTTAAATAACTTTTTTATCCTAATTGTATGCCTTTTTGTTTAGTAGGTAATAAACCTATTATGTAAAAAGCATAATTTAGTTTTCGCGGTTCCGTTGGAATTGAAAATTCTTTTCTACGGCTCCCCAAAAATATATGAAGTCTACGTGTCCATCCAAGTTTAGTAGTTTAAGTTTGGTGGCCATAACTGAATTATTACTAACAGAAAACTAATATAAAATAAAAAGAAAAATTAATCAGCTTCACTCTGTATCCCGCAGCAGGGTAGGCAGAGAGAACCTAGTGTTAAGACATTTCGTTCCTCACTTTCCGCTGAATTCTGGAGGCATTGCGAGCTGAGTGGCAGAACTCAATGCCGCGCTTTTGCGCGAAGAACTAGAAATATAAATTTACATAAATATTTCATTTCCTCGATTGAGGATCCAACTCACCATCAGTCGCATTTACAGTCACACGTTGTGGCCCTTGCGCCACGAATGGCCTCAACAGAAAACTAAGCCTGAAAAATTAAAAAGCAAAGGTTTACGGAAGGCCCTCTGTAATATATCTCTAGATAGGCCTATGGTTATCTCTTCTGGGCTTCCTCCTCCTTCACACGGAGGGCAGACGGCTCAACCAGGAGTTTACAGAAGATATAGCTTATTGCTTCACCATTATCACATATATTGGTTATTTAGAAAAGCTCAATTTATAAAGAAATGTACGGAGATGTGCATAGTGTAAATTCATTTATATTTAGGTTTTGATTTAACATTAACCAATTGTAGCTACTCTTGGCGCAGGTGCGCAAGCGTGCGACTGTAGACTTGACGGGTTGTGGGTTCGATTTCCACTCGTGAAATTAAATATTTAGTATTTTGATTTACTTCCTCTGGTAACGACACACTTTCGCTACTCAACTCGCCAAGCTTCAGGATTTTGCGAAAAGTGGTGAAGGGAAGTGTCGCAGGTCGTAAATTCACAAAAGGTCCCTCTGGTAAGGAAAAATTAAGCGTAAAAAATATAATGTTATCACACTCGCATCTTCTTTCACAATTCTTTTTCTAATTCTAATCGGTCAAAACAGAAGCTAATCTAAATATAATTAAAAGTACCGTTAATTACAATGAACTATCCAAAATAATTACCGAAAATGCGAAACACTAGATGGAAGCAACGTGAGAATATATAGAAATGTATGTATATATATTTTATAAGTTAGAGAATTTTAGCTGTTCCAGAGTGGGAAATTAGAAAAGAACCACATATTAGGATTTAAATCGAACCCACCACCACCGCTTTACAGTCCCACGCCGTACCAGTGCGCAAAAATTATATAAAAATCTCAAAGTCATCTCCACAGGTGAACGTTAGACTGACGTCTAGATTGTGTGTTAAATGTCAAATCTTACCCCCTGAGTTGGAATTGAACCCATAACCTTTCCATTTACGGTCACGTAGTCCCACTGCGCCACGATGGTGTTCTATACCACCGTGTAAACAAAATGCGGGGTCGTTCAACCCAACGGTACCGACGACCCAGTCGGGCGGCTTGTGAGCTGTGACGTCACTTGCGCTACCTAGCCCAAGACACTGTAAAATACTGTTGCTTTAGAACTTAGATATATTATGTTATATAATGTTTTTTTATAAATAGCTTAGTGTTCAATCACTCTGTTTAATATTGTAATTATAAGGGTGAATATAAATAAAAATATTCAAGGAAGTTGGGTGTTAATTCGCGACTTTATTATAATGTTATTAATTTCATAGGATTAAGTGACTGACATTCTTGGATGCAGGCAGTGCAGTCGTAAGGCAGAAGCACAAAATGTTACTGTAAATGCAGCTGGTTGTGGGTTCGATTCCCACTCGAGGAAATTAAATATTTATTTAAATTTATATTTCCATTTCTTCGCTCTGGTGTCGAGGCAAAGCGCGGCGTTGAGTTCTGCCACTACACACGCAATGCCTCCAGAATTCGGCAGAAAGCGGGGATCGGAGTGTTTTAACATTAATTTCCCTCTGCCTACCCTGTTGTGTGCGCAGCTGATTTTTTTTTAAATTTTATATTTCCATTTCTTTGCTCTGGTGTCAAGGCAAATAGGGGTGTTAAGTTTCGCCACTCAACACGTAATGCCCTCAGAATTCGGTGTGGAACGGAATGTCTTAACACTATGTTTTTTAAATATTGTATACTTTAGACTATTATTTTTTTACAGAAAAGTTTTAGTAACATCATTATAGTACTAGTAATTTTCTTTTAAATTAAATAAAATTATACTTTCTATTTTATTCTTATCGATCAGTCATTAACAAATATATTTCCCTTAGTAATATCTCTCATTTGGTGCGACAATGTCGTATTTGAACTCTTTTAAATATTACAGGAGACGGAAACAATGTTTGCAAATAGTTTTTGCTTATACATACAACGACATATTTAATGGTTTTAAAAAAGTGCAAATACGTCATTGTTGCTTTAAATCAGCGATTTAACTCTAATCGTAATAACATTAATATTGTGCATCTTCAGGCTTTGTACTCAGCGGGGTGCATAGGAAGGTAGTCAGAGAGAACCTATTGTCAAGACATTCCGTTTTTCGCTTTCCAACCGAATCGAGACATTGCCAGGTGAAACTCTACACTGCGTCTCGTCTAACGCCCAATATTAATAACCTATCTCCAACGCCAATCTTAGATTGTTTCATATATCTATACAATCTCTAGATTGGATTGTGAATAAGTAGAGCAATGGAAATAATTATATTTTACGAGTGGTGCACGAACCTACAACTGTTTAGATTTTTTTAATAACAGATATACAACAGATGAGTTATCATTTTATTGAATGTATAGATTTAGAGTCGATCGCGATTTAAAATAATTTAAATATTATTAAAACAATAATCACTTGTAAATACCGCCATCTACATGTACGTAGCTAATACTGTGGAACGTATAATATTATTAGTATAAATAATCTCTTATAAATTTTGAAGGAATCAATTATTAGTACAATAAACTTAAAATTCATTTTTTTTTTGTACATAAAACAAGTAAACTGCAAAGTTTTTAAATGCATAAATATTAAAATTAGAACAACGCCATCTAGTGGCGAATAGGTGAAACATTATGTACAGCATTTGCTCTTAGTTCCGTTTCAAAACACAACAAAATACAACAATCCCCCAACAGATGTCACCACTTTCCCCATTTCACCCATTTTTCATCCACTCGTGCCAAAGTGTCCGTGCTAAAACGATCTAAGATAATCATTTTGTTTACATTATAATAGTTCTCAAGATATTACTATTTAATATAGTTAATAAGTGGTTGTTTTTTTAATGTTCTTACACGTAATCTCGTGGAAACACGTCGAACCTGATATATGAGGTTAGTGCTAGTTTTTACTAGTTTAGAGTTCTAGTTTTGCTTATCGTACCTAATCTTAGTATCGGTTTTTATATTAGATGAGAACTTATTGGTAGCTGTTCGTCTTTTTTATATTTGCTTAGTCCTTGGATTTCTTTTTATTTATAAATGTTATAATTTATTACTATGAATTCTAAAAATTGCGTGGAATGTGGAGCACGGAGTGTATTAACACCGGGTTGTTGCCTTCCTATGTGATCGAAAAAGATGAAGATTATCTTGATCAATCCTGATAGTTGAGTGTTTCATTTGACAAGACATTACTTCTTTTCATTTAATAAAAACAAGTTTTCTTATAAAAACTTGTTGTTGAACTTGTCATCTATATTAGATACTATCATAAGCATTTATAATAGCATAAATTGGTATCATTAATCTAAATTATGAATTGTTAAATTTAAATTATTTAATGCTAGTTTTTCTAATGGAAATAACTAGCACTTGTAAGTCATGAAGCAAAGTTCCTAAATTCTGACTGCAGGTACAGTGCGTTCCATCGAAACGAATCCCGTAATATTGTATTATATTACATGCCTCGATTAATGGACTATCCAACACAAAAGCATTTTTTTTACTCCAACCAGCAGTTCCTGAGATTAGCGCGTAAAACAGACTTTTCAATTTTTGTAATAATAATTAAGTAATACACATGTACTTACGCACAAACGTACATTAGGACTTAAATTTATCATTATTGAGGCCGGTGATGGCGCAGGGGCATGAGCGTGCAACTATAAACGCGACGGCTGTGGGTTCGAGTCCCACCTGGGGAAAAGAATTATTTTATGTTTTTATTTCCTCGCTCTGGTAACGAGGCAAAGCAGGGTGTTGAGTTCAACGCGACTCAACGCGCAATGAGAAATCGGCGGAAAGTGTGGAACGGAAGTGTCTTACTGGGAACGGAGTGTCCTAACACTAGGTTCCCAATTTACCCCTACCTAGCTTGCTATGGGTGAAATACAACGTAAAGATCGCTTGTATTTCTTATATTACTTAACAATATTGTAGGTATTTGTGTGTGAATCGGACGACTCCCATAAAAATATAGTACATATTTTATATATCTTATTCTCTAGTGGATCTTCAAACTTGTCCTAATATAATATAAATGGTAGACAATATGAATACAATAACACTCCATTCTCCACTTTCACACATCAATCTAAAGACTGCGTATTGACTGGCGGAACACAACACCGCGTTCTGTCCGACCAGACCGCGTCTACACTGTTAAATTCATTACTTAAATTATACTTTTATGTAGTAACTTACATAATTTCATCTTTATATACCTACATTATATGTATATAATATTTGAATCCCAAAACGTAAGTAGTTTCACAAAGACAAATCAATTTACAGAATCATTGAATGCCGAAATCCGAGAAATGAAATGTATCGAACTTAAGGGTTTGTGGGACTGAATGTTGTATGGCTGTCTCGCTCTAGCTTGTAGTGGTGTATAGTTCTGTCCCTTTCTAACATCTCAGCTCAGACGGCCCGGGCCTACCTTTTTGTAGGGTTGGATATGATAAAGTTTTTTGTATAGTTTATATTGTTTTAATTTGTTTTTTTTTTATTATTGATGCTATATGAGTTTGTTAATAATAAACTACATGTTTAGAATTGAATGTCAGTTATATCTAGATTAATATTTATAACATCAAGCTTAAATGAAAGAAAAATAGTCATACAATGACCGTTGCAAATAAATAAAATAACGCTAAATATAAAACAAATAATATAACTTCAATTACGTATCAATTATAAATATTTTTACATATTTTTAAATGTACTAGTATCCAAAGGCAAACTAGTCAGGCCAAATTATTCTAAGTTACAAATAATTTATTTAAACAATTAAGATTTTTATCAGTAGCAACGATAAATAACTAATATACTCATAGTTGACAATGCAAAACGAAATATTAGGTAAAATTGAACGTAGCTTGATGAGAACGAATGGCTTAATGGTCAGAGCGCCTGGTTGGTTACCAAGAGGCGCAGGTTCGAATCCTGTTACGTTCAAATTATTATACGTTTTCTAAATAAGTAAAATATTAGATATCTTCGTTTAAACATACTTATTATTTAATTTGCGTCTACATATACCAAATCACAGTTGAACCGCCATTAAAAATATCTTAATTGATATAAAACGAATAGGTAACAGGAATCAATCGCGCCCCTGCCGCCGCCGCCGCCGCCGCCCCGTATAAAATCAATATTTATGGACGAATGTTTCACCTCTGCATACTGTCCACAGGGCTGGCTGTTTAGTGTGACACTTACTGATAAAACAGTAAATTTTAAATAGTAGTAACTTTGATTATTCGATTGTAACAAATTAAAAAAAATTACATGTACATATGTGTGTGTATGTTTTTAATATGTAATACACGTAATTTCCTAGGTTCCTTCTGACTATAGTAGGTAGGTATAATTTTAGTAAATCTAATATCATTTTCAATATTTTTTGTTTTGTAATAATATTTCGCAGAGTTATTTTAATTTTATATTTTTGTGAGCGTCAACATAAACACTTTAAAAAGTGTAATTTAAAATGTTTAAGTATAGAATAAAATTTGTTTCAAGTATTAAAAAAAATACAGGAAAAAATCTCCTCATTTCTAATTCTATCAATTCTATGAAAAAACAAACAATATCATAATACCGCAATATCAGTGGCCGCACGCAACTTCCTTCACGTGAGCTGTATGACTTCAAAAAAAATAAATTGAGATTCCGCTTTTGCCCGTCCTCCAGGTCTTTTGGGAGATGTTGATCCCCTTTGGGAAGTTATCCCCTACTCAAGGAACCTACACGACAAATTACTACACATCGTAGTTTCCTCTGCTCGTTGTCTGTGCTATAAAAAAACATAAGCACCACAAATACCCCAAACGACAAGCAACAACCCTAACCGATACAAGTACCTATAAAGTATAGAGACAGTATAGAAGAGACAAGTTACGTACATCGCACAGTCTATATTTATAAGTGCCACGCTGTCATATTGATTGGGCTGACCGGGCCTTTGACGATGGACGCTGTGCCTCTCTTAATAACGCAAATAGCGGCGTTTTATCTTTGAAATGGTCCAATCCGTTGAGTTACGCTGCTTAATGTCTCGATTTCGGATGGAGTGTCTTAACATTATGTGCTTTTGGCTATCCTGCTGTACGCGGAATAAGATGTGAAACTTAATAAAATGTTTACCTTTTCTACCTACCCTACTTACCTTAGAACCTAGTTTTTTATATATTGTTTTGAAGGTAGAATATAGAAAGATAATGTATACCAATATTATAAATTTGTTTGATTAAATGCTCTTATCTCAGAAACTACTAGTTCGAATTAAAAATATTTTTGCATTCAAATTAAATCACTTCAATTGATTCTAAGTTAGTTCTATTTGGCGACACGGACGAAGCCGCGGGTAGAAGCAAGTTATATACACTTTATATTTTTAAATGCTACGTTGTCATTTTGATTGTTTGACCGGGCCTTTGACGAGAAATGAACGCTTTGCGCTTCTTAACAACACAAAAAGCAACGCTTTCTCTTTAAATGGTGAAAAAAAGTCCGTTTTTTATACTTCACGCCGTATCCCCCACTTAGCAAAGTAGACGGATGGAACCTGGAAACCTAGCGTACAAACACTCCGTTCACATTAAGATAATTCCGTTCTCCATTCTCAGTGTCTAATTTATTGTTGGCCATACACACAAACGCCCGCCTAGTATTAAGATATCGCCATTTTCCGTTCAATTTTGTGACATTGCATGTTGGATAGCGAAACTCAACACCAGGCCTTGTCTTATTACCAGAGCGAGAAAATGTAATTAATTAATACCCCTAAGCGGGAATCGAATCCACACCCGTCGCAGTGACAATCAGATCAACACCACCAACTCTTTACATACCCATAAGTATTCCGTACACAGCAATTTCACAAATTAAATTATCCACTAAAGTGTATCAAGTTTGCCTGCCACTCGTCAGAACAGAGTACAGTTAGCTCCACGTACGTATGTATGTATGTATGTATTGTATGTATGTATATTTTGGTACCTCCGCCATGTCATATTGATTGGAGTTCGGACCGCCGCCGCCTTTGTACCTGTTGGAGTGATATTTAACACTATTTCATACTTTATAGGGAGGTGTTGCTTGGGTGTTTTAAGTCTTTGTATTTATTTAAGGCCGTCGTAGCGCAGGGGTACAAGGGTGTGGCTGTAACGTGACGGTTGTGGGTTCCATATCCACTCGAAAGAATGAATTATGATTTACTAATATTTTCACCACCAAAGCAAAAGCCCGGCGTTGAATTCCGCCACTCAACACACGATGCCTCGAAAAATTCGGCGGAAAGTGGGGAAAGGAGTGTACTAGGTTTCGTCTGCATTCCCTTGCTACCGTTTTTTTCTGTTTAATTTTTTATGAATGGTAAGTCAAGAACAAACATAAAATTCACTCCGTTAACACCACAACATACAATAATCTTTTCACGCTCTATCCCGTTCGTAGCAGGGTATTTAGAAGGAATTTAGTTTTAAGACACTCCGTTCACCACTTTCTGTCCAATTTTCGAGACATTACATATTGATTGGCCCAACCCACCACCGCGCTTTACCACTCTACCGATTTAAAGTGAAACCCATAACTACTGCGCCACGACGGTCTCAATATAAACATAAATTCTTATAAACCCACTACTTTGCAATTGAAAAACTTCGCCATTACAGGTCGACGCTCTCGCCGTCTAACCGAAATGATCTACAGCTTCCTTGTATTGCATAGAAAAAGGGGGTCTTTATTAATGGTTTCCTTGATATGCGATGTGCCACAGCGTCCAGGTGGCGAGGCCCATGGCTTTGTGCTGTCAGGGCATCCTTTGAACTGATGTGATAGTGCAATGGAAGACTACTTCTTGTTATTTTTTTGATTAATATGTTTTGGTTAATTAATATCTTTCGGCGTACCTAGTTATTTTACTACAAACACAATTTGTCAAACATTACCTTATTGCATCGTGATACCATCAGTTATCGTTTTATATTAAGAAATTAAAATTCTGTCGGCGTGCTTCTATGATAATCTATATTACTATACTTAAGATAACTATTACTAAAATCTACTTATTAAAAAACCGGACAAACGCGAGTCGGGCTCGCCCACCGAGGGTTTCGTACAAAAATTTGAGATCTCGAGCTGTTTCAAAAATTCAGGCTTAGCTTAGCCAGAGCACTTTTATCTGATATCTCATTTGAACTAGCGGCTTTAATACCAAATTTTGCCCGCCTTTCAAGGCTATTATTTTTTAGAATTTAACCACAAATGTATAGTTTTCAATTTTTTTTTTCATAACTCTAGGTTAACGGGAAGTACAGTATTAATTTTGATTCCCTTTATAGAGTCAAAATACACGTTTTTTACTATGTAAGACTATTATTTTTAAGGATTTAACCACAAATGTATAATTTTTAGATTTTTTCCTGAACAAGTACTACCTGTAGATGCTAGCTGCCAAATTATATAATTTTAGGTTAACAGAAAGTACCCAATTAATTTTAATTCCCTTAGTAGTGACGAAATACGATTTTTTTTGCTATATAAACGGCCATATCCTTTTTTTAATAAATGTAGAAATACGTTTTTCTTTTCAGGAAATCATGGGGCCATAGATCTAGGTATAGGTTTGAAGTTTGACTCTATATCTCTAAGCGTTCCTGAGATAAATGCTCTTGACAGACAGACGGACGGACAACAAAGTGACGTTATAACGGCTCCTTTTTTCCTTAAAAGGTACGGAACCCTAAAAACACTTATTTATCGTTGCTTATATTCCCTCTGACTACGTTACTAGGTGCGTGACGCTAAAGCAACGTAATAATTAATATACGTAATTTAACAATTTTGTTAATGTAAATTTTAAGGATTTTTGCATAAAATTATATTCCAACCCATAACCATTATATCAGTGGTTCCCAACCAGTGGTCCGCTGACCACTAGTGGTCCGCAGAAGCCTAAAAATGGTCCGCGAACGATTTTAATTTTATGATTGAGAAGGGTGAGGCGAAGTTTCTGTTTAATTATTACAGTTATTTTTTACTATACCTACATACCTACATGCATAGTGGTCCCTGCTACCAAGAATGATATAAAAGTGGTCCTTGATCAAGAAAAGGTTGGGAACCCCTGCATTATATAATGGAAACTACCCGCGCTCCACAGTACCATCGCGGTGTCCTACATACGTTTCTCACGTAAAATATGCGTAATTATTCCCAATAGTTATAATGCCGCTAAACTGGATATGCGGAGAGCTCGCACTGACATTTAATTAATTGCTTCTATATGAATTTTCAACTGGTACTCGCACCCGCTACGCGTCGGTATTTTTATCACCTGCCCGTAAAAGGAAATAATAATAAATTATATATTTTTTTCTCTTATAACTAAAATGCTCGCGATCTTGTGCGATCAACACCATTGGACTGTTTCATATTTATATATAGTTAATTTACGACTGAACGTCGTATTTTTTTTTTGGATAATGTTTACCTCATAAACACAACACACACAAACACATAGCTCTATAATTTCTTGATAAGGCAACTAGTCTGGATATGGAGTAAATCTTATAATTTCTTTTCAATATTTTGTAACATATCGCTTAATAAAACTTTACTTAAATATATTGTGAAATTTAATAGTTTTTGTTTTTTGTTTATTATCTATGACATATTTTTTAAATTGTTTAAATAACCAAAATGCTTAAGATCTCATTCTGTTAAGCCTAACTATTCGCTTTTTTTTATCACAAAAAAATGCTACATTCTAATTTCTGTCATCTAAACTTCATTTTTGTAATCAATAACTAACATATAATTAAATTTTAATTTCTACTGCATATTCGTGTTTCACGGAATCAGTGGCAATAATTTTTTTATACTCCAACACCTGTTTACTTATAATTAGATTTTTTTTATGTTTATATTGCCCAAATTTATTTAATTTGATATATTTTATTGAAATCTAAACAACTAATATTTTTTATATCTTCTAATCGAATATATAATGAGGCCAGTCGTGGCGCAGGGGCACAAAGTGTGACTGTAAAATCGACTGGTTGTGAGTTCGATCGCCACTCGAAAAAATGAAATATTTATTAAAATGTATATTTTCATTTCTTCGCTCTAGTGTCGAGGCAAAGCGTGGTGTTGAGTTCCGACACTTGACACGTAATGCATCCAGAATTCTCCTGAAGATGTGGAACGGAGTATCTTAACACTAGGTTCCCTCTGCCTACTCTGCTATATGCGGGATACTACGTGAATATGATTTTTTATTTTTATAATTTTAATAGTCTTCCTCTTCTTCGTCGAAGGTGTTTTTTTACATACTTAATTAATATGTAAAGTTTCTTGACTGTAGTTTAACGATCTAACTTGTTTTGTGTCAACATTGATTTAAATCATGCGTAAATTCAACATTTATATTAGATGTTAATAACTGGGGCTATCGTGGCGCAGTGCCACTGTGTGTAACTACCAACATGATTGTTGTGGTTCAAATCCACACTCGGTTTTTCAATGTTTTTGAATTGAATGTTTTTTTTTTTATATTCTCGCTCTAAAAGCCAGAGTTCTACGTTAAGTTCCGTAACTGTACGCAATCGTACGTACGTTTCAAATTCGCCTTAAACTCTGCCTAACACTGCTATATGAACGAAAAAGCTGAAAATAAGTATAAGTATTATAGTAAGTTTAAATGAGACATCGGTTGCTGTAATAGTACAAATGTTTGATATTATATCAAATATTTATTAGTGAGGCCAGTTGTGGCGCAGGGGCACAAAGTGTGACTGTAAAATCGACTGGTTGTGGGTTCGATCCCCACTCGAGAAGATGAAATATTTTTTAAATTTATATTTTCAATTGGCGAGGTTAGGTGTTCAGGCAAAACGCGGCGTTGAGTTCTGTCACTCAATACGCAATGCCTCCAGAATTCGGAGGTTCCCTCTGCCTATCCTGCTGTATACGGGATACAGCGTGAAGCTGATTTATTTTATTGATATTTATAATAACATGTTATTCGTTTATTCTATTTTATTTATGTATAATTTTTGTTACTCTTCCGGCTATAATAATAGGGTTTATATTTGGATAAAGGCAAAAATTTGCTTATGTCATTACAATACATGCATATATTAGCAATATAAAGTAGTTTTTTAGTATTCTTTGTTTTATTTTATTCATTACATAAATCGCTTAGTTCCCATGTTTTTCCTGTGAATGGGAAATACTACGAGCCAAGTACTGCGGAACCCGAAGCCTACCTTAATTAGATTTAATGTATAACTGTATAATAATAGTTATTATAGTATACCTGTAGCGCAGTGACTATTTTTATGATTATTCCTTATATAACATTGCATATAGATCCGCTATTCAACACGCAAAGCCTTAATTCTATTCGACGGAATGTGAGGAAAGGGGTGTCTTAACACTACATCTTCTCGGGCTACTCTACTATATGCGAGACATAGCGTCAAACTAAAAAAAACGGCAATAATTAAAACAAATAATATAGCAAAGATTTTATATCATTCATCCTAATCCGAAACCTCACAAACTAAATGCCAACTCGCCATATCCAAGTTCAACACATTACATTGAAGTTAGCAACAGACAATTCGCATTATATAGTTGAATTAAGTGAAGTTAGCAACAAACCATTCGCGTTCTGTCCTCAAAAAGCAGCCAACGCCGCCACGTTATAATCACATCAATATCTAAAGAAAGAACATTATATTACTAGCGATCTCTACATCACAGAGACTCCAGTACAGCACAGCCCGCGCTCGCTACCGTCAACCGTCCCAGGTATAAACAGCGAAAGAGACGAAACGATATTTTAACCGGACGCTTGTCGTTACTTACTTTCTTTCACATTCACATTTCAATCGATAGCCTTTACACTGTTGATATAATGGCCGCTACGTTGCCACCGTCGCACAGAACGGGAAATTTTAACCTAAACTTGTGTGCCTTATGTACGTAAAGTTATTTGTATTAGATGTACGGAGCGGCCGCCAGGCTTTGAGTCGGGGACACCGCGATCAAAATGGAAGCGGTCCGCCATCTTAGGTTCGAGCGAGAGAGTCGGTCCGCTCGGGAATTTGGGAAATTGGTGTGTTTTTTTTTTGTTGTAAAGAGAGCAGTATATAAGAGGCAGGACGCGCGGGGTGGACGGGGTGAAGGGGAACGGGGGTGTGTGGTGTTCGGTCGTGGGATACGTCTTGAGATACGAGGTTTTTGATTTGCGTTTTTGGGTTGATGTTTGTTATTTGTTAATTGGTTGTGGTAATTATTAGCTGTTAACAAATGATTATTGCAATAAATATATTTTTTAATTATAAAATTATTAAAATTAAATTTAATAATTATATATCAAAATAATTACAACAGCAATTTTAAATACCCAATACATATAATTAATATATTTCACCACCACAGATTGGCTGAAAATGGCTCTATTATAAATTTATTCACCTTGACTAACAAGATTTCTCTTTCTTTACATTCTCTATTTACGTTATTCTCAATGCAATAGACATAAAACAATCTTAGACTAGATCTTATAATACAAAATCTCCTTAAACAACATACACACGTACACACATACATCGCACAATATAAAACCGGGCACGATATCCCCGGACGCGTCGCGAGCTATCGCCGCGCGGGTGCCGGCCACCTATCTTTCATTGCACGTACGCGGCGCGGGGGGGCGCGCGGCACACGGAGCCATCTTGCCAGCGGTCGCCGTATCGCTCGCGTCTCCCACATTAAACTACAACAAATATAACTAATTAAGCATTTATTTATTATAAAACACACAGTGTTATTTGTGTTAGTGTCGTTTTCTACAATAGTGTAGTGTTTTAGTGTCACAGTGTCCAAGTAATGCCGTAAAGGTGAGCCAGTCTTTGTGCGCGACAATTATCATTCAGATCGATTCAGTCGGCGCGGGGGTGTGCAACCGACCCGTTTTATGTCTTTTGTTGTTTTGTAACGCAGCTAAATCAATATTTTTAGTGGCTAGCGGCCATCGCCGCTCTTAATTCGCATTTGACATTACCAAAGCTAAGTTATTGCTCGTCGGTTAACCAGTTGAAGGGAAATGTATGATAAAAACTCTTATATTAGCCCAAATCGTGTGTAAACTGTGCGTTTCGGTTATTTTTGGTTATAAACTGTTTGTTAAACTGAACTATTAATAGAATGCCAGGTGTTGATCGTGATTTGTAAGTGCATTTTGCATTTATAAAAGGTTATGTCACTCTTGTATTAGTTGAACGCTGCTGATTGTTTATTTTGGTATGTATTTTTTTTATATTTTTAGTTTTATTTAATATGATTTTGGAGGTTATTTGTTCTGTTGTATGTGTTTAATTGATTTGCCGCTATTTTAACTTTGTAAATTGCTATTATGCTTTGTTATACGATTGGTTTGGTTGTATTTTAATAGTTTGTGTTAAAATATGGTTTATTTTTAAGAAATTTGATATAAAACAAGCTACGTTTAATGTATGACAAATTAAAGCGTTAAGTAAACAATAGGAGTGTAGGCGGCTGTGATGTGGACGGAGCAAGGTCAATGAAATTATCTTTCATTCATGTATTTATTATTAACAATTACATAAAAGATAACATATAATATTTACAATAAGTTCCGCCATACAACTTAATATCTCAAAATAAACGGAAAGTAAAGAACGGAGTGTCTTAACACTAGGTTATTAACCTATCTAGCTATACATATTATATTTATTTAATTCTAAAAACAGTTTAATGTAGCATCATGGCGGATTACCCATTGCATTCGACCGCGCCTTGTGAACGGCCTTAAAGCCTATAGTTATTACCCGGCGAATAAAATAGTACAAACATTAACAGGCGTTCGCTTCAATTCTGCGATCATCTCGAATCTGTCGCTTTGCCGGCGACTCGGTGTTTTTTACTACTTTCTGAGGTGCTATAACCCGGCTGAGTGGAATGTCGCTCGGTGTATACACTGTGCGTTATGTAGTGGTGCTGTCTTTAATTTATGCGGGTTGCATCTCAAACGCTGATTCATTCGTTATGCTTATGGCAGATAATAATTGACATTTCTTTTTTTTTGGTTAGCTAAAGACATAAGTGGAAAAGTTATTTGAATATATTTTTTTAGTCTATAATAATTTTTTTGTGTGTTTATACTAATACATATTTTAAATTAGTTGGGCTAAGTGCAAAAATTACCAATATATTTTTATTATACTATCCACATAAACTGGCCTCTCTTATGGCATCTATCTCTAAACTAATAAAATAATAACAGTGATATAATTTAAAATTGCCTAAGAATAGACAATATTTAATACATGGATGTTTTATGTTACTATATTACATGAATTGCTTCTCACGCGATACGTTTACTTAGTAAATTATGCTACAAATAATGTAGCATTACTAAATAAATAACATATTTATATATATTTACATATAATGATCGATTATCAATATTGTCTACACTCGATTTATTTATGCAAATCATAAAACGAATATTTTATTTGCTTATTAATAAACATTTGGGTTTGATACACAGTTGTATTACTATTAATTTTAAACTTTTACTTTTTATAAGAAATAATACTATTATACATTTACAATTTACTTAAAAAAATTAAGTTTTATGTTATCAATCAATGGTCAATTAATTTTAGTTATTATTTAAAAAAAACTAGATATTATTACGTATTACGTATTTTGTTATCTGTGCATTTCAAATACAATTGAAATACTCTTATTTCATCACATTGAAAGCCGCCATATTGAACTATTCTAAATATAGATAATCTATGACACTCTAGCCGTAAAGGAGGATCGATTTGCACCCCACTTTTATCCGAATCGATTTATTGCTGTTACTTTATTTATAGTCGTAATTGAACGTTCATGTACATATATAGATATAGTATTGAAAGCTAGATTTATAGAGAAATAATAAATTGTTTTGCTAAATTAAAAGCCTTTCTATGTGAATATGTAATTTTATCGATGATGGTTATGGGTTTGGATTCCCTATAACAAAACAAAGTGAAGTGTGTTGACTTCCGCCACCCAACTACTCACTAAGTGTGTGGAAGAGATTGCTTTACTCTGCATTCCGCATATAGCAGTAAGGCAGAAGGAACCTGCTATTAAGACACTCTGTGACCCACTCGCCCTTCAATTATCGAGATATGGCGTATTGAGTAGCAGAACTCAAAGCGGCGCTCGTCTTATTACCTATCAAATGGAAATAGAACCCACAACCGTCGCATTATCGGCGACACCAATAATAATAAAATTCACTTACAAATACAATATAAAATATATGAATAATCAAAAATTATAATAATAGCATAAGCAAATTACAATACGGCACCGCACCGATGGAAATCACTCAGCCTTGTCCCAGTTGCGCGTAAGAGGGCCGATTGTGCATCGCTCCTAATACTAGTCTTGCATTAGATTTGTGTAGACATTAAAGTATTATATACATATTATACGCCGTCGTGGCCCAAGAGTGTGGCTGTACGCGACGGTTGTGAGTTCGACCCCCGCTCGAGGGAATGAATTACTTTTATTTTTTCATTTCTTCGCTCTGGCACCAAGGCAGAAATTCGGAGTTGAGTACGCTGCCACTCAATACGTAATGCGTCGACAAATTCGCAGAAAGTAGGGGACGGAGTGTCTTCACGCTAGGTTCCTCTGCCTACCCTGCAGTGTGCGTGAAGCTATTTTAATTTATTATATTTACATATCACATACTAATTGTATTATGTTCTGTGATATATAAAAAGTATTTTTATCGCAGTTGCAGAGAGCAAAATGCTCTCTGTAATTGATTATTTAATGTTGGTTTCTTAGTGGATAGGATGATAAAAATAACAACAACAAAATTACTGCATTTTTTTAAAAAAAATCTTTTTATGTTCCAAGGCGTAGTTGGGTAGGCGGAGCGAACCTGGGAACCTAGTGCTAAAACGCTTTCTTTCCACACTTTCTGTCGAATTCTCAACGCCGCGCTCTTTTACTCGTTACCAGAGCGAGAAAATTAAAATATTAAATATTTAATGCCCCCGAGTGGTCGTCGAACCCACAACCGTGTCGCGCTTACATGCGTACGCTTGTGCCATTGTGCCATGACGGCCATTTAACAGTGATATAAGCAAACCAGAATATATTACAGTATTTAATCTGTTGTAAAATATAACCCATACTTATATTTTCATAGTATACCAACATTTTAAAATAGTAAAATAAAAATCCTTTTGACAAACTACAAACGAATTTAAATAATATGAGCTAGATGATAGTACATTATTAGTAAGTATACTCTGTAGCCTTTTACAGCTTGTTTCAAATTGCTGCATACTCCATACGAAATAAAGTGCTTCCATTTAGACTTGTCCACTTATTACAAGGGATTGTGACGAAATTTCAAAGCCCAGAGCTAAGCTTAAAAGCTGAATATTAATCTATCCCTTTATGAGAATTGAACTGAGTATCATTGTTTGTGGGACTCCGTGCTGCTGTTTGAGTCTATTGCGTCTATTTGTAAACGTGATAGTAATGGGTTCGATTTTCACTTCGAGGAATAATTTACGTTGCTTATTTTTAATTTTTTTTAAATATAAACACACATAGTTCACTTGTTTACCACTTTGCTTGCTATGTCCTATTAAGGATCAGTTTAGTACTTTTCTTCTATATTATTAATACCATTAAATGTTGACATATTACTTTAATAAAAAACCAACTATCCTTTTAAGGCTCGAGCAATAATTGATGCGTTCACTTAAACCGAGTATATATTAAATATAATATGTTTTTATAAGAGATCCATTTCATTATATATCTAAGCTCGAGTCAAAGCGGAGTTGGTAACTTTTTGTATTTGCTCTTTTTAGCTCGTATCGTAAAGTGCGGAATGTAAGCGATGGCGACGTATCCCGTCGGTGGGAATCGAACACCCTACTCTCACCCTTATATGCTGAGCCGTAAGGTCTCCAGCTAAGCTAATATTCAATAGTGACATTTCGAAAATTTTTGCTACGTGTTCGTCGAACTCGCTAAATTAGTTTTTACAATGAATACCTCGACTTGGAGAAATGGTCGTTTTTAAATGGTTTTGACTTTTAAACCTTTTGATGTTTGATGTTAGCTTTTCAACCACAAAATAAGGGCGAGAATTAAATAAATTTAAGTATTATAGCTCTATCTGAAATTTAAATTGAGGCACATTACGGCGGCTTACGTAAAGGGTAGTTTTGTATGAAGACATAAAATTTTTGAAGGAATGTCTAAAGGGCTTTCATTGCTTTAATTTTTTTTTAGATTTATGCTTGGCAGTTCGGCAGAAGGGAACCTAGTGATAAAACACTCCACTCTCCATTGGGATACTTCCGTTCCCCACTTTCCGACGAATTCTTGAGACATTGCTTGTTGTTGCGCCGCTCGTTGCATTGTAACCAGAGCGAAGAAATGGTAATATTAAATATTTCATTTCCCCGGGTGGGAATCGAATCCCCACAAACGTCGCATTAACAGTCGCACGTTTGTTCTCATGAGACACGGTGATCTTTAAATGCTAAAAATCCATACGAATTATATATTTTTTATCAACAATTTGTAATAGTAATCCTGATCTATTTCCATACACTACAAATATCATAACTTAGGAAATGAAAAAATATCTTTGGAATTAGTAGTCGAAGGCTAAATACAATGTGAACCGGTTAGAATTTATCATAATTATGGCACATGAAGATTAGATATTATCATTTGGCCACGGGTGTAAAGCCACTTGGAGAGACTAATACTTACTAACTAGTATAAAGAGAGAAACGACATTTAGTCAGGAGTGACCCACAATCATTTAATTTATTTATTCTATAGCAAATATTTAAAATATGGGAGACAAAATAAAATTATATTAATATAGGCTTTTCATACATTAACTCAATATATTCGCATTTGTAGGCATTAAAGAATTAACTGCACATTTATTGAAATGTCTTTTTACTTTCACGATTTAAATTAATCTTTATTTTATTTTGATTTAACCTATGTTGTTACCAAAATCCTAACGTTCAGTCACACAAATGATTTTACATAGACTTTTTAGTTTTAACTTTACAAAAAAGAAACTACACTGTCTTGTAAATGTTAGTCGACTCTCGAGTCACATATCACACGCTGGTGCTAGTATTAAAATGTAAATGTAGGTCACGCCTGAAGCCACCCATCCAGGGCGGGGCACTCTTTTTGTTTAAATCTCTCGGTGTCTAAGCGGACTTTTTAAGTAGCTTTTTTGAAAAAAAGATAATTTTTATGCTCGTTCTACTTTTACTCCATTTTTGCTTTGCTTTGAGAAGGTTATAGGGTTTTTGCTTTTTGTTTTATTTTTTTCGTGTCAAATACTGTTTAATATTGCGTATTTGAAAACATGCCAAAAAATCTCTGAATTTGTGCGTTTTTAATTATCAATTATATCACTAGGTTCCCTCTGACTACCTAAAATATGCGGGACACCGAGTAAAGCTTATTTCTTCAAATAACTTTTACCTTTGTCTATAATAAGGACACCAAATAAATATATTTATTCATCAGTTTGGCGAAAAAATACAGATATCTATATGTATACGTGTACTTTAAACAGATTCCTTTTTAAGATGTCAGTAAAAATAACCGGTCTGCATATAAGATATTCGGGGTACACGGTTGATGTATCGTTATCGCAAATAAAGTATAAATACAATCGTCACGGTACAGAAGACGGATTAAAGTTGCAAAAAATGATCTCTGCTCTTAAAAAAAACGGCTAAGTGCGAGTCGGAATTGTTCAATGAGGGTTCCGTAACAATTTCATGAAGGTAGAAGAGGTAGGTAGAAGGAAGACAAACTTAAATGTGCTGTAAATTTAAATTTGAAATTAACTTATCTGTATTATACATAGGTATAAAAAAAATAGATTTTTTTTTCCTTTCTTCCATCCACGATTATTTTAATAAAATTTTCTTTTTTGTTTTAAGGCAAAGAACCCTAAAGTACGGTATACCTACTTGTAAAGGTGGTGATGAGTCATGCGACCGTTTTGGTATACTTTTGAAAGATTTATACTTTGTTTTTTTGGTTTTGGTCCTCATTTAATATGCCATCGTGGTATAATAGGAATGTCTGACTACTGCTATGATTGTTGGTTCAATCCCACTCTAGGAGATGCTTAAATAGGTAAATTTAAAATTTACAACTGTTTTCTATAAATGTATAAAATTCCAAAATTTTTTATTATTTTTACTTTTATTTGTATACATACAGTTTTGTCATATGGCTGGCCGTAACTTCTAATATTGCCCAACTGAACCGATTTGGATATGGTTTATTTTATTTCATACGTGAATATTTGGCACGAAAAAACTAAATCGTTCTATAGAACTATATATATAAAATGCTAGTTATTTATTTAAATTACAGGAAGTAGAGCGACAAAATTGTGTTAGTGGCTATTAGAAAAAACTTAGGCACTTCCGCTAAAAGACTTACGCTTAAAGATCAAAAGGTTAACTTTATATGTAAAGTGGTCTAGTAAGTTGTGCGCTTAACGTATGTTTTAAGCTGTAAATGACATGTTTTTCAACTTGTATGTTTTACAAGTTGTATCCCGAACTTAGACATTCCGTTTTCAGTTAAGACACTCCATACCCCACTCAACTCAACGCAGCACTTTGCCTCTTTATCAGAGCGCGGATATGAAAATATTAATGTATTAAATATTTAATTCCCCCCAGTAGGACGCGAACCCATAACCGTCTCGTTTACAGTCGCCTGCTTGTGCCATTGCACTACGGTTAAATCAAACTGTAAATGACATAATTATGTTGGACTCTGTTCTCAATACAAAAATCATTATAATATCTAAATTACTTTGTTTTCTGGTATAATTTAATAATGCGCTGCGTTAAGTTCCGTCACCCACACACACATATTGTCTCGAAATAATTAAATAATATATTTAACATATCATTCTATATTCAAGTAATAATATAAGTAAGTATTGGATAATAATAAAAAAATATATATTCAAGCAAAGCCAGGGCTTGCAGCTAGTTCAATATAAAAGTAAAATAGTTTATAATAGCCGTACAGATTCTTCATACGGCCTTATTTACCTCCGTACAGGAAATGATGTACAAAACAGTCGACGAGAGAAAACCGTTTACGTCAGAACATAATGGTCCTTGTTGCTCTCAAATATATGCAAGTGTATGTTCTATAGATTTGTCTTGTGTGTGTTTGTTTGTGTATGTTGTATCACATTCTTTTAACGTTACCTTCTTTACATACGTACTGATATCACAACTGGGTTGTTTGTTTGGTTGAACGCGCTAATCTTATGAACTACTGGTTTGAATTGAGAAAATTAATTTGTTGTTGTTGTAGTCTATTTACTGAGAAAGGTTAGGCTATATTGTATCACGTTATTTTCTATATTTTTGAAATAGGACGTCATCATCATCAACAGCCTACCTTCACCCACTGCTGAAGATAGGCCTCTACAGTAACCACTTGCTTACCAGTAGCTTGTCTCTTTAACACGAAAATATACTTTATAAGTCTATAATAATAACCTTATAAATAATATTGATATTATATAGTTAGACAGACAGATTTTTTTTATTTCATTTAAGTATATGTATCAACAGATTATACTATAGCTACTGCCATGCCTACATCTCAAATGAATAGCACAAAGCAACATTCAGCTCGCGACCTATATTTGTCCTCGTTTCACTTCTCAGGATAGCGCTGCATTATTTTTGAGTACATAAATATTAAAAATTTTCTAATGTTATTGCAATTTTATAGGGTTTTTATTATGTAGGGTTGAATTAGAAATGCTATTATTGTGAAAGTTTAACCTACTTTGTAGATATATCTAAATATTGTAAAATTATTTTACTATGAATATTATTTAAGAACAAATATTAAAATTAAACCGACATTATATATATATATTAAAGTATATGTATGGGAAACATTTCACAAAACTACTGAATCCATTTTGATGAAATTTGAGCTAGTATTCCATGAGTTTATTGTATATAATATTGGTTATACATATTTTCGTATAAATAAAATACATCATCAATATATTTTTTAGTTCATGAGAAATTTATTTATAATACATATATGTCACATGAAACGGTTATTGTAAACCTATCATATTGCTTGATTTAAAACAGCACGAAATATTATGAAGACCTTCCCAAGGAGTAACGGGTAGGAACGGTGTCGCTGCCATTTATAAGGCGGCCGAGAGTTATTGCTATATTCACATAAGATTTATGTATTGTAAATGAATGCGACTTCGCGTCAGGTATCTGGGCGACTGGAACGGCTGTTTTAATAAGTTCATATATATATATATATATATATATATATATATATATATATATATATATATATATATATATATATATATATATATATATATATATATATTTATATATGCGGGATATAGCGTGTTAATAAAATATAGCATCACATATATAGCAAGGTAGATAGTGTTAAGACAGTCCATCCTCCACTTTCAGTTAAATTTTCAAGATATTGTGTGAGTGACTATTCTGAATGGCTCAACGTCGCGTTTTGTTTTGTTACCAGAGCCTCTCGTATTCGGTGAAGCTAAAAATATAAATAAATGATTATACTACAAAACATTTTTAATTATTTGGTATCATATAAATAAACATATAGTTGAGGCCGGCCGTGGCGCAACTACACGAGGTGTAACTGTAAAACCGACTGGTTGTGGGTTCGATCCCCACTCGAGGAGATGAAATATTTACTTAAATTTATATTTCCATTTCTTCGCTCTGGTGACGAGGTTAAGCGCGGCGTTGAGTTCTGCCACTCAACACGCAATGCCTCTAGAATTCGGCAGAAAGTGGGAAACGGAGTGTCTTAGCACTAGTTTCCCTCTGCCTACCCTGCTGTGTGCGGGATACAGCGTGAAGCTAATTTATTTATTTATTTTATATACCTACACTCGAAGGAACACTATAATTTCAAAATCACATACAGACAGTGTTAATATTAATTAATTATTATATTCTAAAGTAGCATTCAAACAATGGCGCTTAAAACTCCCAAATCAGCGAAATCGTGCCAAACGGTATGGCGAAGGAAACGACAACGTTTTTAACATGTAGGTAACCTACTGAAAGTTGCAATTTAGAGTTAATTACTTGAATTTGAATAAAAATGTAGTGTCACGTTTGGTAGAGGAACTCTAGTGCTTAAACACTCCGTTCTCCACTTTTTCCTAAATTTTTGAGGTGTTGAGTGGCGGAACTCTAAACTAAATAATCATTTTCCTGAGTGGGGATCGAACCCAGAACCACAGAAATGAATTTAAATAACAGTAGTTACAAAAAATATTTTTATTCTCGAAAGCATTTATGTTTTTTTGTTGACTGCATTCATTTGTAAGAGGCTACTTTGATTTCAATGATTCCAACATACGCTATTGTTGATACATTATTACCATTTATTCATTTTATAGTAGGTATTAACACACACACACACACACGCACACACACACAAGTTGATTATCTTGATCGCCATATTAAAATATATATAATCTCGTAATCTCTATCTCGTGAAATACCTACTTCTTTTTTGAAATAACGTTAATCTCTTTATAAAGAAAGTAGAAAAAAACATTGTACAACTTATTTCTTTTATATTTTTGCACACCCTCCCTCTAGGGCCCGTATTTATAAACCGCTTTCAAGTTTGAGATCGATCTTGAGAACGATTTATAAATGCGGGCCTAGTTGTTGCAGAAAATTACTCTGTTGAGTTTTAGGAAAGTAAGGGAACGGAAGTGTCTTAATGGGAACGGAGTATCTTAACAGGTTACCAAGTTCCCTCTGCCTACCATTTTATGGCAGGATACAACGTGTTACTAAAAAAAATATTACTCCATCGAGAATTACACCCACAACCACCGCCTTTTACAATGTTCTTATATTTATTTTTTTCCGTAAACATAAATTTAAAACTAAAATACGATATATTTGGTTATATAAAATATGAAGTACAAATGACTTCAAAGAACAATGAGAAACGTTTAACCAATAGGAGCGCTTGGCGCGCCTCCAGTCGTCAGGGTGAAATGCCAAGTTGGATGTCGAGAGATGCGCCAAAATTTGTATCGTGTGTGGAACACTTACTCTGTACTACCTAAATTGTATGTTTCAAGTATAAACTGTCTTTTTTTTTAAATAATTATTCTATTTGGTATGGTCGGTTGGTTGGTTGGTATGGTTGGTTACTAACCAACTAATGGTTAATAAGTATTTTATTTTTTTAAGTTACTTTTATGTAAATTGTATGTGAGAATTTCGTAATTTTCATATTCTATCTACTTTATCTATCTTCTTTTTTCCTTAGTTATATTGAGCTTCAGATTATAGATTTTTCTCGCATATCCATTTCTATTAAGAATGAAATATTTTAGTGCCGCCATTATTCAGGAGAATTGTGCAAAATATATTAGTTTTATACATTATTTTTATATTAAAGTCTTTGGGCTGTACTTATTTGTTGATATACTACTTACCCTTCAAGACGTCGAGTACGCCATAATAATTTAAAAATACTTTTTTAATGCCTTAAAGGTGAGAATAAGACAAAATTCGTGCATTCCTATACATAATGTTATGGACCTAGTGTTTCAGTGGTTAGTGAGACATCGTTTCCCACTTTTCACTAAATATTTCAAGAAATTGCATGTTGAGTTGCGAAGCTTAACGCCGCAATCTCTACCATCGAATTATTCCACCGAGTGGGCAGTTAACATTATGTACTGGACTTTAATTCATCACAAATAGAATACCCGTGCAAACCAAGGCAATAGGCTAGTTAGTTATAATATAACATTGCGTCATATCTCAGTATTGAATTTTCAACGTAACCCAAGCCGACAGGTATCTTTTACTTTAAAATATACCTTAATAACCTGAAAATAAGAACTACATTTGGACTTTAGAACACAGCCAATCAGATCAATACAGTAATGCTGATTTCATACTTTAAATATACTCGTATAGCTTAGGGCTGCGGGATTTTGCGCTAGGGACGTTATGACCTTCCTTTATTATGTATAGAAAAATATTTTACCTTCGTTTGTTGGTTGGTGTAATTAAATATAACTTGTTGATAAAAATGACTTTTGTAAGGAGATTCAGTTTTTTGTTTTTTTTTATATTATAGAAGTATTCATAAATAGAAATATCTAAAATACGCGCGGAGAGCGAAGAACGAAGTGTATTGCTTAAATACTACGTTATTATAAATAGTCTAGTCTCTAATAGACTAGATTATTATAAATTAACATACAATAAGTAATAACGAGATATTACGACTTCATTAATTGTGATAATCAATAAAATTATATAAAACACTCGAGTGTTATATTTAATGTGTTTATTTGGTCAGCTTGAAGAGTAAACCTAGTGTACATACTTTATATATAAAATAATTCATTACCCCGAGTGGGAATCGAACCCACAACCATCGCGCTTACAGTCGGGGCTCGATATATATAATTGTATAATATATACAAATCCATAAACACCAATTCACAGTAAGCGTTGTGTATTGCAAAGTGAACACGGCATTCGTTAACGGTCCAAATGGTAAAATACTGTAGCCTATTAAATAAATACGTACATTGTGCTCTACGCATTCCTTTTTTTATATGTATTTAGTACCCAGTAGATGATATTTTTTATTTGATTGTTAATTGATGAAATTTGTTTTATTTTTACCTATTAAACTGTATTTTATTAGCTTTTTGTCATGGAAATTGGGTAGAAAATCCTCACAGAGTGTTTTAACACTGCGCACCCTCTGCTCATCGTTGTATGCGTGTATAAATTGTGGGTTTGATTCCAATTCGAGGGAAGCTATATATTAGTTTTCATTTACCCGCTCTAGTAGAACAGAGCTAGTTTCTGCATTTGATATTCAGTAAAAACATGGAAAAACCATGTTTTTACTGAATATCATATTTTTCATTAGTTTTGGGCTTAAATCTAAACATAAAATTTCTGTTCAAAGTTACTTTATTACTTGTAATATTAATCAAGAACGCAGTTTCTATTTCCTGAAAAAAAAATCCTAAATTCCGATAAAAATTATAAGAAAGCTATAAACTATTATTAAAAAGTAAACTAAAAAAAAACTAAACAAACATGTATAGATATGAATAACAACAACAACCAATTAATTCGGACTTATAATATCTAACTAAATACATACATACTATGCAGATTTCTAAATAAATTAATTTGACATAGTTTCAGTATAGCACTCATTGGCCGTCACAATTTTGCTTACTTTTAATTTTTTTTAGGTTAACACTAAATAATGGCGGAATAAGAAAAAATAAAAAAAAAATCTAAAAATAGTTGTTATCTAAATCAATAATAATAATCTAAATTTAAACAGTTTGTTCGGATGAACGCGAAAATATCAGGAACTACTTTGGAGTTTCATTTTTAAAAAAATCCTTTCTCACGTATCGTTTCCATTTCACCACAAACCTATAACTATAAACCAATTGTGGATATTTGTAACATTCAGAAAATCAAAAATATCCAAACCAAAAAAAACACGATTTAATTGATGTCAATTTATAAGTTAATTCTCATAATAATAATACATATAATCAATAATACAAAAATATATCTGAAAGTTAACCTTCGAGAACAAGGAAGTATCGTCAGCGGAATGGAAACAAAGCGAGTAACGTGAATCGATTGTTGTGCACGCGGCGAATTTATTGTTACAAAGAAACTTAGTTTATGATAAACAGCTACTGTGTACGATTATAATTGAAAAGTCAATATTTGTGATTTTGTATATCTAGTTTAGTTTAGGTTCGATTCGAACTCCAGTAAATAAAATGTTTTCACGTGACATGCGGCGTTGAGTCCCGTCTTAACACGCATGAGTGAAATTGAAGTTTAAATGGGAACGGAGTGTCTTAACACTAGGTTCCTAGGTTCTCTTTGTTTGCACTTTTATGTATGGGTCACAGCCTGAAGATAAAAATAAACTATCTACTAAAAAAAAGTAGTTTTCTTACACTCACTACTAAGTGTTAAAAAATAGGCTCGGAGATATAATTTGAATGAGCCTTAATTCGTGCGGTTTACTAGCAATTCTGTAGAGTTCCACTCTTTATCCTCACACCAGCTCGATGATACCATATTTTTGTAATGTCACTTAAGCTACGTAGAAATGAAGTTTGAAGAAAATACAATTATTAAAAGTAGATCTATTCAAAATGCGGGAAAAATATTATTCTGCTTCACACTCTATCCCGCATAACATAATAAGGAAGAGAAACCAGATAGTCCGTTCTCCACGGTCCCCGTAATTTTATAGTAATTGCGTGTTGAGTGGCTGAACTCAACGCTGCGCCTTGTTAACAGATGTAAGTCTACATTTTACATTTATTTATAACATACATTAATAGCATTATTAGGATAAGCATATATATGCAGTAAGTATATCGTAGGCAGAATGTCTGGTGTCGAGATAAGATGAAGCGGATAATGGGAAAATATAATCTATATAGGTGCCTATTTCAATAATAATCTTTATTATTATGACTAAGATGCATAATTATGAATATGAAATGTACCATTCTGTTAATCTTAAATTGATAAATCATACCTAATAACTATAACGTAAACGTTTTTTTTTAATTACTTATATTATAGCATTGCTTACATTGATAGTGGGTAGTCAAATTTTTTGGTTTCATAGAAGAATATCTTTTAAAGATTAAAAATTATCGACTTTTTTAGCGTTTTTTTTCTTCTATGCATCAGGGTTTAAGCCTTATCAACGAAGTGTAATAAATACACTTCGTTCTTTCAATATTTTTATAGTAAATTAAACAAAATGTTATCTAACTCAAGTCACATTTAATTTCACCAACCAAACGAAGGCAATGTGCACAATAAGATTTTCTAATAGTAGTAGTCTTTCTTCTAATAGTATTAGTAAATTACAAGACAATAATTTAGAGTGTATTCTCTGCGTCAAGATAATATTTCTTGTTCAGTCCAGTTGAGTACAAAATCACTTCGCCAATGTCACGTTATATGGAGAACAAACATTTCTTGTTAAAAACATAAGTTTTAGTTATAATTTATATAACAACGCACAGTATACAGCCGAGGGCGACTAATTGGAGAAGTCATGTTAAATCAAGGCCAATTAAATTTTTTATCTGTGGCTTTATGCGCATGGAGTATCTGTATAATTGAAACAAAAAGTAAAAACACTATAAGATTATCTGTGACCGTGTACCGAAATAGCATTTATTATGTTTAAAAATGTTTTCAATTTTGCATATAGCGAAACTTTGATATTTTTTGTGTGTGTATATCTAAAATTAAGCGGAGTAAGGTGAGAGAACAAGTAAAGACACTGCGTTCTCCATTTTTCATCAAGTTTCAAAATTATATGTATAATAAAAATTTAAATATCAAACGTGGCTTGTTAAAAATTATGTTAGCATGTTAATTCTTTTTACTTGTTCATTTTTATAACTGCATGTTTCTGGCTGTATAAGTGCAGTGTCGTAGCCAGTTAATAAAAATTACAAAGGGTCCAATTTCAAGCGGCTGCGTTTGGGGGCAAGTTTTGTTCTACCCTCTCACTCTAACGCAGCACGCGCGTAAAGGACAGCCGATTACACCAGAGACAATGCGTGCGCTTTATTTATTTTTAATCCCACAGATTATGTGTCTGTCAAAGTTTTATTATTTAAAAGGAATTATGGTATACGATCAAATAAAATATATTTTAATTTAAATAAACTTTATGCTGTGAAAGAATAGTAGCCGCCGCACTTAGAGATGCCAATTTACGGTTAGCTAATGCCAATTTTGGACTAATACACTTATTTCGAACGATTTAATGTTGTTTGAATTCGGACAGGAAGTAGGAAACAGAGTGTCTTGACACTAAGTAGTCTTTTTATTCTTTTTTTTTATATTGAGCATCATCATCGGTTATAACATTATGTTTTGGCCGATTATACAGAAATTAAATCGAAAGAAATGTAGAAAACGGAGAGAGCTCTTTCTAAATTCTTAAACATCGTAACTATAAACAAACTTATGTTAGATACGTTTATGTAATACACCTAAACATAACCAAAATCTATTTACCATTATTAATACATAAATAAAGAAAATACGCACAACATTTCATTTGTTCAAACTTCAAAGCTAATACGTGGTGCGGTCAATAAAATGGCGTCGGCCGTTAGTTTGTCATATTGTGATTTTGATTGATCGTCGCCCGAATAGGGGACGGGGACTGGTGGGTTTGATAAGAGGGTTGCTGTGATATTTACTTGATCGCGTACGAAGCTACAGTGGTGACAGCGTTTTTGAACCAATTTTAGTTGCTCGAATGTTCTTAAACAAGAAAAATATCTAATATTATACTAGAACTAATAATGAAGCCAGTCGTGAGTCATTGCTAAAAAATATCGAATATTTTCATTTCCTGTCTAGAAAAGCGCGGCGTGGAGTTCCGCCACTCAACACGTAATGCTTTCAGAATTGGGCGAAATGTGTAGAACGCAAGTGTTTATCACATTTGCTATCGGGATGTTTTAACCTAGTGTAGGTTGCCTCAGCCGGCAACCTGCGGGATATAGCGTGAAACTAAAAAAAAGAATTAGGGATGCCGAATTACTTCTATAAACATCATAAGATAAGTCATATACAATAAATATCTCCATGTAAGTAAATAAATGCAAAATTTAATTTTATTTACTCAATTATAATAAAGAAAACGATTTATCATCGTTATAACCTCCATGCTTATATGTATACATAAGTAGTAGGTACAGTTAGTAAACACGTTCCGAATAACACTTTAATTCATAATATAACATTTTATAAAACCCTTAACTTGGCTATAATTTCTTCATTGTACCCAAAAAGCTTGTACATTCGACGAGAAATTTGATATAAAGCAGCCCTTAGTTATACTGCGAGGCTTAAATTAGGGTACATACATCACCACCCTCCGGAGTATTATTTAGATGAATTGTTCCGTATTTATTGCTTGAGCATTGTCTTTTGGTAGACATTTTATAGTTATATTGTGTTTCTGCTATTTATTTTGTTATGTTACACGATATTTTACATTTATTTGTAGTAAAAGCTGCGTTACGGTGTTGAGTTCCGCCACTCAACACGTAAAACATTAAGTATTCGGTGTAAAGTGGGGAACGGAAGTCTTAACAATAGGTTCCCAGGTTCCCTCTGCCTAACCTTCCATGTGCGGAATATAGCGTGAAGCCAAAAAAGTTGGTATGTTCTTCCATATTTGTAGATTTTTTTTATTTTTCTTACTAAATTATACAAAATACATACAATGGATATCAATTAGAAGGGAAGTGACAAGAAACACAAGTGTCTTCGTCCTTCACTCTTCTGCGTTAAATCAAAGGAATACTTAAAAAAAATGTTGATGGATGTCCTTCTGTCCACAATGCTTGCTATGCAGGAAGAATCCTGAAGCTGAATAAATTATATTATACACATAATTGATTTTTAAAGTAATAGATAGCTATTTTACTTAATAACTTATTTCTTTCCATATAAGATAATTATAATCATACGAAATTTATTAAATAGTACAAACAAATCGCAACAAAACGAGCGTAATATAGGAAAATACTTGAAAAATAACGTTATTAGGTGGTAAAACAGTAATAACTGTTCATCACCCCTCCGCAAGAAGCGGCAAATTATGGCAAATGTAGCCCCCAACCATTGAAGGGGTGCCATGATTTCACATTAATGCTTTTGATACCTTTTTTTGGGTGTAAAGAATTGGTTGATTTTTTTTAGTTTTATATAAAATGAATATGGTTAAGTGATTGGAATTTATATTTATAATATAGACTTGGTTCCCAATAGTAAATTATAGCGTTTTCTATATAGTATATTTACTGTTCCAGTAGTGGTTAAAATATGGGGAGAATAAAACTAAAAGTTATAACACTGAATTCCCTTATTCGTTCCAAATCACAGTTTATAATATGGACTATCTTTTAAGTTACATTAATTTTTTACAATACATAAAGTATTTACTCATTCACAATTTACAAATTAAAATATCTTTAATTATATGGATTGAACATTGCTATTGTATAACAATTAATAAAATAATAGTTATACAATAGGAATGCACAGTGTTGCTAGTGCTATTTATAATTACTCTCATCTGTTTATTCTTTCTCGTCTTCTTGCTGACAATTTTACTGTAATTTAAACAAAAAACTGGCAATAAATAAGATTATTACCACACAGAATCCACAACGCAAACACGAGATGAGATGTTCGCGAAATAAAACGACCGCCATTATTGATTGTCAACTGTCGCCCTCCTCCTCCCCCTCCCCCGCCGGCGTGTAGGTGTGAGTGAGAGGTCCACTTTCTTGGCAGTACTGTTTGTGTGCATTAATACGGTAACGCCCTGTTATTGGTGTAATAGAATTAGGCTGCGTTGTGTGTTGCGACTGTCGGGGGTTGGAGCGACTGTTTTGTCGCAGTGGTTGTTTTTTGTCGGTGTTTTCTAATAATATTTGTCAAGTTGTCAATTAGACATTGCTTATATGATAATATGGTATCATCGAGGTGGTCTTACATCATGGAGCTAGAAATTGAGTAGCGGAACTTACCGTTAGAGGTTACTATACTAGTAAACCACTCGGCACTTAGTTTTTTTTTTTAAGTATATTTCAACTTTATACATCTCATGTGTTTATCACTGTAATATTTTTTCTGATAAACATTATTGTAATTGTATGTTTGTTTGAGTAAAAGGTAAGGTAAGGTTGTGCTAAATTCCCTAGATAGCATAAAATAATAAACAATAATTTTATATTATATCTCGCATATAGTATATAGGCAGAAAAATCTAGTGTTAAGAGACTCGTCTCTCACGCCTCGCCTAATTTTTGAGACATTGTGTGATTGAAAGTGCAATGTCTTCGTACCAGAAAAAGGCAATGACAATAATTTATTATCTTAAATGGGAATCCAACCTACACCTATTAGCATTTACAGTACACGCTGTGCCCCTGCGCTACGACGGCTTCATTGTTCATTCAAATATAATTAGGATTCGATATTTCTTTTTATTATACAAAGTAATGGCTATGATTTTTCAAAATAGAATATATTTATTTTATCTTATTATTAGATATATTCTAATAATTTACGTAAATTATGAAAAAAATATATTAATTCACTACAATTATCTTTGTAAATGCCCTTCTAGTTACCGATATTCCTATATTTAATCATATTGTCGCAAAACGACCACGTGTGCAGGTAACCTTATTTTTTTTGCCATCAAGAACGTGACAAGCCTACCTGGATGTTGCGAATTCAAATGAGGGGTGCGTTCGTTATTTGTGAATCGTGACAGCTTATATACCTACCTATTTTGTGTATAATAGAATTGAATTTGTACCCGCGACCCTCCGTTAGGGGTCCGAGCCAAACCAAAGTGTATTGTTGCATTTGTGTGTATTATTTGCTAGAACTTTCTTGGAGTAGTATATTACAATAAATTGGTAATATTTTTTATTTATATTATTAATAAGTATAGAAAGTATCTTATATGTAATGTTTATCTCATTATTTTATTTATTGCGACGTTTGGTTCCGCCACATACGCAATGCCACTAAAATTCTGTGGAATGTGGTTAATGGGCCTTCTGCCTACCCTGCTAAAAAAATTTAGTACGTTGTGTGTTTACAAAATATTCTGATAGATCTTATGATTTGTATTAAAAGATTACATCTTTTTAATTGTCTTTGGTTTCTGGATATATATAACGCAATTAAAATTGACGAATTCCAAGAAATAGGTTAATTTAACAAACAATTTGTTCACTGGAGATATTCATAATTTTTTTTTTGACAAAATTATTTTATTTATGAGTCCCTCTATAAAAACTCATAGAAAAAAAGGATATTTAATTATTTTTTAGTTTTATTTTTAAGTAGATACCTTTATTTAATATATGTTTTCCTTGTTCCAGGTGCATTTGGATTGAACTATGTGCATGTGACAGTGTAGTGTAGTGCAGTAGTGGGGTGAAGTGACAAAGTGATAATGTACGAGATTCGACTCTTCTCCTCGGTTTCTGAATGATAGGTACCATTGCAGGTAAGATTTTTTTTTTATTATTATCATATCATTTGTTTAGTAAGTATTTAGATAGTTTTATGGCGAGTTTACTACAATGTAACCCTCAGTATGCGAGTCCGACTCGCACTTGACCGGCTTCTTTATGTTAACGGAAATACTCATTATATTGATAATTTTTTGCCAAGACGCTATAACGTCTCTTATAAAATAGATGGCATGCTAGGGTTTCACAGCTGGTGTTTTAGGCTTTCAATTTTCGAATGTCACCGGAGTGCTCATAACTACACGCTGTCAATATATAACGCTACCCAAGTTTTCTTATAATAATTAAATTGATGTGTCTTAAGGTTTAGCTGGACTGCTACTTCAGATATTTTTTATACCAAGAGAAAATGCTTACTAAGTTAAACAACTTTCCCTGAAGCACTATATTAATTTATATCTTTTAAAGCAGGGCATGTCAGTGTTTTACAACTGGTATTCAGAGCTTTAAATAAATTATAGGCGAAAATAATTCCATGAAAATCCATCTAGTTATTTTTTTGCGTGAATTGGAAACAGTAAACGTGACGTTTTGGAAACATGTACGTTTACTAACGACACGACGAAAAAGAACCGGATGCTAATAATATTTACATAGTTATTTTAGGCTTCCGGTTTTTTTTTATAAAAACTCCCAAGATTTTGTTGTTGTTTATTTTCAATGTACAGAATTGACCACCTTTATGGTTTTGTTCTATTAAAAGCTTACAAACCAGTGAAATATTTTAAAAGTATAAATTATAGACAAAATTACAAAGTAACTCTCTCTCTCTCTCTCTCTCTAAGGGGCCAGTTGTGGCGCAGGGTCACAAGCATGTAACTGTAAGCGCGACAGGTTGTGAGTTCGATTCCCACTCGAGGAACTGAAATATTTAATATTCTCATTTATTTGTTCTGGTGTCAAGACATAGCACGGCACATGACAAGTAACACACAATTTCTTCAGAAATAGAGTGTCTTAACAGTATATTCCCTCTGTCCACCGTGCTGTGTGTGCGTGAAGCTAAAAACAACTCTTAAATAAAATGAAATAATTGATTTATTAATAAATAAGATATTTCCTGTACCTCAATAACGTATTCAAAGAAATAGAAAATATAATTTTAATATAAACCAAATATACACGTACTACTGAATTAATTTGCATGCGTATGAATGAATCACGCCGGCGCGGTGACTGGACTCGATGAATTACTTTTACGAGATGTCTGTCTATTTATAATATTTATACATATATAAGCATATTAAAGGTTAGTTTGTGTGTTATATAATTTGTTTAACTTTTTTTTTTGTAAAAGAAAAATGGTGGCAATGTCAATTTTCTCCAAAAGATAAGTGATAGTAATAGTGTAATAATGTGTATTGTTTCGCTCAATATTCTATTTCAATAGTAGTATTGTCTCTAATAAATAGTAGGAAATTATTTTAAATTATTAAATAGTCCCGCAGTGTTTCTTGCGCCGGCCACAGACCTGAGTCTTCTCACAAATTTTAGTAAATTGATAGTTATTTATTTGATGTTCGAAAATGAGGCACTTTTTATTCAATGTAAAAAGTTAGGTACTTCAATTCTTTACTTGTGTATTTTATTTAACTTTGACTCAGTTTGTCTGGTATTGATGGGAAACAAAAACTTTTTAAAGAAAAACGATGTATTCTTGATTCACTATGCTATGTAAAAATCGATCACAAACTTTTTAAGTTATATAAAAATGTAATGTCATCATGATATACTTAATCGTTTTTTTAAATTATTTTAAAAAAAAATTGTTTTAATAATCTTAAAAATTTAAACACACATTGAACATGTGCCTTTTTACCACTATAGGTAAACTGTAGTAGTGGTTATTGACTTTTTAATTGTTAACTGTAAGATCTTTTTTTTCTTATAATCTTTATAATCCAAACACTAATGGGAGCAAAAATCTTATTTTATTTTATTTAATAATATTTTAAGCAGTATTAGTTTTAGCTTTATTTATAAATAAAAATAAACTTGTGCCAAGGCACTTTGTTCTCAGCTTTCCGTCCAAATGCAAGACATTACCTCTTGACCGTTAGAAATCAAGACAGCACTGTCTTTCTACAGCGGTTAAATGATAATAGTTGGTTCTTCCGATTGAGATTTGAATATACAGCAGTCGCATCAATCACTGTTCCCAGCAGTCGATTGAAAATGAAATTTTTAAACGGCATTTTGTCATAATTTCCGTAATTATACAAAATGCCGTTTAAAAACTACGAGATTTATACATAATTTTGTAAGAAACAGATATATTATTTTATTATTATTATTGTTATGTAATTAAAATAGGTTTATTATAATTTTGGATATATCATTACATTAATTTTATAGGCTCCAGCCGTAAAACGGTTATATTTAACCATACACCAAGCAAATAGTTAACTTTAACTGCGACGTTTCTAAGGAACCCAGTTGAAGGCTATTGAACTGTTTACGTAACTCCTCGTTTGAATGCATTGTAGTGAAGTAACATTTATGAAACTATTTTATGAAATAATTCCACTTTATAAAATTAAGATTTCTCTTCAAATCTATAGTTTTTGCTTGCTGTAGATTTGTTTTTTTTTAAAATTAATACTGTTCTGTGCTAAATTATAAGTTTATACAGAATATAATAATAATATTAAGGTTATTATGGCAGTGTAATTGCATTTGATTGTAAACACGATGGTTGTTGGTTTCGAAATGGATGTGGAAATGATGAATTTTAAATTTTCCGATGCGGATTAGACAAGGCGCGTCGTTGAGTTACGCCCTTAACGGCATGTAACGGCAAAAAAATATAATGATATCGTGACACCAGGCTCCCTCTACCTACCTTGCTATAATGAATACGGTGGAGAGAGAAAAATATAATTCACGCAGACGTGGCGTGGCGAATAAATGAATGAGTAAGGTTGTGGACCGGGCTTGTTTATTTTATTGTATTTATATGAAATAAACAAAATTAAATAAATAGAAATAAATAAGTAAATTTAGAAATAATAATAAAATTAATAAATGGAAATGAATATAACAAAAAAATATATAATAATAAATAGATAAATAAATATATGATTAAGTAAAGTAAACGCAAAAAAAATATAAAATAAATTTACTATCTACAATATGCTAATAATAATAATACTAACACTAACTGTAAAACTTGTTTATCCATACCTATATTATAAATTCGAAAGTAACTCTGTCTGTCTGTCTGTCTGTCTGTTACGCAATCAGGGCCAAACCGCTAATTCAATTGTGATAAAATACTCATATAGAGATACTTGAGGGTCTTCTGATGAACATAGGTTACTTTTTTTTCTCATATTTGTAATATTGTCCAGATATACTTATATATTAAAATACTTTTTAATTTGACAGGCAATTTATTCCGCCATGTTAATAACAACCGACCGTTGCTAAGCAACGGTTTGCAAAGTTTATTTGTTGTTATAAGAAAACGTCACCCAAAATGAGCTTGCTTAACGCATACGTGGCGCTGAGATACATAAAAATAATGTTTTACAAAAATATTGTTCTTTAAATAATGTTTAAAAAATTCCGCGATACATATACCATGTTTGTCTCTGAAGGTTGAGCAAAATAACAGAGTAACAACAAGTAACTATGTTAATTAATTTACTTTATATTTATCGGATTTTTGTTGTATGTGTTTTCTATTGTAATTTGATATTGATCCTTATGAAAATGAATATAATAGGCACTTTTAGCATTTTATCTAGATTGAAATTATAGTTTACTGTATAACATTCTAATAAATAATTAAGATGTCACTGATTCGAAATGACCTAGCCTACGAGCGGCATAGTATGACCGACGCAAACGGGCACATAACTGACAGTTTTGTAAATTTTTATACATTTTCAAACTACTGTTAATTTTTATGTAATTATTTGCTGTTTATAATTAATTTTTACTTTTCTTTGGTTCTTCGCTTATTCAAGTATTAGTTAGATTTTCATTAATTTCTTGGTGTGCTGTAAGTTGCGGCCCTGCGCGGCATCGGCATAATATTATTTAAGTATTAAGGAGAGAATTGTTGGTTATTTCATCTCGGTTGGATGGTTATACAGTTATACAGTTGTTATACACTTAATAAATTGTGGTTTTAGTTTTTTGGGATTATTAGATATTGCTCGCAAAGTTTATCATATTTAATGTAGAGAGGACTTCAGTTATTTCATATAGTATCTATGTATGCGCGCAAAGAAAACGAGTAAAAATATTATTCCCGGGTAAATCAGTAAAATCGATCACTGAAAGTCCAATAAAAATTAGTTCAGTTATTCTGGATATTAGACAGAGACAAAATATATATATATTTTTTATTGTATTTGAGTATTATGTAAATAACCACATGTACTTGCAAAAACATAACACAACACAATTAATTTTAATTCTTTTAAATATTTATTTTACTTTGATATTAATAATGTATTTTCATTAAAATTAGTTAGATTCAAAAACAATTTCCTAAATATATCTAATAAGCATTCGTAGAGGTTAAGCGGGCGAAGCCGCGTCCGGGTCCGCTAGTTTATTCTATGAAATGTAACTACTAACTGAAGAACCAAGAAATAAAAGGCTTTTTATTTTATTTTATTTTATATGAAATAAAAATGTAGATTTGGCTTTTGCCACTGAACACGCTGCTTTATTTTAATTTAGTTCGAAATACAGAAAAAAATGATTTGTAACTAAACTAAGCACACCGAAATTTTAAAATGGAAAGTAAAACACGCTTTTGAATATTTTTTGGGTAGCGGTTAAAAATTTCCTTATTGCACACTTCGGAAGAAAAATATTAAATAAAAATTTGGAAGATTTACGAAAGACGCGAGTTCATCCTGCTATGTTCAAATTCTTATACTTCTTCTCCGACTGCCGCGTAGCCCGAGAGGAGGGTTTTTAGCACGTACGTACGTATACATGTCCGTCCCTGCGTTCCCTTGTAACTGTTAAACCAGTGAACCGATTTTTATAAATGATACGTGTCTTGGTGGCGTGAGCGTTACATTATTTTTTTCTTTTATGTAGTTGGGTTTTTTGTTTTGTATTATTTTTAATTCATTTATTTTTCAAAATCATTTAACCTTTATTTGTCCATTATTGTTCGTGCCATTTAACTTCAACTTCAATTTTCAAGTTCACTATGTCATTATTTTTTTATAAGGATTTGAAGGTACTTAAATATAAACACTCTATTTAACACCAAAGAATCTTGTTTTTAAAGCAATTATTTTAATTACTGCGAAGAGCTATTTCATTTAAGTTATTTAACATTGGTTCTTATGATATAGCTATGCAATTATTACACGAACATACATACAGATATATACAATAAAAATTATTAATTACTATTAATATTATCGACATTTAATTAACTTTTAATAATTATAACACATACTGTATACCGTAATATTGATTATAATCATTTAAAAAAAAAGTAAAGGCTAAGTGAGTTTCAAACTTAAATACTAATTACACTTCATTATTTTTAAAAGCTGAGTTTTTTTAATATTTTTAATTCGGGAGAGTCTGAGTGTAAGCGCAACGGTTGTGGGTTCGATTTACACATGTGGTAAAGGATTTTTTTGTTTCTTCGCTTTGGTAATTAACACTAGATTCTTTTTCCTTTGCTACATGTGAGATAAGGCGTGAAGCTAGAATAAATAACTATAAGCGTACGTCCCAGAGAGACTTGAAGGTCGAGTCCATTGGATCCTATCCCAATGAAAAAGAACAATTAGTACGTCACAAAACGGTTTTCACTAAGATTTAAAAACGAAGAGATCCTAGTGTTAAGCCACAACGTTCTCCACCTCCGAGTGGGTTACATAGAAACGATTAAACTGACGTCTTTTAATCTATAACCTTAACCAGTAGTTCCTGAGATACGCGCTTTTAGCCAAACAAACTCTTCAGCTGTATAATATTAGTATTCTGAATGTAATACCAAATCAGATGTGAACTAGGTCCGGTAAAAGGGTCACAGCTGTTGATGCATTGCTAGATGCAAGCGGTAGGGTGACGTCATTCAGGGCGCGCCTTTGTACATCAATTGTATGGACATTTGTTAGTTAGTCGTTTTGTAGCCTCGTGGTATATGGGCGGTAGATGTTGAATAATAGATATTTGGTTTTGAATGGTGTGGATAAGGTAAAGCGCGGCGTTGAGTTCCGCTGCTTTGCACGCAATGCCTCCGGAATTCAGAGGAAAGTTGAGAATGAAGGTGTCTTAATGGCAACGAAGTGCCTTAACACCAGGTTCCCAGGTTTGCTCTGTCTACTCTCCTATTTGCGGATACAGCGTAAAGCTAAAAAAAGAATGGAGTTGATGCTATTGACTGTTGTTTTTTCATTTGCCTGTTTTAAAAAGTCATATAATTATTATGTTTAACTCCGCCGTTCTGAGAAGCACAAAATTAGGTGGAAAACACAAAAAAACACAAAATTAGCTGATGATATGATCAAACGATAATGACTACGGGTTGTTTATAACACAAATGAACAGATGACCCATTCTAACAGTGTGAGACTGTAACGACCCATTTTAACAATCTACATCAGTGTATATAAAATATTTTTATTTGTAGATTTACACACATAGACACAAAGGAAGAATATTTTAAAAGTTCTCAGTTAGAATTTGTCGTCATATTTCAAAATTTCGGTATTATTATCCGATCGTGAAACATCCATTTCTCCATTGTAATTTTTAACAAATTGCAAATTTTAATTTTGTTGCCACCATTCTTATTGTTTCTATTTTTTAAGCTTTACACTTTATTGGGGTAGCCACAGATAACAGACCGCACTGATCATACCTCTGTCATCTATCTCTTCACACATGTCTTCCAGAGTTCTGTATTCTTCTTGTGCTTTTTACGTGACCTACCCGTCTCCCCCTGCCTCTCGTACCACTCATTTTTTGTACTAATTCCCGATATATTCCAAGCAAATGTTATACCAACTTTTTAATACATTCTATACTTTATATAGACAAAGTTGCCAAACCTAATTAAATTTGAGCAGGCAACGCCCCGCACTGCCACTCGTAGCATTAAGCCTCGAGTAATTTATTTAGATTAGCCAAATGACTCATCTTATATTGCAACACGTTTCTGTGTAACATAAAATTTTGATTACTTGATTCTTTCGTCTACAGCTCTCCGCCGTATTGCGCATGCTCGAGACATATCTACTCTCTAGTAGTAAGTAGTGTCGCTAAAGGTATTCGGTACCCATTTCGTGCTCAAATTTGAGACATTGCGTGTTGTTGGAGCTCAACACCGCTCTTCGTCTTATCAGAGATAAGAAATTAAAATAATTAACTACTAAGGCTTTATTTACTAATAAATGAATCATCTAATATTGCAACACGTTTCTGCGTAACTTTAAATTTTAATAATTCACAATGTTTAATCCTTATTTATATTTATTTAACGTTTTATATATCATTATTTATTATTTTATCTGTACAAAATTCGTAATTCGAATTATTTCGTAGGTCTTATCAATATAAAACCATAACTAAAATACCTATATAACTATACAAATAAGTTTGATAACATTTAATAAGTAGTATAAATCCTATTTCAACTATATTATGTGCTAAAAGACGTACATTCAATTTAAAATGTATGTAACACTGCTTCACTGCTTTGTAGTTTCGTAGGAACGTTTCCAGGTCGATACGAAAAGGGTACCTTCAAAAAGCGCTTCTATCTCCAATTTAAAGGCCGGTAGCGTGCCTGTAGTTTCTCTGTAGTTACATAGGGTCGTTGGCGAAAAATAAAAAATGAGTGAATTTATAATATTTATAATTTAACTTAAACTTAGAGTGTAATTGGTATGTGATTAGCTTCACGCTTTTTATCCAGCAGTAGAGTATAGAGAGAACCCAGCGTTAAGTGTCAAGACACTCCGTCCGCAAATATGCCACATTTTACTAAAGCGGGAAAATTCACTTCCCCGAATGGGTACCTACCGAACCCACAACCACCGTCTCTAAAATCAGAACGCTATCCACAATTATTGGTATTAATATTTGAATGTTCGTAAATATTTTGAAAATGAGATAATATGACGATTCTACCATACGCTTAGATATTATCTTTATAACTATAACTCAATTATATTTTTTTATAAGCGTCACGTCCTTGCTAGACACAAAAGAGCATTATTAGAGCCGTTACCGTCGTATCTGCAATTACTTTACTGTGAACCGCCAATTTGCAGGCATTGTTCCAGTTTAAAAGGTTTTATAAATGGTTAAATTGCTGTTAATATAACATTTAATATATGTATAGACATATATACGTATTTCCGAATTTAATATTATTCCGTATTATTCGTTAGAAACATTCCATTTAAATAAAATAGTATATTATATACTACCTCCACGCTTTTTTTTGTATAGCGGGGTAGAAAGAGGCAACTTTCAAGACATTGCGTGTTAGGTGGTGGCACTCAACGTCGCTTTCTGTTCACCAGAACGGAGAAATAAAATCGAACCCACAAGCATTTTCTTTACAGTCAGTAGCTGTCCTAATGCGCCTCGACGGCCTCGCTTGCAATATAGTGTAATTATTAATAATGATACAATGTATTTTTAAGTACTTTTTTATCTCATCCAATGTCGAGCAATTAATGAGGACTTATCTAAATAATCGCCACTAGGTACTTTTTTTCTTTATTATCCGCGTATTATACGTTTGCTAACTTATCTTTCCCGGTGACTCTGTCCGCACTTAATAAAGTTTTATAATAACGCAAAACTGTGCTGCGCGTCCTTGAAGATGGAGAATGGAAAATCTCCTTTCTCCTGTCTCCATAACATTTTCAAGAAATCTTCTCCTACTCCTCTAAACTGCTGAAAGAACATACATGCTAAATTCCATCATACTACGCCACGTAGTATATACAATAGAATACTAGTGACTCAACCGCGGCTTCTCTCGCTGAATGTTATTTTTATATTATGTAGGGGAGAGGGGGGCACATTCGAACGATTTTTAAACTTTGTGTCATATCTAAAAATTCTACAGTTTTTAACTTCTTTACTATTTCACAAGGCTTAGTCCAACTATTGTGCTACACAATCGTAGCATCGTATGTAGAAAAATATATAAGGTAAAGGTGCAATATCAACTTTAGTAGCAGTAGACAAATGTTCAAAGCTGCCCCCCTTGCGGGGTAGCTTTGAACATATATGGGGCAGTTTTGAACTATCATCGAATTCAATGAAATTAAAAGGCTTTTAAGTAATTTTATCAATAAACTTAACATTACAAACGATGGAGATCAAATATCAGTTCCATGTTAACTTAAAAAAATAATATACCTAGTTTAATATTGCGATTGTACTAGTACTAGTGTTAAATAACTTTAATATTATTAATAGACTTTAAAAAACTTAAAAAAAACAAAAAAGTAGCTTTGGCTTTGTAGAAGTAATTAACATTATGGGATCAATCATAGAATAAATCTAATATTATAAAAATAAAACATAATATTTTTTAAATAAACAGCTTACTACCTTAATTTGAACTTAGAAAACTTAAATTTAAAGGAAAACATGAATGTAGTACGTGACGTAACCAGCAACTGAAATTGGGGGAAGTAGTCTACGTAAGAAATAAAAATTTGCTTCACGTTTTATCCCGCACACAGCACGGCAGGCAGAGGGAACCTAGTGTTAAGACACTCCGTTCCCCACTTTCTGCCGAATTCTGGAGGCATTGCGTGTTGAGTGGCAGAACTCAACGCCGCGCTTGACCTCGACACCAAAGCGAAGAAATGGAAATATAAATTTTCAATTCCAATCTTCAATTTTCCAATCTTCACTAAGAATAAGCGTACAAATTTTCATGATAATCGGCAGAGTAGTTTTGGCGTGATAGCGTTACAAACAAACTCACATATTAGTATTTGTAATATTAGTAATTAGTATGATAGATGTTATTTATTTTATCTTGACGTATCTCCCGCATTGTTGTTATGATATTGAGTTATTCTGCCCGCTGGGTGGCAGATCTAATGACACACTTTCTATCTATCTAAAATAATATAAAGCAATAAAATTAAAAATTTAAAAATATAATTTGAGGCCAGTCGTGGCGCAGTGACACTAAGGGTTCGATCCCCTACTCGAGGAGATGAAATATTTACTTAAATTTATATTTTTATTTCTTCGCTCTGGTGTCGAGGCAACACGTGTCGTTGAGTTCTGCCACTCAACACGCAATCCGGCAGAAAGTAGGGAAAGTGTCTTAACACTAGGTCCCCCTTTGCCTACTCTGCTGGATGCGGGACTGTAAACGCAACTGTTTGTGGGTTCGATCCTCATTCGAGGAAATAAAATATTTATTTAAATTTATATTTTCATTAGTGTCACCATACCTCTAACAATGACTTCAGAATTCAGCGGAAAATGAGCAATGAAATGTCTTAACACTAGGTTCCCTCTGCCGTGTGCTGAATACAGCGTGAAGCGGACTTATTTATTATTTATTTAACATACAGACAAAAATACTTTTGCACTTTAATAGTTATTTATTGATCACTCCAAAGGTCATTGGCCCTCGCTAATCGAAAGTAAGCAACAGATAATTTATTATCACGTTAAAAGGACAGTTAGCGTTAAGAGCCTTTTTGCGATTTGATTCGCTAAAACTGATCGATCGACGTGTGTATGTATGGAGGGTATTATTTTGACCGACTTGGGAAAAGAAGATTGAATTGTTGACTATTTTTTTTTTATTATGAGAATGTTCTTTTAAAAAACCGAAAGATATATAAATTATAATTTTGTTGATCACTTTTAAGTTTTCTCTCTAGAATAGAATTGTATATTATTTTTAATTTTGTTTTAAAGCCATGATGTGTCTGATGAAGATAAGGACAATAAATAACTTCGATTTCTAGAGAAGTACAAAAAATATCTTAGAAATTCACTCTTTGTTGACGGTGTCTAAGAGGCGCGGGTTCGAGTCTCGATACGTTTAATTTTTTAAACGTTTTTAGATATTTTTCTTTCCTTCGCTTGTGATAACAACAGAGAAGGCAGAGGGAACCTAGTGTTAAGACACTCCCTTCTCTCCACTTTCCACTGAATTCTGGAGGCGTTGCGTGTTGAGTGTAATATAAATAATATCGTCCTTGAAAGCGTTTTATATAAATTATTCGACTCCACGCAATGCTCCCAGAATTCGGCGGAAAATGGGGAACGGAGTGTCTTAACACTAGTACTAGGACCTGGACCCAGGAGGGCATGTATGAAGAGGTTGATGACAGTGGACGAGGCGAAAGAGGTATGTAGAGACAGTAGCGTTTGGCGCTCCGTCTCCCTGACTACCCCGCTAGGGATACAGCGTGAAACTAAGTTACTTATAAATTAACGTTTTCAAGCTTATATACATATACAAATACATATATATGTACCGATATAGTTTCTCACGGTTCGGTTTCTCCGGCACCGAGTAAAAGCCGGGCCGCGAGACAATGAGGGGTCGTCAACCTTCGGTCACTATAGGCGTTGGGTGTCGTTCGCGAGATGTTTCGGTCGGTTGCCACTTTTGCAATCGCTAAATGATACCTTCTTGGCGGTATTTTGATTTAGTCGTGTTAATCTTTAATTTTTTTCTTTCATTTGGTAAGAAATTAAATTTGATTTTGTAGTGAGTAAGTGAATAAATCAGCTTAATGGTGTATCTCGCATATAGCAAAGTTGGCAGAAGGAACCTAGTATCAAGACACTCCGTTCCTCACTTTCTGCCCCCTTCTTCGTGGTATTATATTTTGAATGGCGAAATATAACGCCGTGCTTTGCCTTGACCGCACAGCGAAGAAATAAAGATACTAAATATTAAATTTCCTCGGGTAGGAATCGAACTTACAACTTGTCACGCTAACAGACTGGCGTCAAATATTTAACATGAATTAAATTTTAAAGAACAACTCGGAGTGCGGCTACGATTCGATCAATAGGTACAGTTTGCTATAAAAGATTTATATTAGATGTAAGCTATAAGAAGCATGATAGCTATTTACATACTATATTACAGCTTTTATCGGACACTTCTACCCCATAGTACCATGGCACCGTAGGTACAGTGGGTTACATAGAAATGTGTAACGTGATATAATATAATCTTTAACATTCATCGCAAAATGAACTATACAATACAAAAAATATTTTTCAATTCTAACCAATAGTTTAGTAGATAAACGGGTTCAAACAAACCTTTGTAATATTATTGCTTGTATATAGGTTGCGGCCAGTCGTGGCGCAGTGGCAAAAAGTATGACTGTAAAATGGACTGGTTGTGGGTTCGATCCCCACTCGAGGAGATGAAATATTTACTTAAATTAATATTTCCATTTCTTTGCTCTGGTGTCCGCGGCGTTGAGTTCTGCCACTCAACACGCAATGCCTCCAGAATCCGGCAGAAAGTGGGGAACGGAGTGTCTTAACACTAGGTTCCCTCTGCTTACCCTGCAGTGTGCAGGATACAGCGTGAAGCTGAGAAAAAAAAGAAAAATATATATAGGTATATTTCTACCAATTTCTAGAGAGTTCAGAGTGTATGACAAGCAAATTCGTAGAATGGAATCATTTAGCATGTGAACGGTGGGCGAGACCGTTAGGTGGCGCCTTGTGATGATGCAGCACTTTAGTGACACCTACATTGTTCCGTTTAGATTATATTTGAAACTACTTGAGTTTCTATTGTGTATGCTTTCTTAGATATGTTTAGAGTTGAGATAATCTTTCTCTTTGTCACTAATTGTGTTTTTGTATTATACTAGTCGTAGCACACAACTTTGTTTATGTTGACTCTGCGCCTCTCCTCGAGGAACTTACAGGTCAAATATCAGCGTCCAACGCCGCGTAGTCTTCGTGTGTGCTCGTCTGGGTGTCCCTCCATTTTTTAGCAAATCATTTTCCAATCTTTTTTCTCCTCAAAATTCTAGACACTAGTGACACCGCAATGGCCTCTATTAATTTTCATTTTAATAACTTTAATAAAAGTTCTAATATAATACAAATAGAATTATTATGTGCAGTATGTGTTTTTAATTTCAGTAAAATTTTATTATTGTTAAGAATTTTTGACCTAGGTTAATATTTTGTCGAGTAATATAGATCGTGGATCTACCCACATAGTTTCACACAAAAACTCCAGAAATACAAGGGCGAAGAAGTATAATTTATTTACAAATATAATTTATTTTAATGGAAAATTTATTTATATTTTTTTAACTTCACGTTGTATCCTGCATATAGTAAGAAATGTAAAGTGCAACGGGAATCTAGTGCTAAGACACTTAGCTCCTATTTTCGAGACGTGGCGGAATTGAACGCCGTACTTATCTTATTACGAGGGCGAGGAAATAAAACTAAATCATTCTCCAAAAATTTCTTGAACCCACAACCATCTTGTTTACAGCAAGATATTGTGTCGCTGCCCCACGATTAACTACTCTCTTCCTCTCAAACTTCTGATATTTTAAATTAAAATTTGACCTTTTATAATATAAAATGCAACACTTATAATAGAACCCTCATACTACAACTACTAAAGTATACTAAAGTGAAGTATATTAACGGAACGCTTACTCGTAAGCCGATTCGCAGTTGATCGGCTTTATAACTAAATACTATATTATCCTCTTTACTAACACCTGTAAACTATCGTAGCACAGTGGGACAGAGTTTTACAGCAGACTAGGTGGGCTTGGGGAGGCCTTTGCTGGAATGCAAAATAATCTTCACTTGCTGGTGTCAGAAAATAGTTAAAAATAAATAAATCAAAAAAATAAAAAAAAATCAGCTTCACACTGTATAACGCACACAGCAGGGTAGGCAGAGGGAACTAGTGGAAGTCACTCAGTTCCCCACTTTCTGCCGAATTCTGGGGGCATTGCGTATTAAGTGGCTGAACTCAACGCCGCGGTTTGCCTCGACACCAGAGCGAAGAAATACAAAAATATAAATTTAAGTGAATATTTCATCACCTCGAGTGGGGATTGAACCCACAACCAGTCGGTTTTACAGTACACTTTGTGCCACTGCGCCACGACTGGCCTCAAAAGACCATTCATAAATATTTATAACTAACGCTATTATTATTATAAATGGGCGTGGATACGACGACTTCAACTAGTCGAGAAGTGATTAGGTATATTATTTTTTCATTTCCTGATATGTTACGACAAAGTATCTACACAAACAATGGTTTCAAATTAGGCAGAAAGAAAACAACGCGTCTATGAAATTTAAAAACGAACTATAAATAAAGTAGGTACGGCTTAGCGTATCTCTCTAACGGTAGGTAAACTAAGAATATTGCTCTCGGTATGTTGAATATTACTTAGGATTATTAAGCTTTAGAGTTAGACCAGTGGCTCCTAAAGTTTGATATGCTTGGACTAACAAGAAGGTTGTCTAATAATATTTGTAATGCCAAGCTTTCTTGCTTACCTCCTTTCTTTCCTTTCATAAAACCCGTATTAACTTTTGAATTAAAAAAATCTATCGTTTTTTAATTTAAGATTTAATTTTAGAGCCCTCTCAATGTACCCAGCGTTTGGGAAACACTGCTCAGTGACACTGACGTCTCATACCATTCTCCATTTAACAACGTGTCAGTTGTTTACCGGATTCACATACATACATTGTATTGTATTGTATTGAAAATTGAAATAAAATCTTTATAGTAATCGTTGTGTGAAGTGTTAAAATATAACGGTGTTCGAGCGTTGAAGTTACGTACGTAATGTTTAAGATATTAAGAAAGTAAGAATGACAAGATGTTTGCTTCTTTCATATTATTGTGTAGTTGAATAAAGTTAATATTGTAGGTTTAGTTGATGAATCGTGGCAGAGTAACACTGCGTTTGACTATTAGGTAACGCAATGAACAATCACCTTCACGATTTGACTCGAATTATTTTATTTAAATTATTTTCATAATAATTAAATAATGTGTCAATTGTGTTTCAGGTGTGGCATGGACAAGGAGAACGGAGAGGGCGATGCGGCAGCCAAGCCGCCGCCCGACGGCCTGCTCGACCCGTCTGGACTTTTTGGAGGTGATTACTAATAATATTCTTATTATATTCATACTTCACACTGTATCTCAGATGTGGCAGGGTAAACAGATAGCCTAGTGTTAAGACACTCCGTTCCCCACTTTCTGCCGAAATTTCGAGATACTGTGTATTGAGTGGCAGAAATCATAGCTACGCTTTGACTTGTTACTGAGACGAGTAACTGAAAATATTAAATAACTAACGACCCGTTCGCGGCTTTGCCCGCTTATCATAGTACACAATTGTTTATTTTCTCAACTAAATTATTTTTGTGATTTAATTATCATTGAAAACTATTTTTTAATAAAACAATAGGAATATTGTCGCAATGCTTAATTATTTAAACACCAATCAATACCTTACTCAATTTTTTAAAACTATTATTTTGATCTCTACTACATTGATACATTGAAAATTAACAGAATAAAATTTTAAACAATAAAACCAATATCTGTAAGAAAATGTATAAATTTCTAATCATTCATCCAAAACTGACAATATAATCTCCAAACTCGCAATTTTCCATTGAGTGAAAGTGACAGTACCTATCTGGAAATGTCGATTTTGATTCATTAATGTTATTCTATTGGGTCACTGACGTGGGCCTTATTTCGTTATTATATACACCTTCACGCTGTATCCCGCACACAGCAGGGTAGTCATAGGGAACATAATAATAAGACACTCCGTTCCCCAATTCCGAATTTTTGAGGCATTGCAAGTGGTGAAACTTAACGCTGGGCTTTTGCTTTCGTGCCAGAGCGAGGAAATGAACATATTAAATAATATATTCCCTGGATTGGGGATCGATCCCACAACCGTCGCGTCTCAGTCACACCCTTGTGCCCCTGGGCCACGATGGCCTCAATTAAAGGTTTATTTTGTTACGTTTGTATAAACGCCGGCCAAATATATATAAATATATTTTTAAGTTTTTCTTAGTAATTCCAATAGATGCGTTTAGTAATTATTTGTAATATATGTAGGTTCTTGTGAAACTTGATGTTCCTACGTATAAACGGACATGTCAAAAGAGAAGGTTTACGGGTAAACAGAATAAGAAGGTTCAAGATGAACTCTTTAAAAAATAAAATAAACTAGAAACATAAATATATAATATATATTTAAAGAATTATTTTTATATAATATATATTTTTTAAAGAACATGACAAATCTATGCTTATACGTAGAAACCGTCCATATATTACTTTTTAATCTTTGTATACAAATTGATAGTAGTGATAACATGACAAGTCATTCTATTTTAACATTTTTCATGGTTTAATTAATTATATACTTAGAAAACAATCTGTCTACAACCGGTTACCGAATTGGGCAAAAATAAAAATATTTTTAAACATTTTTAAAGTGCTATTCCACACTTCCACACACAAAAAATATACTTGTTTTTTTAAAAAAACGTATCAACATTTGAACGTAGCGGGATTCGAACCCTGGAACTCCTGAAAACCGTCCAGGACCCGCGCCGGGTTGGAGTTCCGCTACGTTTAAATTTTTATACGATTTCTAAAAAAATTAATAAAAATATAAGTAAAGAGTTTATAAACAAAACCCAATGAATCCGAGTAGAATATGAATCGCATCTAATACGACTGCCTCTTGTTGTTTTTTTTTATTTTTCGGAACAAATTTTGTTTTGAGTAAAGTTGATAAATTCTGGGATGGGCACGGCCTACCTGACTTCTCTCTATCCCATGCCCATGAGTTTCGCTACTCAACACACAATGTCACGGAATTTGCGCGATGCATGGAGAACAGAATGTCTTAACACTATGATCTGCCTACCCTGCTATGCGGGAAAAACCACTGTGCCACAACGGTGTCCAGTACAGTTAACTATATTAACACGTTTTAATTAAATCAGTTCACGCGAAGCATTCCTACAACCGCATAGCTAGCTTGCATGCTGTGAGAAAAGATTGCGACGATCTCGAGATCATCTCTTCTTATGTAAACGGTCGGTTAGTTTAACTGATTTTAGTTAAATGAGGAGAGGAGGGTCTTGATCATATTTTTTTTTTATTTGTTTGTGTTGTTGCTATAAATGGGTTTAAATATTACCTTATTTTAGAGAAGATAATTGCATTTTTATAATAGCTCTAAAATATACACTTCTATAATAGAATTATGGATGCATTATAAAGGATTGGGTAATCAACAATTTCTGCCAAATTCTGAAACCATTGCGTGGCGGAACTCAACGCTGCGCTTTAACACCCCACAATCTGTCGCGTTTACAGCCACACCCTTGTGCCTCTGCGCCACGACTGATCTTTAATCTACCTATTCAAAATACTTAGTGTTAGAAAGCCGATATAGATATCATGATATATGTGGACATTTGTCAGTTATAATGACAATGATGATAATAAAGAAAAATATGATATTCATATTTTTAGTGGTAAATGCCTTAAATTCCTAAATTAAAATCAATGAAATCAATCAATTTAAACAAGAGCCGACTTCAACTTCTCTTCTTCACATCTCTAGGTCACTTTACAGTTAAAGCTAAGCCCCATTATCCAAAGCATGCGTTCTGTCAACATTGCTTCCTTGCTCTCTAATTATACGAGTTAGAACCCCAACCCACCGTCGTAGAGCTCAAATTACAATAAAACCACCAACCTCCTTAAGAACGATCGTGACCTATTTTAATCTTTATTAAAAGGTAATACGGATCATTCTATTTCACATGTTTTGTACTGAAATTAACAATTGTAATGCATTTTGAATCTTATGTCTATTTATAATAAAGTCGGTTTTTGTAATGTTTTTCAAGTAATACCATAAACGTCGGCTTGGGTTCACTGTCCGCGTCTATCGCTCCGCAAACATATCTCTTGCCTATGTATTAGACTTTATGTTCGTGTAAAAAAGATCGATAATACATTTTTTTTCTAAGATTTTCTTGTAATTTTGTCGATTCAAACTCGAATTATTAGGGAATCTAATAATATAGTTAGTTAGGCGTCGGTTTTTGTATTGCAATTTCTGTTTAAGTAGTTTTAACTTGGATATCAGATTGTTTTTTTTTAGTAGGTGACTAGTGTTTCGCTCGCGACTCATAATAATTTACATGTCTGTATAATATTATATATTGTGTAAGACATGTCGCGGCGTTGAGACCTACCATTCAACACGAAATGTCTCTGAAATTTTGCGGAGAGTAAATGAACGGAGTGTCTTAATGCTAAGGTATCTATCTATCTACAGCATGAAGCTCAAAAAGATATTCTCGAACATTATCGATACATCTGTGGGAAACGCTTTTATACTATGTTAAGATTATTTATCTAAAACAACAAGAAGTAAGATGTGGTTAGATAATTAGAGAAAAAAACGTTTTAGTATTTACTCATCGACGTAGAAACGTCGCTTTTCAAATTGCAACCGGTTCAGATCGGGTTAAATGTACGGGTTACGGCGGTTGTCATCGGTTCCCAGTATTTAATGGACATCGGGTTTTTTTTTGTTCACTAGTCAATTGTATGCTTGTTCTGATTTATATGTATTGTATTCAATATTGTTTGTTCTGTATGTTTAGGATTTGTATTTTTTTTTGTTTATTCCCGCAATTTTAAGTCGTAAAATGGAAAATTCCGTTTTTTTATAAATCCAGTTGTTTCAATAGTACCTTGTGTGGATAGTAAATCAGTAGTAACGGAATAACAGAGCTCTAAACGACAGTAACATTTTAGTAAAGCTTAATGTCAATTAAGTGTCGATTGTCATCTATGAGTGCGGTTGTGTAACTTGGTGCCTATAAAGTGGGATAGGCAAAATATTTCATATTTAATTAATATAATATACTTGCATTTTTTTTTTCAAATCTTAATGCTTGTTTTCACAGAAAATTGTAAACAATAACCTTTTGTTTTCTTCTGGTTATTGTCATTGCTTATTATTTATAGTAAATATAATACAAAAGGCCGTCGTGCCACAGTGAAATAACGTCTGACTGGAAACGTGACGGTTGTGGGTTTGACCCACTCGCGGTAACGATTTTATTTAATTTATTTGCATTGTCGAGACCAGTCGTGGCCCAGGGGCACAAAGTGTGACTGTAAAACTGACTAGTTGTGGGTTCGATTCCCACACGGAGGATGAAATATTTATTTAAATTTATATTTCCATTTCTACGCTCTGTGATCGTGGCAAAGCGTGGCGTTGAATTCTGCCACTCAACACGCAATGCCTCCAGAATTCGACAGAAAAAGGGAACGAAGTGTCTTAACACTAGGTTGCCTCTGCCTGACCTGCTGGGATACAGCGTGAAGCTGTTTTTTTTTTTCTTTTTTTTATTTCCATTCTCTTGTCCTGGTATATTAAGTGCGATGTTGAGTGCCGCTACCCAACACGCAACGTCTCGTAAATTCCGATGTTTTACCACTCCTCCTGTTTTCCCATTTAAATATAACACACAACACAAGCTTTTCGAATGCCTATTGCATTCGTAAAGCTCTGGCGCTATCATTTATCACGGTGAGTCATCTAAAAGTTCGCAATCTTTTACACTTTACATGTCTTCCGGCATGGATAATCGCAGCACAGAATTGAGATTAATATCTCTGTACGAGTTTTATAGTAATTTTTCATCGTTATTTAAATATGCTCTCCGACACGGGAATGTTGTGTGTTTGTTTGGTTTTAAACTAGTGCTAGTTCTTTTAGATTGTCGTTTGATGGAATGTTTTTTTTTTATATTTTTGTTGCTTTGCTCTGTTTGTAGTATGAGGTAAAGAGCGGTGTTGAGTGCTGCTACTCAACGCTCATTGGCTTCAGAATTTGGCAGACATTGGGGAACGGACGTGTTTTAGTGGGGACGAAGCTTTTAAACACTAGGATGCCAGGTCCCTTTTCATTACTCTGCTATATGCAGGGTACAGGTGAAGCTAAAAAAATCTGTTCCTGAAATAATTTCGGTAATCTTCTCTTAATGCTCCTCAACCCTCAACTGTGGCATGGCAAGTTTCAGCTTTCTACGAAGTTATAGCGCTTCGGCTGTGCGTTGTGTTAGTCACTCAGTCACGGAGGACTTTTATGTAGTTGGATGGATGGAGGACTTTTACATTTCGCATTTTTCCTCAATTTTTGCACACAGAGAGAATTTTGTTATAAGTTCCGTTGGTAAAGTTTCGGCTACCTAGAGCTACTTGAAGACCAGATAATGGGTAAAACACGCGTTGCTATAGCAACGTACATATACATTCTATATACAGAAGTGGATATTGTCAAACGTATCGTGTTGCGTTTAATATTCATTTTATTTCACATAATTCCCGAAAAAAAATATTCCATAGGTTTTGCTTCACGTATTAATATTCTATGTAAATTACCACTTATAACTTTGTCAAATTAGATAAATATTGAACACGCAGCCATCGCTATCAATTCGGTTTCTCAGCTTCACGCTATATAGCAAGGAGAATATAGTGTAAAGTAACTCGACTTTTTTCTCTTTTTGACCGAATTACTTCGTATTGAGTGGCGTAACTTAACGCTGTACCCCACTAGGGCGGGAAGATGATCAATTGTAATTAGTTAGACACGTATAAACCAGCTAACTATACACAATGAAATCATCATCATACACGATTCTATAGAAAATTGGATGATTTAAGATGATTTTCTAGGAATTAATCGATACTGTCGTAACCTACTTTTGTGTTAGTGTTATACTGCGGGTTTATTCGACTTTTATCTAGGTCATTGCCTAGGTCAAGTTTGTTTAGTTCTAGATTCATAGTTGGATGATGGTAAAACTTTCTATGATATTTATTAGGTACTAGCTTCTATCGGCGGCTTCGTCCCCGTTCTGAAATCAAATGAAAGTTACGTATATAGTATTTTAGTATAGTCTATATCATATATTCAACTCAAAAAGATTTTTTAAATTCCAATTATTTCTTGAGATTAATAAATCCAAGCAAACTCTTCAGCTTTTAATAAATAAAGAAATGATGTTGAAAAATTAATATTTTGATTATTTTATGATTCTTCTTGAAAGCCTTTTGCTTTCAATAATAATAGATATAGATTTAGATGAGATTATGTTTTTTTTCTAATATTCTACTTTGCAAAATATATGACACACTATTCTTAATGGGTTTTATTAGAAATTGTTACTAAACATGATCTTTCTGTTACAAACTTCATTTATAATTTATGTTTTTGTATAATATTTTTCAAGTTTAATCGATTAACAAACAACTGGTGATACTATTCGTCAAAATATATATAAAGATTTAATAAAGTTACTTGATTGGATGATAGATGAAGTTACTTATGGCTTTTAGTAAATGCATATTAAAATTTATTTACTTATCATTTGTTTAACACTATGCTAACCGGAAATATCCTTATATTCCAGCCTACTGGCCCAGAGATGCCACAGCCGGCGGTGCAGCAGCTCAAGCACAGGCCCAAGCGCAGGCGCAAGCGGCCCTCTTCGGATTCGGCTCCAGATACCCCCCGCCGACGACGCTGGGGGTCGCCGCAAACCAGGCAGCTTCCCTTGGACTGCATCCTGCTGCCAGTAAGTGGTTTTTTTCCACTTTCACGCTTTATCCCGTATATAGCGGTAAATCAAGCTTAAACTCACATAATCGCGTTTACAGTCAGCCAGTTGTTCTGCGCCACGACGGCCTAGCATAACTCATAGTTATAATAATAATATTTATATAATAGGTAGAAAAGTTGCCGTCTTTTAATTTTGTTAAAAGAATAGCACATTACTCTTAATATTGTAAAAGTGTATGTTTTACTTATTTACGTATGTATAAGATTAAAATATACATACGTAATTATTTTAGCTTCGCACTGTATCGCGCACGTAGCAGGAAACCTGGAAACCTAGTGTTGCTAGGGTACTCCGTTCCCATTGAGACACTTTCATTCCCCACTTACCGCCGAATGATTGCGTATTGAGTGGCGGAACTCAACGCCGCGCTTTGCGTCGCTAGTACCGACGACTGAATGAAAATATTAAATATTCCATTTTCTCGTGCCCCTGCGTCACGACTGACCTTCTAGGGAAAGATCAATATTTCTAATAAATAACACATTAATTCATCAATTCAACAGTTACGCAATACTTTAATAACCTACGAACAGTTAAGTTCAATGTGATGAAACCGTTTAAACGATCAAACAAATTAGTTCATGGAAGTCGCCGAGATGTTTTGACGGAAGTGGGAAAATGTCAGACGGAAGCCGTTAGTTCTTTGAGGGCTTGTACTGAAAATATAGTTATTTATTTATTTATATACTTTTATATACGTTTATTATTTTTTTTATAATATTTCTGTAATTGATGTGTAAAGAAATGTATAATTGCGCTAGCTTCCAGTTATTTTTAATGGTTTTATTTTATGTATCTTTATCTATCTTGTCATTTTGTCAAGGCAGATTATTATATTATGTTATTTATTAATGTGAGAAACGAAACCCTCTCCCTCCCGGACCCTTCTCTGTGTGGGATACAGCGTGAAGTTAAAAAAATATAAAAAACATTCTCCTCGTCCTAAGCAACTAAAAAAGTAAGCCTTAAGAGGCTTTAGAATAAAAATAAAGTTTCATATTGGATAATGTTTCACATAATGTATAGGCTTTTAAATTTATAGATAAATTCATCTCTAATTAGATTTGGATTAATAATCTTTTTCGTTTTTTTATTAGCTTCAAGCTGTATCCCACGTATAGCGGGTAAAGGGAACATTCTCCCCTTGCCATCCAATTTTCGAGAAACTGCATGTTGAGTGGCTGTACTCAACGTCGCGCTTTGTCTTGTTAACCACAGCGAAGAAAATAAAATCATTCCCTTGAGTGAGAATCGAACACAATTTAAAACATTCTAGTAGGCTGTGATAAATTAATCAGTAAGAAAGAAGATATTTTCACCACTGAGCCACAATAGTGTTTAGCGGTAATACATCAGAGCAGACAGAATTAAAAAGACCTAGACTAGACGTGTCGGGAATGCAACATATCGTGCCACCTCGCTAATTAGATATTGAGTCACGTACTGTATGTGTGCTGGCGCGAATCGTCTACTACCTGCAAATTTTGGATTGTATATCTTTATTTATATATGTATATTCTGTATGTATGTATATCGGTTGATATTTAATGATTAATTTGTCAGCTTTAGAGTTAAAAAAGTTAGAGGTGTTACTGTCTGTCTAAGTATAGATTTTTATGGATTATTCTTTGTTTTATTTTTTTATTATTTTTCTTTCTTTATGTTTGTATAATGTAATTTAATTATCGTAGTTTTGCTAGTGGCCTTCATATATATGATATTTTTGCCATCAAAAGCATATATTTATTGATTGTTTAAATAAAACTGTCAAAATTTTACATATAAACATTCTAAATATCTCACGCAATGGTTCTTTTCTGAAAAACATATAAATTAAAATTAAATTAAATTAGCTTCACGCTATATCCCGCACACAGCAGGGTAGGCAGAGGGAACTTAGTGTTAAGACACTCCGTTCCCCACTTTCTGCCGAATTCTGGAGGCATTGCGTGTTGAGTGGCAGAACTCAACGCCGCGCTTAACCTCGACACCAGAGCGAAGAAATGGAAATATAAATTTAAGTAAATATTTCATCTCCTCGAGTGGGGATCGAACCCACAACCAATCGGTTTTGCAGTCACACCTCGTGCCGCTGCGCCACGACCGGCCTCTGAAAAAGATATAGGGGAGAGGGGGGCACATTCGAACAATTTTTAAACTTTGTGTCATATCTAAAAATTCTACAGTTTTTAACTTCTTTACTATTTCACAAGGCTTAGTCCAACTATTGTGCCACACAATCGTAGCATCGTATGTAGAAAAATATATAAGGTAAAGGTGCAATATCAACTTTAGTAGCAGTAGTCAAATGTTCAAAGCTGCCCCCCTTGCGGGGTAGCTTTGAACATATATGGGGCAGTTTTGAACTATCATCGAATTCAATGAAATTAAAAAGCTTTAAAGTAATTTTATCAATAAACTTAACATTAGAAACGATGGAGATCAAATATCAGTACCATTTTAACTGAAAAAAATAATATACCTAGTTTAATATTGCGATTGTACTAGTACTAATGTTAAATAAATTTAATATTATTAATAGACTTTAAAAAAACAAAAAAGTAGCTTTGGCTTCGTAGAAGTAATTAACATTATGGGATCAATCATAGAATAAATCTAATATTATAAAAATAAAACATAATATTTTTTAAATAAACAGCTTACTACCTTAATTTGAACTTAGAAAAATTTAATTTAAAGGAAAACATGAATGTAGTACGTGACGTAACCAGCAACTGAAATTGGGGGAAGTAGTCTACGTAAGAAATAAAAATTAGCTTCACGTTTTATCCCGCACACAGCACGGCAGGCAGAGGGAACCTAGTGTTAAGACACTCCGTTCCCCACTTTCTGCCGAATTCTGGAGGCATTGCATGTTGAGTGGCAGAACTCAACGCCGCGCTTAACCTCGACACCAAAGCGAAGAAATGGAAATATAAATTTAAGTAAATATTTCATCTCCTCGAGCGGGGATCGAACCCACAACCAGTCAGGATCAATCATAGAATAAACCTAATATTATTAAAAAAAACAAAATATTTTTTAATAAACAGCTTATTACCCTAATTTGAACTTAGAGAAATGAAATTTAAAGGAACATGGATATAGTATAGTGACGTAAGGAAAAAAATTGTACAAGCTACTTTTTTACTATTCATAGATGATGAAACATTCGCTAAAATGCAGTCTCCAATATTTATTAAGTTGTAGTCTAATTCCATTACGTAGTCTTCATACGCACAGGTATCAGTATCTTCATTCTCGTCACAGTAAATTGTCACTTCCTCTTCTGATTCCAAATGCATTTTTGAGTCAGTTTCTTGTAAAGAAAAGTTCAGTTTAGTTTTGTTTTTCTTTCGCGGTATTTTGTTATATATAATAATATTCAAAACTGCCCCCCTTATTTTGTTCAAAGCTGCCTCAGTGGTATTTGAAAAATTAAAAACGTTTTTTTTTTTCAAGTAAAAATTTAAAAATTGTATTAATTTCTAGTTTATTGCATGATATATGAAAAATTCTAACTAAAAGAGGAAAAAATAAAACCATATACCATGAATTGGATCCCTGCGATCCTTACGCGTTTATTTAAAAATGTATAAAATTTTACTCAAAATCAAACACTCCTCGTAACTCAACCACGGGCTCTCATATATCAGCAGTGACAAGTGACACGTGTGCAGGTTAGTGCTGCCACTACTCAAAAAAAATCCAACAAAATTTCTTTTTAAAATAGCTCTGTTAACACATATTTTCAAAGGTGCCCCCGTTCAAAGCTACCCCCCTCTCCCCTATCTATCAATATTTGTCTCATATAAAACATAAATATTTTAACCCACAACCAGTTGCGCTTAGAGTCAGTCCTAGCACACTCATTTACATACATTGATACCCTATTATATTATCTTTCTCTCTCCACAGGTGCAGCATGGTGGTCCATGGCGTCCCATCTCGCGGCACAAGACTACTTAGCTAGGCTACAAGCGTCCGGGCTGAACTTCCCACCCTTGGGTGACCCCTACGCCGCGTTATCAGCCTTATCAGGGGGTGGCATGAAACAGCCGGTGAAGCCTGTCAAACAGAGTAATAGGAGTGAAAGGTATGAGCGGGAGAATCTCTTTATTACTCGCTTTTATTATTCGACTCGGTTGTGTCGTATTTATTTATGTAAAATTTCTAATGCTATTTTTCGGTTTTGCTTGTACATATTGTATGTGTGCGCACGCATACGCACTAGTATTGGAACCCAATGACATTATAATGTTTAATATTTTCATAGGGTTTATATGATATTCGAGTTAGAAAAACATAGATATTGATAGTGCTTATCTTGTGAGCGTTGTTTTTTAACTATTATGTTATTAAAACTTATGATAGTTAATATAAGTTGTGTTTTTAAATGTATTTCTTAATCGCAACAGCTAACTTAAGTTTTAAATATAATTAAAATAAAGTTAAACATTCACAGCAGGTCAGGTAGAAGCAGTACGTCGTCGAGTGTGTCTACGAAGGAAAAAAGCCCGTCCACCAACACGTCTAGCTCACAGCACAATATTGCTGATTGGGGTAAGTTCCACTACCATCCTATCCTACTAACATTATAAATGTAAAAGTTTGTGAGGATGGACGTCTGTTCCACTTTCACGGGAAAACTACTGAACTGATTTAGATGAAACTTTACAGTAATATAGCTTATACATCAGATTAAGACACGCTACAATTTATGCAAAGATTTTGTAGAAATTGAATATAATATAGTAAAAAGTTTGAGCGCCGAACGAAGGCGCTCGTACTCAATTTATAATAAAACTAGTGATTTTGTTTAAGTACATACATATTTAGTTATTATTGTAGTAGTTATATGAAAGTAATAATTCATTATCTGGCTCGACAAGGTAAAATCCTATATTTTAAGAGAAGAACAGAATACAATAGTGAAAACCGCATTTTAATCGGTTATGTCTCTTTTAAGGTTAACATGTACAAACGCACAGACTAACCGACTGCTATACCTTTATAAATATCAATAAAATAAATGTTTTTTTTTTTAAATATGTGCAAATATTATATTTATATTTGTTTTCTTTTATTTCTTTTAGGTTCGCAATATGGTTTCCCAAAGACCTCATCACCTTCGACGATGCCGTCTCAGTCCATGTCGTCGCTCGCTTCACTCAACAACTTGGCGCAGCAGCCGTTGCATTCCAAATCCAGTAAAGGACAACCGCCCAGTAAGTTCACCATATATTTGAAAAAAAAAATAGTAATTTGCATTCAACATAGTAGCAGGATTTGTATCCGCACTTCTTGAAATCCTAATATTCAAGTCTTGTTAATAAATTTATATGGAATTTTAAATATACTATTAATTATTAATATGATAAAAAAATCCTAAAAAAATGTATTGGCAACAGTTGTACTAACTGTTAACTAACTAACACTAACTCTACAAATATAATACAAATAAATTCGGCGATACGTGAAGAACGGTTAACACTAGATTCCATCCACCTATCCTGCGAGATCCTCTGCAGGATACAACATAAAGCATTTTTTTTATTGTAACGTCTATATACATAAATTGTAGTTGGATAATTTTTGTACAATTCTTCTAGGAAAAAGTAGTTCGAGTAGTAAAGAAAAGGAAAGAGAACTGATGCTTGCGCACGCGCATTCAGCCTACCACGCTGCTCTACAAGCTCACAAGGGAAAGGTATTCAAAATGTATATAGTACAAGCAGCCAGTCCTCGGCTTTGCCCGCCTTAACGATTATACGATTATTTAGGTAAAATCAGTTGGTAATTTAATATGGTCACTCATATACTAAATAAAATTTTATTCAAATTTAAATCTATTTTAATTCAAATTTAAATTTATTATATAATATAAAGAATCTAATTTACATTGAAATTAAAATATTGCTCCTCCATTTTTCTATCAAAGTCCAAGTTGTGGAACTAAAACTTTTAAATATCTTATCAAATGTCTGTAATGTATTTTCAGTATCTGACTATGAACGACAAAGTTATGGGTTCGATTCCCACTCGGGAGACTGAATTCAGTAAAAAGTCGAAAATTCGATACATATTGGAGAATGTAATGTATTAACACTAGGTTCCCTCTGCCTAACCTGCCATACGCGGAATACAACGTGAAGATAGAAAAAAATATTAATGCTATATTAATGTTGTTACAGAACATGTCTCCGCTATATCCATTCGCAGTTGGTTCAGAGAAGGATAGAAGAAGTGGTATCGACACGCTCACTGGTTTACCACATACAATACTTAGGTTAGTACTTCCGCCATTTTCCTTTTTCATAGATATTACACGGTTTCTTTAAAGAAATTAAGATATTATTTTAATTTAAGAAATATCGACAATTTATTTTCCTTGTGAAATATAATTTATTTAGCAATGTATATCATCAACAATTACTAACTACTATTACTATTTTGGGTGTTATACTATTTGTTTATTTAACAATATGATTATAACAACAATTAAAATGTTTTTTTTTCTTCATTCCATCCAATCAGTGCTGCATTGGAAGGCGGGTAAGTAATTAAAATCTAATATAGTACGGTCGATGAGTCGTGGCCGCCCTGAAGTTCGCTGTAGCTGGTGGTGAACATTTTTTGTTTAGAAATTTTCTTATAATTGGTTATTTACTTTCCCAGTGAATAATTTACAAAATTTCAGAGAACTGAACTTCAGGGTGGTCACGACTCGATGACCGTACCGTATATCTCATTTATTTAAACATAAAATCTTATTTATTAAATAATGATCTTTTGTTTCAGTGATCCTTCATCAGTATTGGGTGGAGTGAGATTGCCTCCAGACACTGAGATTATAAAATATACGTCTTCTTTGGCTGGACCTAAGGTAAGTCCCTAAAACACTCCTTATTATATATTATTAAATTCAATTATATAAATATAAAAGAATTTCTTTTATATGAAGTTTAAGTTGAAATTTAAGTATTACTATTTTTAATTGAATTATTCCATTTTTTTCCAATGTTGTCAGCAAATGAAAAGTGAATTTACTTTTGAATATTTATGATTTTTATCCAAATACTTGCTTAAAGCTCTGACAAGATAAGCTTATCATTTGCATGTTACGATTTCGGTCTTAACAAAAAAGACATTTTGCGTAACCTAGTATTTGCGGGATACAGCGTGAAACTAAAATAAATGTAAAAGTAAATGGTGTGCCAACAGTCAGCCCCGGGCAGCACGAACCGCGGCCGCAAGAAGACCATCTCGCTGGACCCGCCGCACGTGTCCGTGCACCCCGCCGGCGAGCGCGCGCCCGCGCCCGCGCCCGCGCCCGCGCCCGCGCCCAGCAAGCGCCAGAAAGTGGTACGGATCCGATTATATCTTAATCTGCATACTTAAGTAATGCAATTATTCGGTTTAATTGGATTATTACTGTATATGTAATTGTAACTCTGGCAGAAAAAACCAACCGCGCCTAGCAAACGATAGAATAGTCTTCATATTTATAATAGTCTTCATATTTGTAATAGTCTTCATATTTATATCTCGTTCGGAGGAAAAAAATTACCACAGACATCAAACACTATAATCAAAGTTATAGGAGGGCTTCAATTCTTCCCAACAAAATATTGCATAAAATTACATTACATTGATACAAATCACAACCGAAAAAAGTCTGTAGCATGTTTCATAACATAAAAACCGCTATAATTACATTAAATTTATTGGTATATTACCCACACTAGCAATTTTTTTTCTATATATAGAAAAAGTACTAAAAACCTCTAAATTCCCAGGATGAGTACGGTAATTCAAGATCGTCAGTGGAAGTCATACGTTTGCCGAACAAACCCGATAGATCTGCTAACTCCGTGTCGGGCACACCTCCACCCAATTTGTCTGATTACGCAGGTAATATTCGTGATTACTTGGTAATCATATATATAATATGTATGGTTTAATGCTGTATCGCTCATATAGCAAATAAGGAAACAGTTTTAAGACACTCCATTTTTCGCTTTCTGTTGTACTTGCGCAACGGCACAGCTACTGTAAACGCGACAAGTGTGAGCTCGATTTCCTCTAGGGGGAAAAGTATGGGGTTAAATTCCACACAACACGCAAGTCTCTAAAAAGTACAGGATTGAGGTTCCTAATACTAGGTTCCCTTTATACAGCGAGATACAGCATGAAAATAAAGTAAAAGGAATGAATAATAATTTCTAAATTAGTTAACTACCTTAAAAATCTAATTTGAATATATTGAAAGATTATAATTTCAATTTATAGGTATATCTCGAGAACTATTACAAACAATAGCAAGTCAAAGTGGAGTCAGCTTGGCGGCTTTAGAGAGGCAACTCGCTGGATCCGGTGCAGCTAGTACTGGTTAGTGACATTACTCTCTTTTCTCTATTTTAATTCTTTAGTAATAGTGTTTCGTATTCTTACATATACTTTGGGGTGTTTTTAGGTATTTTATCTGAGAGGATATATGACCAATCAACAAACGTTATGTACGTTTGTTGATTCGACAACTACTGATAAACACAACAGTTTACAAGTTTCACAAAATTTGGTTCAATTTCATATAAATATGAATATAAGTTAACATATTAAATTAAAGTTAATACATAATATAAATATAAGTAGAACTTATAATAAAAAGTAAACAAAAATAAACATATTTTTTTTATAGATTCAGGTCTCAACTTAAGCACCAAGTCAGGAAGTCCAGAAGAAACTCCACTCGACCTGGGACACAAGACTGATGATGATGCACCTTTGAATTTATCTTTGAAGCCTGCGCCGCGTAAGTTTTTTATTATTATGTATCATTTTTTTTTAAATATAGATGATAACTAAAATTGATTTTATAAGAAACATTTCCACAATAGTTGTGGATTCAAATTTTATAAAATATTTTAATTTCTATAGTAAGTTAAGAATTTTCCCAATTAGCAATGTTCATATATTTCATATACATTATACAAGTGTAAATGAACAATTGTAATATTTTTGTTTAATTTAAAAAAAATATATAGCTTCACGCTTTTTACCTCATGTTAGCTTACGTCGAGGGAATCCATAGTTAAAACACTGCTCTGAAATATAGCCTGTCGAGTGGCAGAACTCAATTTGAACGTGGCTAGATTTGAACCAGCACCTCTTTGGAAACTGTCCAAGCGCTGTGACCAACTAAGTCTCTCTAGGTATTGAGTCTATGTTGTCTCTGAGTAACTATTGAGAACGTATGGCTTAGTTGGTCTTGGACAGAGCGCTTGGACGGTTTCCAAGGAGATGCGGGTTCAAATCCAGTTACGTTCAAATTTTTATATGTTTTCTAATTAAGGTCTCAACATTAATACTAAATAAATATTTTCTTTCAGCCATTGCCCAAGCATCAGATGCGTTGTCTCGTCTGACGTCACTGAGTAGTTCTCTTAGCGTTTCCAATGATAGGATATGTAAGTATACGTTATATTTAATACTTAATATATTACTAAAGATAGAATAACTTATATATTTACATATATGTTTTATATTTTTCCAAACACGAATAAACAATAATATATCATGCGACATAGTACTAGTGAAAGTAATGTAATTATGTACATACAAGGAGTTTTAAAAAAGTAATATTATATATTTATACGGTATAAATTATACACAACATTTTCATATTAGTATATTTTTTAAGAAAATAAATTTTAAGTGAATTTTAGTCTTAACAATAATGATCTTTCACATGTAATTTTTTTTTAACTTTATAAAGTACTCAATGAAGTGGCATGGCGATGCATTTTCTTGCAAAAAACCTCAAAAATAAGTCAAATTTTGTTTTCAGCACGTCGCAAGCCCGGCGCTAAACCGCGTCGCGTAGCTCCAGAGCTAAATTCCCAAGTCGCGGATTCACCACGACCCAAGTCCAGCGGAAGTGAGGATAGTGAATGTAAGAAAAGATAAATTTATGTATATTAAAATTGATACAACCCTTGCTTTATTTTGGAATCAAAGTCAATAATTGCAAAAAAACTGCTTACGTAATACTTGAACAGTCCCAGATAGAAAAAGTAAATATATTTTCTTTATAATTTGTAACATAAATCGTTTTGTCCTAACCTTACGAGTGTCACTAATTCGACAACCAAAATTAAAAAATATATAGATTATTTTAATCATAAATATCCTTCCAGCGGTATCCCCTTGGCCGTCCCGTGAAGGTCGTCCCCGTAACCTCGGTCGAGGAGTCAGCAAGCCCAAGAAGAACACAGTAGCCTCGTTGCTAGCCCAGAGCAGAGCCCTAGGCCTTCGCCCCGCCTTGGCACACCATTTATTGGCTGAGAGCGATATTGTAAGTTAAATTTGGTTGCTCTTATACTATCTGGCACTCTAACGTCGGCCGAGGTGTTAGCAAACTAGATCAAAAAGGATACTTAAGCAGAAGAGAAGTGTTCATTTGACGATCTGAAAGTGCTTGTAAAGGTCTATTTGAATAAAGAATATTTTGAATACGGCAGCCTCATTACTAGCCTATGGTAGTAACTAATAGTAAAGAGAGGGTTTATAAAAATGTATCCAGACTCATGTTATACACTTTTAACATATAATTTGTCTAGATTGAATTGAGTAGCCAAGACTTTTTACTACGATAGAGTCATAAACCACTAAACAACTAAACCATATTTAATATATTTAAAAAAACATGCAAAAACTCTTATTAATTATAAGTAATCTGTATCAAATATCCAGGACAAATTACGAGCTCTCCTGGGTGAAACAGCGAGCACGGATTCGGAATGTCCCTCAGACAGCAACCCGTCGGACTCAGACGCCAGCGACGGTGGTCGCAGGCACGATTCCCAGTTGAGGCTGCCTTTGGCTTTGGGTAAGAAATAAGACAAAATTATTATAAAAATTATACATTAAAAACAAATTGTTAAAAATTAATGTTTTTGGTTTATCTGGGGAAGACATTATCATATTCGATGTCAATAGAACAATTTCAAAACATTACCTATCATAATGATATCATGTATGAGGCCAGTCGTGGCGCAGCGGCACGAGGTGTAACTGTAAAACCGACTGGTTGTGGGTTCGATTCCCACTCGAGGAGATAAAATATTTACTCAAATTTATATTTCCACTTCTTCGCTCTGGTGTCGAGGTTGAGTGCGGCGTTGAGTTCTACCACTCAACACGCAATGGCTCCAGAATTCGGCAGAAAGTGTGGAACGGAGTGTCTTAATACTAGGTTCCCTCTGCCTACCCTGCTGTGTGTGGGATACAGCGTGAAGCTGATAAAAAAAATATCATAATAATCAATATTTTAAATCTATTATATTGTAGTCGGATATGAAAATTTGTTCATTTTTTGAAGCAAATGTGAAACGTTACGTTCATTAAACACGTGTTAAAAAATAAAGCAGCTTCACGCTTTATTCCACATATCAGGGTAGGCAAAGGAAGTCTAATGTTAACTCCGTTTTCCGCTTACCTTCTAAAGCAGCAACTTAAATTTGGTTATGGTCCACTATGGTAACAGCGAACAGGGTTATGAAAGCAATTAAAATATAATTATTCCCTTGAGTAGGGATCGATGTATACAACCACCGCGAACAGTCAGACGCTGTACTAGGCTGTTTTGCTTCTTGATTTACTTTACAGTATTTCCTATATATAACATGGTCACAATTGCGCGCAGGCTGGAAGCGCGTGACGCTGATCAAGGGGCTGTCGCGCAACTGCAACATCAAGGGCGACGTGAGCTACACGCCGCCGGAGCCGCACGCCGCGCTGCACGTACGCGGCGCGCACGAGCTGCAGGCGGTCAGTCTCTGTGGCCGCCCTGAACTTATCTATACATTTTGTCTTCCCTTAGATTATTTTCTTTTCGATCGCTATTGAAAGCGGCCACGACTTTTTGATGCCACTGATCGTTCTCATTTCTTTTATTTAACCCATTCGCTGCCAAGGACGATACTCGTCTTTGGCAGGGCGTCGCGCATTGCCAGGACTTGACTGCTTTAAATATATTATAACATGCAGGCTCTTGAATTAGAATTTTTTTTGTGGCCACAAACATAAATAATGTAAAAAACTTGAAAAAATGCTAGAAATTAAATTTTCTACAAAAAAAATACTTTACAACGACGAGTATTGGTAAACAATAACACTCAAAATATAAATGGCAGTAGGAATAACTTCATATAATTTAGGCTTGGCAGCGTATGGGTCAAACTTTGTTTTTTATTGCTTGTAATAAAATCTAGTGATTTCTCTCATTTGTTGCAACAATGAAATCGTTGTTAAAAGAAATTAAATGAAATTCTGAAAAGACCATTTACAAATTGTTATTGTATCATCCGCAATATCTCAAAAACTGTAATACATCAATATTGTACGAAAAAAGTGATTTGGTTAATTGAAGTTTTAATTATTGAAAACTAATAGACGTTTAGTTATGAAAAAATATATATTTAATGTTAATATGTTTTGCTAAATCCATTTCATATATAAAACTATTTACCTTTTAACCATTAAGAAAAGTTGAATTTTAAATATTAATATTTCTCTCTCGTCCTCCAGTTTTTGGAATCGAATCCCAGTCCACCGCTATGTCGTGACAACTTCAGCTTCAGCGCACGCACTCTCCTCGGTGAATATGTACAGCCGTCCCTTGATAATGCTGAGCCTTTAGTACTGAATGAAAGTGAAATAAGTAAACGGTGAGTTGTGTTTATATATTTTTAGGAAACGTCTAAAAGTTTTAATGTAGCGGGACCCGAATCAGTGCCTTTTAGAAATCGTTCTAGCACTACTATGCCAAAGGTTCTTATTAAGAAACGTCGAAATCCTTATACGACTGTTACTTATTCCTATGAATATTTAGTTAAGGTATAAAAAAAATTCGCTGGTGCATATATTAAAAACGTTATTATATTTAGCTGTATATTTAACACAACCATTATTTTTTTTAATAAGCGTCTCCTGTAAAATTTACGTATAGTTTATGATAAAATTTACGACAGTCTTACCCAATTTTTAGGCAAGTTGTTGTGGGCACAAGTGTGCGACATAAACTCGACAGGTTGTGGGTTCAATTCCTACTCGAGGAATTCTTTTTTTTATTTTCATTTTCCTCGCTCTGGTAACTAGGCAACGTAGGTGGTTTGCCAGGATTGTGCCCTGCTATGTGCGGCATACAGCGTATATATGTTGTGCAGGCTGGAGGAGGCGCGCTCGCTGGCGGCGCTGAGCGGGCGCCCCACGCCGCCGCCGCTGGAGCGCCGCATGGAGCTGGCGCGGCGCCAGCAGGCCGCCCGCGACGCGCGCCGCGACTCCGCGCACCGCCCACGCGACCAGGTGCGCCACCTGGACTAAACTCTACCCTATTATACAAATGGAAATTATTTTGTAGTGTTTTTTTTAACAATGAAAATTGTTATACATTTTTAAACAGTATAATTCCACCTATAGTCACGACATTGTCAGTTTTGCTTTATACATATATTACATTCATTCTGCCAATCACCGATATTTTTATTTTATCTTACATTTAATAATTAATGTATATTCTATATTTATATTTTTTTGAAAATGACAACTTATTCATTTAGATAATATATTTTTGACAAAGATATATATGATTATTAATATTATTTATTTTTTATTATTTAATCAATATTATTGTATATTTATCGAGTAGGTGTTACTTCCTTTAATGTTTCATATATTAGTAAAGCATGATTCTGTTTATTTTCCATGTAAATGTGAAATGATCTAGTAACTAAATGTAACTAAAATAAATATATGAAACGATGACAAACAACAACAACAATAACGAAATCCAAAACAACAAACGGAAACAAAAAAACGAAAATACTTAAAATTTCAAACTTTTTTTACATTCGTAAAGTATTTGCAGTGAAAAATTTGTAAAGCTTTTTAATAATTTTTATAATTACAAATGAAGACGTTTTGTGCAATTAACAATTCAAAAACACAGATAAAGAGTAAAATCTTAGTACATACAAAATTTCCCCTCCCCAGACTCGTCTAGTCAGAGACCTGGAGAGGTCGGAGAAAGCCGAGTTAGTTAAACGCGAGAAAGAGGCGCGAAGCCAGCAATTGTTGGAGGTGAGTGACGCGTGTGTGTTTTCCTCTATATTTGCATAAAAAACCCATGAACTATACCAGAAATTATAGAAATGTAGATAAATTCGAGTTACTGTTTAGGGAGAGAGAGAGAGAGAGAGAGAGAGAGAGGCATGGGTATACAGAATTAAAAAAATTTAATATATTCTTAAAGTGTAACCTGAGTGTCAGATGGGTAATTTTTCTTTGTAAATATAAATGCGAATAAACAAGGTTGTTAGACAGAGACAGACTACGTGCAAAAGGAATACATATATGACTATTTTTTATATAGAAAACATAGTTTTTCAGCCTTATACTTTAGAGATAGTGTTAGAAAGAAACAGGTAGATATGGTATATTGGTGTTAATAACAGATTGTTAATAAAATAATGTATCAATAACATATGATATTTAGTCATCAGAACGAATTATTTCGTTGTAATTTTAGATAATGTAAGATCATTTTGCATTTATAATTTAGGTAAAAATTAGAACATTATATTTTTTTTCATATATTTTTACAATTTCGTAGATAGAATTGTGTGTAGATTGATTGTATTGTATGTTTTTAAATTGATTTATTTTTTTTATAATATTCTGGTCCATGGGTAAATGATATACAATATTAATAAATATAAATATAATTATTATTAATATTTAAAAATATTTGTTATTATATCATTCTTAATGGTTTGAGCCACAGACTAAATTCCTTCTTGTATTTATTTATATCTATATTATGTTTTTATTTATCTTTCTGTGTGTATGTCCTTTGTCTATAATATTGGGATTAATTATCTGTATATTCATGTTTTAGATTCATGTGCTTGTGTTTGTTTTTTTATTATCAATTTGACGCTTGGCAACATTGTGCTCACATTTCGTAGTTATTTTCTTTCAAAGGCAAAAATGAACTAAAATAATTAAAAAATAGTTAATTTTTGCCTTTACATTTGTAGATAGAGAACTTTAAGCTTTATCAGTAGTGTTGTGTTATGGTAGTTACTCACTTGTATTTGGGGATCTAACAACGAAAACAAAAAAAAACATACTGACAATGTTGTCAAAAATTAAATTGATAATAAAAAGAGTGTAAAACAACCAAAAAAACTAACGAAAGGAAATTCGAAACAGCATATCAACAAGGGCAGATCGCAGCTAAGCATAGAGCCGTTGCCGAATAAACCAGACGAGTGGAAAGTTCCAGATATCGTAATGGGCCCAGCCATTAAGAGTAACAGGGACAGAACTATGCCGCAGATCAGTCTGTCTCTCATACCAGTCAGTGGGCTGAAAGAAAACACGCCTATCAAAACTGTCAACGTAGATCAGTTTAAAGGCGAAGAAGAGTACAATGCTTTGGACAAAATGAAAGATTTTGCCGAAAAAGCCTCGTTTGATCTCCCAAAGCGGCCTAGCGATAAATATTTTGATTTCTCATTGACTAAGACGCCGGATAAAAGAAAAATGCCGGATCCAGAGAATAATTTGGAAAAGTTAATAGAATCGTATTCCCGTATATCGGAGTTCATCAATGGTTGTGATTGGTCGAAACTGCGAACTGGAAAACAAACAGACGACCCAAAAAGCATAGAGCAGAAATATTTAGACGCAAAAAACGAATTTATGTCCCAAAATCTAATGTTAATGCCTAAAGACAATCAAAAATCAGTTTTAAAAGAAGTTATAGATCTTAGTGGTGATGACGATATTTTAACTGATATAATATCTAAGAAAGTGAGCCGGGGCACTTTCAGTGTGGGAAAAGACGGAGCCCTATCAATATCGGTACAGCCTTTGAAGGACGTTTACAGTCCGGTACGTTCAGTTAACTATCGGGATGCACTAACTTATGACTAACATTTTGGTTCTTTGGTATTTATTAACCCGGTCTTGTTTATAGCTTGTTGGGTGTCTCTAATGTGTAGGTAAACAAGGGTTCAGTACCCAGTTGAGGGTAAATTTTAATGCAGATAATGATGGAGTGATAATGACATATAGTAGAGATTTTATAGAATTGGTCTTAGTAAAGGTGAAAAAAGCTTTTCATTATTATTTTTATACTGTTTTTTTTTTCTTTGAACTACTTATCATCTTTTTTCTTATTTATGTTAAATGTTTTCATAAATTATGAGACATATAAAGAAAATGTTTTTTCTTTTTTAATTTAAATACAAATGTTAATCAAGTATGTAACAAAGTAATTGCACAACAGCTTATTTCAAATAAAGCTTCTAACAACATATATTTTCGTTTCATTTATACTCTTTAGTTTTGCACGCTTTTGCCCTTTTTTATTTTTTTCCTTCTATATACATTACATATTTATTTTTATCATATTATTAACAGAGAAATAATATTTTTATGAAATATAAATCTCAATACTTTTGACTATAAATTGATTTATTTATCAAAGCTTGCAATATTTTTTTTTTTAAAAAAATTAAAAATATTAATATTTATTAGATATACGTTATGTTTTTATTTTTTTTATTTTCCATTTTGTTTCATGTTCGCTGTTATATAATTTGCTCGTCGCTTTCGATGTTGTTTTTGGATAATAAAGGCTAAGAAGAGAAAGCAGGAGGAGTTGGAAAAGCAGAAAATGGAGGAACAAGCTAAACGGCAACAGGTAAAAAAAGAATAGGGGCAAGAAAAAATTTAATAAAGGAAAATATTTGGGTGTTTAAAAAAAATTATGAAGAAAAATAATATTAACTAATAAAAAATATATATATTGTGTTGTTATAGAATAAGATTTTATAATGTTTGAAAGTATTAGTACTTAGTATTAATATTTTGTTTCAGGAAAGGGAATTGAAGAGACAACAGGCTATGCTTTTAAAAGAACAGGTAGGTCTATATATAGAAATAATTTTTGGCTTATTTGTGTGTGTATGTTTTTTTTAAATATTTATGTAAGATATGTGTAAAATTAATATAAATATATCGTTTTTCATTTTATTTATGTGTGTGTTAAAATTAAAACATCTTACATTTGTGTCTATATTTCGATAGTTATTATAGTTAATTTAATTAATATTATTATTGTTATTGAACACTCTAAAGAAAACTTTTAGTTTCTAAAAGAAAAAAAGGATTTTTACATATTAAATATAAACTGTACGAAACTTTATTTACATCGTACTAAGGATAAATATTTTTAGAATCATTATAGAACATTTATAAGTCATATTCTTTAAAACAATATAATAAAGTTAATTGTATTTTTTCTTTCGCAATTTGGCGTGGCCGCTACAGCAAAAATATATAACGGAGGTAATAAAGAGGTTTATTATGCAATTGCAAAGTTTGCTTTTTAAAAAAAAAAAACGCCTCTGTATCTCTATTATTTTTTTTTCTTTTAACTTTTTGTAAATATTTAATTTTCTTTTAACAAGTTTATAAAAACTCATTACTTCTTTAAACATTATTATTTCATACATTTTTTTTAGATTATTTTTATATTATTATAATAAGCTTTAGTCATTACTTTTGTTAGAGGTGGTAATTTCTATAGGTTAAAATTTGTTGCATGGGTTTGGATTAGAACAATAACAATTTATCATAAATAAAGACGTGCATCAATGAAGGTCATTTGATAAAGAAACTGATTTAAACTTTAAAGGGATGTAGAAAATTAAATTTTTTAAATTTGTTTTTTCATATTTTAGTTACAAAATAATGAATATAACTTGTTGTTTTATATTGAAGATTTAAATTTATTTAAAGAAATTTTAAATACCAACCGCTATATAATTTTAGGCTTGGATCTTATTTAAATACACTTAAAAACTTTATTCATGTATGAAACTGCGAAACCACAAAAAGTAACCATTTGACCTCATCCATGCACGTCTTCGATTTATACGAAAACTAATCAGTAATTTGTGAATGTGATTTTTATCAAAAATGTAAAATATTTTCTGTCAATATATTGTGGGAGAAATCTTTAATAAATTTAATAAAAATTTTTAAATGCTTTAGCTATTCTTATAGATAATTACATATTTATATTATATTTATAAATGTATATTACTATTTGCCATTAACTTCCAACAGGAACGTGAGAGACGTCGTCAACACACCACCTTCATACGACAACTGGACTCGCGTAGACGATGGGAGGACAGGGAGAGGAGAAAACACCAGAACCTCCTGGATCGATTGCTCGTCAAGGAGAAGAAGCTGCAGCAAAGACGAAAGGAGATGGAGTTGCTTTCTGAGTTGAGGTATAGTTAAATAATATGTTATTGTCTTTACGCTGTATCCCACAGAGGGAGCTAAGATAACGTCCCCCACGCAACGGCGTATTTTCGAGGCTCAACACAGTTGAGTGGCACAACTTTTGTCTTGTTGCCACAGCTAGAAATTGAAGATATTAAATAAATCATTCCGTGTGTGTGTAAGTGGAAATCAAATCCACGACAATCGCGTTTACAATCATACGGTTGTGTGTGATACATGACACATTTTGTCTCAAGCATATAAAATTAAACAGTTACATTGAATCGATTAACGTGATGTAATATAGTCTTTCTCGATAATAATCAGCTTCACGCTGTATCCCGCACACAGCAGGGTAATCAGAGGGAACCTAGTATTAAGATACTCCGTTCTTCACTTTCCGCCAAATTCAAGAGACTTTGCGTGTTGTGTGGCGAAAAAAATGGAATAATAAATTTAAATAAATATTTCATTTCCTCAAGTGGGGATCGAACCCACAACCAGTCGCGTTTACAGTCACACTTTTTGCCCCTGCGCCACGACTGGCCTCATATGATAAAAATATATATTATTTATTTCCATCCAGACGACCGCAGGAAGACTCATCTCTCTCAGATCAGAAGCCTCTACCGACATTGGATCGTGTCCCCGGACTAAAGATACCGGGACAGGCTATGGCGGATCTGCTGCAAGTGTACGAGTTCTTGCACAACTTTGGTCAGGCACTTGGATTTGGTGAGTAAAAGGCGTTTCTTTTAAATTTATTTATCTTTAAGTATGAAAATTGTGTTTCAAGAATTATGAATAGTTTCTTCAGCTCATGGGCTAATGAAAATAACATTTGTGTATGACTCTTGTAACTCTTCATGTGAAACTATTAATGTGACCTGCCTATATAAGTGGACTATACTCTGTATAAGAGAAATCAGATTTATAATTTAAATATTAGTATGGAAGTACAGATAGTATTCTCTTCTCTCTCTTCGATAGTATAATACTATACTCCTCTATTCATTATTTTGCAAAATAAACAGAAATTTTATAAATTAAAATTATTGATATATTATTTTCTTTTATCTCAACAGAAGTAGATTCCCTACCATCGTTGAATACTCTACAAATGGGTCTAATACCCAATTGTAACCAAGAGGCTGAAGATGAACTGCTCAATGTGCTGTCCAGATTGCTGTCTATTGCCATAGGTATGTATGCTTTTGATAGATAGTGTGGTTTCAAATTTTGTCAGGTTATCTAGGAGATTTTTTACATTTTTTTTAGTTATGTAAACAATTTTTATGTTATGTTAGATATGAATAATGATTATTTTAAAGGAAAGAATTAAGATTATTTATATATTTTTTAAATTGTATTATCAAGTTAGTAGATTATTGGGGATTACATTTTGATTAAACTGTGAATCAATAATAATAATAATATTTAATGTTAATTAAATTTGAAATATATAATAATTAATATATTAAAATACATACTAAGGAAAAACAAAACAAAAATGTTATTTACTCACTATAATAATATCTATATGTAGCTACGTTTGTATATGTTATAAATAAAATCAACTTTTTACAGAGGAACCAGGCATCCCTCATCCCGGCCGCCACACGACGCTCCTTGGACACGCGCTGCGCCTCGCAGAGCTAAGCGCCGACACAATAAGTGAAGTCCTTCGCATTTATTTGTACGCGAACGCTACCGCTGAGGTTAAGGCGTTGACGGGTGAGAGTGGTTTTTTTTCATGATTTTTTTATTTTTTAAATTTTGGGTAATATAAAATAGATTTTTTATTGACATAATTTAATGTCAATTAAAGTATTTGATATTTCTATTTGTACAAATTTAACCAAGAGACCACCACCAAGAGAGCGTGCGTATAATTAGTTCGACATAGCTTGATGAGAACGTATGGCGTAACAACCCACAATTCCCAGGTCTAACGGTGGAGAGGGAGCGAGACAGGCGCGTGGCCGACCACCACCAGAGCGACGCGGAGATGCAGCAGACGTGCGCCAGCAGCAGGAACACGCTGTACTACGAGCAGCTGCACCAGAACGCCACGTACAAGCTGTCGGAGCTGCTGCGCGACAAGCCCTTCGCGGCGCTGGCGCCCGCCTGCAAGGCGCGCATGCTGGCGCGCACCTGCGACGAGCTGCTGCAGAGCCGCGCCGTGCTGCGCCAGCTCGACGCCTCGCTCGACCACCTGGCGCAGCTGCGCCGCGACCGCTACCTGCTGGACGCGCGCATTCGCAAGTAATACTACTTACTTTGTAATCCTCTATAACGCCAACAGCAACAAACATACAAAAACAACATTAAACATTTATTTCCATTTCATCAGAGTCCGCGCGCTTCAACAACGGAAAGCTCGTGCCGAAGCAACGGAACGACAACAGGCGCTGGCGTTGGAACGAATGCAGCGATTAGTGGATATACCTACTTATGATACTGGTATGAAATATGTTATTATTTACGACATTATCTGCAGCGTTGAGTTACACCACCTAAAAGCGAATAACGGAGTTTTTTGACACTTAAGTTTCTTTTGGCTTTTCTGCTATATGCGGGGAGTGAAATGAAAAATATTTTTTTTAATATTTATGTATTGGTATTGGTCCGTGGCCCTTTTTTTAGTTTTTTTTTTTTATTAATTTGACCGAAATGCAATGTTTTTGAAGTTATAGACCAGGAAGTGAAAATAATTACAATATAAATACTAGATGTAATAAAAATCAGCTTCAGGTTATATGCCGCACACAGCAGAGTAGGCAGAGGGAACGCCGAATTTCACACTGTAAACGTGACTGATTGTGTTGTGCTCCTGCGCCACGATTGACCTAGATTTAATAATATGCCTAAAATAATAGATTAGTAATGCAGTCGTAACAATGAAACAAACAAAACCTTTTAGAAAAGTAGAAATGCTTTTGATTACATATAGTATGCTAAGAATTTCATTGAATAGAAAAGCTATGTAGATTTCAAATTATAATGGTAAATACTAACTGAATACAAATCAATTTTAATTTACTTAATAATTTATTTAAACATAATTATAATTTTTAACAACAAAAACCGACTTCTTCAATTTCAACCCGGTCCCATAATCAGAAGTTTACCAAACTTTCATCAAACTATCCTTGAAGTGTATCTTTTCCAATAACAAAAGAATCACCGTAGCCGGTTGGCATATTGAGTTATTCGTCCATTTGTCGCGCCCATACCTAATGCAAATTAAGACGTGATTTGCTCATGGTTATCATTGTCGGGAATAGACACAATTAAAATGGCACCACACAGGAAACATTACCTTTCAAATAAAAAAGAATCATTACAATCAGTTCACACAGTCAAAAATTCTGAGGTAACAAACAAAAAAGAAACAAATAGTCCAATTGATAATATCCTCTAAAAGTCGGTTAAAAAACAGAATTGACCATTTGGAACTAAATTCTATCAATTGAGTCATAAATCTCGTTAAACGCTACGCGATAATTAGTGACAGCATTTGAAACTAACGTTTTTAATTTAATATATTTTTTACAGACACTTCAGAAAAATCGGAAACACCCAAAAAGCAAGAGAAAGAGCTGTCACCAGACAAACCACAAACGCCATCTCCATTTAAAGACACGCCAGAAGAAAGTGATAAAGAACTATCTCCTCTAAAAGACTTATCCAACGTGAAAAAAGAGATATTAAATAATAATAAAGAAGAAACACCCGACGTGAAGATAGATAAGGACAGCGTTATGGGGGATGAGGGCCTGAGTGATTTGGAGAGTGAGGGTACTCAACCGGAGGAGGTGATTATTTTATTATTGGTGCTTTGTTTTTTTTTGGTTCTAGCTGTACACTCCCGGAAGTACCAGGTATTGGTACTTTTTACCATATATGGAACCTAGGGAACCTAGTATGCGGAATTCAATGTTGTGGTTTCTCTTGTTATTAGGTGGAAGATATAAAATTAATTCCCCTTAGTAATTACTGAACCCACAATCTTATAGTTTATCTTTAAATTGAAATATTTATATTTAAATTGTTTTGCGCCACGACTGGTCTCAAACTCATTGATAGTGCTAAAAGCTTTATCTTACAAAAAGAAATGGGAAAGAGTATATTATTGCAACATAATTAATATATAAATAAGCAAAGATTTTTTTTTTTTCGTAAAAAAAGCTTCGCTGGCACACACATATAATATATATGTGTATGATATACAATTACAACTCGCCTCATCCGAAGAACAAGGTCCTATTAGCAAAAAAGTGCCGTAAAAGTGTGTATTATTGTTCAGATGAATCAAATTATTTAATTACTTGATCACATTAAAACATTACCTAATATCTCTTATATCGCACGCAGGATGAAGATAAAAACCTGACATCAGAAGAGTTATCCCGTAAACTAGAGAAGCTTATTCGTCAATCGGAACAACAGTTGATAGCTCTCGCAGCCGGTTCACACGCACTGAGAGCGACTTGCTATGGACAGGATAGGTTTGTATTGTTTTTTTTACTTCACATTGTACTTCACAGGGTAGGCAGGGGAACCTGGAAATCTAGTGTCAAGACACTCCGTTTCCATCAAGACATTTCCTACTTTCCGCCGAGTTCTGGCGGCGTTGCGTTTTGAGAGTTAAACTCAACGCTGCGCTTTGCCTCATTACCAGCAAGTAAATAAAAAATATTAAAGATTTGTTTTTCCCGTATGGCAATCGAACCCACAACAACATGTCGCATTTATAGTCGCACAATATTCGCTGAATATTTTGATATTAACCCTATTTCAGATACTGGCGTCGCTACTGGTCTCTGGGCAAAGCGGGAGGTGTATACGTAGAAGCAATGGAGTCAGCTCAACCAGAAATATTACAATATCACGCCAAATTAGAACAGGATGCTATTAATCCACCGCCTAAAGTTAAGAAAGGTTCGTTTTTTAGTGTGTCTGAAATATAGTTGAAAGTATATTGTGATATATTGCCCTTATTTGATGAGATGGATGGGTACATTAAGGAGGTAATACATTTTAAATTTGACATCACTGTGTCAAATTTGTTGAATTTCATGTCCACGCTCTTATAGACAGGACGCGGCGTTGAGTTCCTCCAGCCAACATGCTCGAAAATTGGACGAAAAGTAGAGAATAGACTATTTAATCCTTTTTTTTCGACTTGGCTTTATTGCTGTTGACCTAGGATGGTCTTTACAGCGTCACCGGGCGGGAAGGGGCGAGAGAAGCTCGCCCAGTATTTGGTTCCCTGTTTATTTTAGTAAGCGGAAAAAATGTGAAGTGTGTTTTTTTATGAATTACACTTACTACATTTCATCGCCCACAGCCTGAAACTCAAATACCAAAATATATTTTATTTTTTTCCAGTAAAAGAAAAATTCGAACCTAAACTATTCGACGATGATGAGCCACAACTACAAATAGATGAAGAGGCTGAAGCATTAGAACTGAAAAGCATTAAGAGTGAACTCAATTTAAGTGACAGAACTCAAATTATAAAATACGAGCCCAATGTTACGCACGGAGCTTGTAAAGTTGAAGGTAGCTATTATTTTCATAATGTCGTTTTTATTTTTTTTATTTTCAATGTATTATTTTTATATATATTTTTAATTAGTTTGTTAATCACAGTATTTTTATAATTTTTTATTTTAAATAGTGACAAATAAGGTTTATATATAAGGGTAAATAGACTGGAAACCTAGGCTATGTAAATATGTACACAAATTAGATTTTATTTCAAATATGAACACTCTTAGTTTGAGTAAATTGTTTTTGTTTTGATATATTAATATATACTGAATTACTAGTTTTTTTTTTTGTTAAATTTGTCACTAATGTTAAAAGGTACATTTTTTATTAAAAATATATTTTCCACCACTAGGTTCAATAAAAATGGAAGAGAAATACATCCAACAGAAACAAAGTAACGAAGAGGAAGATATGCTGGACATAGAAGACTCCATTCCTACTGCGTTTTTAGTTCAAAAACCAACGCACAAACCTCTATACGCCACCCAAGCAGAGCCAATGGACAAACCTCAAGAAATAATCAAGGTTGAAAATGTCGCTAAAGAAGAGGAGCCAGAAGAAAATAAAGATAACTTAGTAAACAATTTAGAAGAATTACGCAAAATGGCGGAAGCCGTTTCCTCGCAACTTGATGCCGCCAAAAAGGCGGAAACGGAAAAAGCTGAAAAAGAAGCTAAAATAGAACCAGAAGTCAAAACAGAAGTAATGGAAGCGGACACCGCTCACGCGCTCCTTTATACCAAGATGATGGAGGGCAAATGGTTTTCAATATTAAGACACGAGAATTCATTTTTAACTAGTATAAATGACGATAAAACCATCGATGTGCCGCCATTTTGTGACAACGAGCACACTTGTAATGAAGTTGTCAACTGTCAAGGGCATAAGTGGGATGTGTCTAATAATTTGCATTTATTGAATGATCCCAGCTTATTCACTTTAAATTCGATGGTGACTAGTGTTCAAGTGCCGTCGTATAATGTGTACACGGACTCCAGCTTGACCATGTCAGGCTTGGACCAGGATATGATGGATGCGAGTATGAACAAAGATGGCGCCCGTGAACCGGAAGTCGAGGAGAGTAAGGAGCCGGTGAGTTTGTTTTTTTTTTAAATTAATTGTTACAAAGTTATTAGCACTTTTGCATTGTTTGGTTTTTTAATTTAATGTTAAATTATATTAGTTTTATTACGAAACTTTGCTATTTCGCGTTTTTTATTGGCTAATATTTAAGTAAAACGTAATTCAAGTATAAATAACATCATTACGTTTTTCCCTGCTATGGAGGGAGAGAGATCGTTAGGGACACCACCCTCTGTTTTCCGCCTAATTCGGCAGAACTCAAGTCGTGGTTTTATGTACCAGAGTAGAAAAATGAAAATAATTGATATATAATCACTGTTTTGAATCGAATCCACAATCGTGGCTTATTCTCCAAAAATAACATTATAAATTTTATCCAAACAGGAAAACGACCTAGAAAAAGAACTTCAAGCGGACACCCTCAAGGAGCAAACGAACAAAGCAAAAGCAACAGGTCTTTCCAGCCTCGGCGTGCTGAACTTCAACGCGCTCTCCACATACGTGACGTGCGACAGCCCCCCGCCCATACACATGTCTGTGGAGGAGATGCAGCAGCTGGAGGTGGTGAAGGTCCAGGGTCTGCCCAAGAGGGTGGAGGGGAAATATGTTGAACGGGACAACAGGTAAGTTTAGTTCTACTAGACGTGTTAAGCGTAAAAAAAAGTAATCCATAATTCACACTAAGGAAAGGTATAATAATTTGAATGTAACAAGACTCAAACCAGCTATGTAACTTTAGGTTCCTGCTAGCTTAAATATTTATATTGTGTAAGCTTTAAATTATTAGCTTTACGCTGTATCTCGCACACAGCAGGGTAGGCAGAGGGAACCTTGTGTTAAGATACTTTGTTCCCCACTTTCTGCCTGCGCCTGTGCCTGCTTCTGGAGGTATTGCGTGTTGAATGGCAAAACTCAAAAATTTTTTTCAAGATTTTATTTTTTTTTAATTTAAATTATCAAATTGTATATTTGTAATATTATATGTTTGCCCGCTCAGACACGGCTGGTGGCGTATAACGGACGCGGAGCAGCTGAAGGCGCTGCTGGACGCGCTGCACTCGCGCGGCGTGCGCGAGCGCGAGCTGCACGCCGCCTTCACGCAGCACATGCCCACCTTGAACAATAAGGTATGGATAGTTCATTGTAAAGTGTCAGGTAATCTCTATTATTTTGCTTATTGAATTAATAAATATTTTTTACTGGTAATGGTGTTTTATAGCGACCAAATTTTATGTACTAGTAATTAAGATACAGAATATATAAGAATCACAAACTGTACAACAATAATGATGAGGCCGGTCGTGGCGCAGCGGCACGAGGTGTGACTGCAAAACCGACTGGTTGTGGGTTCGATCCCCACTCGAGGAGATGAAATATTTACTTAAATTTATATTTCCATTTTCTTCGCTCTGGTATCGAGGTTAAGCGCGGCGTTGAGTTCTGCCACTCAACACGCAATGCCTCCAGAATTCGGCAGAAAGTGGGGAACGGAGTGTCTTAACACTAGGTTCCCTCTGCCTACCCTGCTGTGTGCGGGATACAGCGTGAAGCTAATTTTTTTACAACAATAATGGCGTTTCCTATCGCTCTCCGCCCCCAGCTGTACATCGACAAGGGCGACGCGAGCAGCCAGCTGGACGCGACGCCCGCGCCCGCCAGCCCGCCGCCGCCCGACGACCCCAACACGTTCTGCGCGATCACCGCGCGGCGGGTGGACATGCATTTATTATCTATGGTAAGCTTTTTTACTTTACTACTAAACGCTGCATACATTCTTGTTACCAAAGTGAATAAATGCATATATTGTACATCCCCTAGTGGCAATAGTACTTAAAACGTTATGTTTACAGCCACACGTTATGTCATTGCGCTACGACGGCAAACGGTTATGTTAAGTTGCGCCCCGAAATGGTTGATATACGTAACTCGGTTTCGCATTTAAATTACTAATGGTTTCGTAGTGTAACTCTGTTTCGGTATATTAAGTCAACTAGAAATACTGCACACACATTAGGGCACTCTGGTAGTACTGCATTCGCACTCAGAGTATTCAAGGACGCACAAGTGCTAATGCAAACGCTTTCAGTTTTTAAGAAAGTACTAGTGTGATACGCGCTTTAAATAATTGTATATAAAATTAGATGAGTTAAATCAATCGATGACTGTAATGTGAGTTGGGTGTCTTCAATACGTAATGGTGCAGGTGGAGGCGCTGGAGGAGCGCGTGGCGGCGGCGTCCATGCAGGTGAAGGGCTGGCGCGCGGCGCGCCTGGCGCTGCCGGCCGCGGCCACGGGCGCCGAGATCGTGGCGCGCGCGCGCCACAAGCTGGCCTCGCTCGAGGCGCACGTCGAGCGCCGCTACCTCAAGCCGCCGCTCGTGCACAGGTGAGACAACATCTCTTCTACTTTTACTTCATTTTTTCTAATAATTATGATATCATTTTAGTATAAAGATAGTCTTGTCATCCTTGTGATTGATATTTTATGAAATATAGGAAATAAAAACCAATTTTTAAATGGTATTATTAAATTATACAGAGCCTAAATTCTACAAAATTTCAAATTCGATATTTTTTTTTTATTTTGAGATTGCATTGCATAAAGTAGAACACAATAATTTAACAAAAGAACACTAATGTATACATAACGAAGGCCATCTTGCAGCACGACCGAGGCGACGCTGGGCGCCGTCCTGCAAGCGGAACACGGAACATCCGCTTCGCCCAACGATCAACCCACTGAAACTAAGAGTGAGTACAATTTTTATATATTTTTTAACATTAAATTTTGACAAACATTCTTGGAACATTAAAAAAAATATTTAAAATTATATAAAAGAATAAAATTTTCATAATAACTAAAATGTAAAAATTAATTTTCATTAAAAATAAACAAGAATAAATTTTATTATTTAAAAGTAGTATATTGCCTTTTCTTCATGGGGGTGAAGATTCTATATATCTATATTAATATTAGACTCTATATTTCTATATTAACCACATCCAACAAAAAAAACTGATGATTTAGTAATTATATAGATAAATTATATAGATGAGGAACAATAAGGAATATCTTAAATGTTCATCATCTCGAGAGTTGAAAATGTGAGTTGACTATTCTCTATCAATAAAACTATTTATATAATATTGTGTTTTATTTTAGAGACCAGTGCCGCAGCGGCACGAAGTGTAACTGTAACCTGTAACCGACTGGTTGTGGGTTCGATCCCCACTCGAAGAGATGAAATATTTACTTTAAATTTATATTTCCATTTCTTCGCTCTCGTGTCGAGAGCCTGCCACTCATCACGCAATGCCTCCAGAATTTGGCAGAAAGTGGGGAACGGAGTATCTTAACACCAGTTTCCCTCTGCCTACCCTGCTGTGTGCGGGATACAGCGTGAAGCTGGTATTACATTTCAAAGTACTTTCTCTGCAATATAGGTTCGGGCGTGGCTCGCGGGCTGTCCCAGTGGCGCGAGGCGGTGGCGCGCTGCAACACGTCGGCGCAGCTGGCCATGCTGCTGCGCGCGCTCGAGCACGCCGTCGCCTGGGACAAGAGCATCATGAAGGCGGTATGTATCGCACATACGACCATACAGGTACCTATTACAGTATTGTAAAACTGAGTAGTTTGTTTGATTGAACGCTCCTATCGCAGCAACTAAAAAAATATATGACAGTAGTCTGTCCGTGTAAATGTGTAAAAAAATATTATGAAAGTGCTAATTGAACCCACAACCATTGTGTTTACAGTCAGACACTGCCTCATTACGTCACTACTACGACACTACACTACATCCAAATGTTTAATTCTAACTTACTTAAACGACGCACCGTTGCATACTCCTTTTACAAAAGGATTTTTGGTAGATGCTGTTAATGCGTAGTGCACTATCAATATTTTTTCTTTCTTACTTTTGCTATCTCCTAATATTATTTATTTTTTTGCTTCACACTATACTACATGCAACAAGATAGGCATAGTGTAAAGACACTCTGTTTTCCATTCCACAATTTTCGAAACGTTGCGTATTGAGTGGCGGAACTCGAACGCCGACTGTTGATATCTTTATCGATTTTATTATATAGTAATATTTATTAATAATGTTTTTTTTTCTTTTAATAGAATTGTCAGTTCTGTTTGTGTGGTGATAACGAAGACCAGCTATTACTGTGTGATGGATGTGATAAAGGTTATCACACTTATTGCTTCAAACCGAGAATGGAGAAGATTCCAGAAGGAGATTGGTAAGAATTATTTGGTTTTTGGTTCTTTTTTATTGTTAATTTAACAATAAAAAAAGTAATTTGTATACAAAGTGAATTTAAAGAATAATTCTGCATTTGGAGAAGAAGGAGCAGTCTTAATGTATTTCAAAGGATGGTAAAAAGAAAGTTTCTTTTATTACATGTGATCTCATCTGTGGATGTGAGATCACATGTGTGAATGTGAGTTCAAGTAATAGTTGGGGTAGAATAATAGAATTATAAAAGTATAGACGTTAGTTTGACTGTTGATTTTACAAATGAAAAGTCACAAGAAAATATGATTGGTTTACCAACCACCACATTTTAATGTGTTTTATATCTAATTAAGATGTTATTTAACAATAAGACGGCTACAATAGACGGTGTGCGCAGGTACTGCTGGGAGTGCGTGAACAAGGCGCGCGGCGGCGGGCGCGAGCGCGTGTGCATCGTGTGCGGCGGCGCGGCGAGGGGGCGCGCGCTGCCCTGCGCGCTGTGCGTGCGCGCCTTCCACCTCGACTGCCACTACCCGCCGCTGCTCAAGGTACCCCCTCCCACTACATGTACACTACAAATAAACACTAAAACATGACCAAATATCATTTAATTAATAACTTTCAGATGCCACGAGGCAAATGGTACTGTTCCCAATGCATATCGCGCGCACCGCCCAAGAAACCCAGGAAAACAAAACGCGACACGAAACACAAGGACAAAGACAACAGTAACACCGATTTAGACTCCAGCATGGTGCCCAGGTAAGGGTCACTTTTAAACTCCTCCTCACTCCCTGGAGTGCCCCTGCGATTTTATACAGGCGACACAACAGTTTATTGTTTATATTAGTGAATATAATATTAGTAATAATATTTAAAACATACATAAATTTAATAATATAAATATAATAATAAGATAATATATATACACACATGCACACACACATACACACAAACATACATACACATACATATATATATATATACACACACACACACATATATGTACACATACACAATACATATATATTATTTATGGGTAACTTGGTAACTATTTATTAAGACATTTCATCCCCACGGCACATAGAAACATTGGGTATTATTAAGTTAAATGGCAGACCTAAACGCCACAGTTGTCGTAGTTTTTATATTTAGATATATTATGCCTATATAGTATTTTTTTTAATATGAGTTGTTAGGCGCCCCAGATTTTTGTTGTCCGTGCCTTTTTTATTATTGATTGGTTAAAGTTGTTGTAGATTTCTTTTTAAAATGTAAAGTTAACATCTATATTTTGAATGGTCAGCCTTTTTGTCAATATTCGACTTTTGTTCGTTGGTCATATTCATTGAGGTGCAATTAGTTGGTTACGTAATATTTTTTATTGCGTCCTCATCTCTGTAGGAAATAGCCATTTTCATATTGTGTTCCACTATGTCAGTCACGGAACCTTCATCAACCTGCCGATAGCGTCTTCCTCGTCAGTGTAGTAAATGCATCCTTTTATATGTCTTGTTAAAGCGACAACAGCGTGTGATATGCTGTCGTGTAGGGTGTTATTACTGGCTTTAGTTTGGATGATTACTACAGATTCGTATGTAAGTCCCTGAGATTCGTTGTTAGTCACGGTGTGCGAGTTCTTCACAGGTGCCGCTTTGAGATAATGCAATAGTTAAGTTAGGATAATATAAAGATAACAAATATAATGTTTAATATTATTTTTAATATTTATTTCTATTTTTATGCATTATAATAAATATTAATAATAATTGAAATAAATATTAAAAATGATATTAAACATTCGTTCAATCATTCAAACGTTTGTTTGTTTATTCAAACGTTACTAGTAAAATAATAATTTTGTACATACAATGTGATAACATTTCAGATTTTCAAAAATTATACTGATTATTCTAATTATACTAAAAAAGTAATAAATTAAATTATATTGATGTAGATATTTATTTATGACTAAAAATGTTTGTATAACATAATAGTATTTGAATTATAACTTTTCTTTCATCCCCCAGCCCTGCCTCCCACGCTTCAACATCGACAACAGCAGAGGAGTGTCCGATCACTACGCAAACAGACACTACGGAAAAGTTAGACGAGTCACTAATAGAGACTGCTACACTGACGCCTACGCCCACTCTCACACCCACTGCAACTCCCGTTTCTATGAATATGTCTGTGAATAGTCAATTAAGTAACAGTGGGCTGAGTGGGGACTCTGAGAACGGATTGAATCATCATACAGGTTTGTGACGTCACATTATTTAAATATATATTTTATAATTCGAAGCTTAGTTTCGCCTATCTATATGTGAAACTACACAGAGGAAGCTTATGTCAAGATGTTTTGATTTTCGATTATTGTGTGTTAAATAGCGAAGCACAACGCCGCGTTTTGTCTTTTTTACCAAAGTGAGAAAATGGAAACACTTTTTTTCTCCTGACTGGGAATTGAATCCAAAACCGTCATGTTTACAGTCAGACCTGGGCATGTGTGTAGAACTTTTTGTAGGATCATATAAAAATAACATTAGTTCCGCGAATATCAGTAGTTTGGAAATTATAATTATAATTCTTTTAATTATTTTAGAAAAATCTCTCCCGTCACATAACCCATACTAACTGGTTAACTCTTCAACCAAACACCAACTTCTTGTGTTCAAGTGTTTGAAATGTTTCTAGACTCAATTATGACAAAATAAAAACATTTTGCACAAATAATAAGATAAATCAACTATTTTGTCTAACTTAACACGATGTTCTACTCAACAGCACCAGAAATACAAGAAGACGGTCCTCCACCGGAAAAGCGACGAGCGTTACAGTTCCCGAGCAACGGCGCCCTACACGATGATGGCGATGCGGTAGACGGACACGGTAGGTCGTGGGTTCGAATACCATTTTATATATTTCTTAATAGCTTAAGAGTATAGGTTAATTTGTCATTTAATTGTATTTTTTAAAAGAAATAGGATCAAACTTAAAATTAACATGATATGTTGAAGATCCTCTGAATTAAAACTGCAGCGCAGCGTCGCTCCTACCATATACGATACTCAACAGTTTAAGAAATGTACTCAGCGTCGTTCCTATCATGTATGTACACAACAGTACACTGTAGTGTATACATACACATAAAAATATTAAAACAGTGACAGGAAAAATACATTTTATTTTACCTTCACGCTTTATACCGTGTAAAGCTGGGAAAGTCAAAGGGAACCTGGGAACCTAGTGCTAAGACACTCCGTTTATATTAAGGCACTTCCATTTTTTCGCCGTAATTTGGGAGTTAGTGTTGTTTAGTGGCTGAAGTCAACGGCACGCTTTGCCTCGTTTCCAGAGCAAAAATAGGAACTTCGTAACATATTTTTTTTGCTGACAAAAGCTATTTAGGATAAGTATATCGGAAAAACTAAATCTTACTACGTTAATGGGAATTGAACACAAAGTGATCTTGTGCACATTTATGTCAGAATCAATGACAGATAATGAAAATGGAAATATTCCATCAATCGTTGCATTCAACCTTTTTTTTGTTGTAATATACACAGATTTTAAACAATAAATTGTATGTAGTTTTTTATTATTTGTTTTTTATATTACAGTAGATGAACATGAATCGGAAAATTTGCCGCTTTTGTCTCGAGCCAAGAAAGATAAAAGCTCAGCGAAGAAACTTATTAAGGAATTACAGTTTTGCAAGTAAGTTACATTTTAATTTTTTAGGAAAACGTGAAACTAAAATATTGAATATTTTCAGAGTGACCATGACTTGTCGATTGTACTATATAAGCAATATCTTATAACTTTTTAACCTGAAAGTAGAGAATACAGTGCCTTTAGCTTTATTATCTTTCTGCCTGCCCTGTTATATGGAAAGAAACGTAAAAAATAACAAACAAAATTTGAACCAGGAACCTTCTCTGTGAAATGGAATGCCACGAGCACGCGTGGCCGTTCCTCGTGCCTGTCAACACCAAGCAGTTCCCGCAGTACAGGAAAGTTATTAAGTGTCCCATGGATCTGTCCACTATCAAGAGGAAATTACATGATTCTATGTAAGTATTGTAAGTTTTGTGTGAAAGTTGTATGTTTGTGTATGTCGGAGACAATTGACAGATATTTAGATTTTTAGCTCAAATTAAATGTCTCAAATTAAATGTTTGTTTTATTATAGGTAAATATATTTTATTTTGCTATCTGTCACGACTAGAAACTTTGTTTAAATCCCAAATAAATGGATAAGTAATAAAAAATAATAATATGAAACTACTAATTATATTTTTCTTACGTCCCGCTTTTGTGGAAAGTCCTGCTTTTTTAAATAATTGCTTTTTACGTTCATTTAATCTCTCCTTCATTCAAGCGCGGCGTTGAGTTCTGCCACTCAACACGCAATGCCTCCAGAATTCGGCAGAAGTAGAGGAACGGAGTGTCTTAACATTAGGTTCCCTCTGCCTACCCTGCAGTGTGCGGGATACAGCGTGAAGCTGCTTTATTTAATCTCTCCTTTCCCTGAGATAAATTCTGGCAACACTGGTAGAAGGATAGTTAGAGGGAAAGATTACGTTTTTTTATGTGCTTATTACTTTAAATTACAGTAGGAAATCAGTAAACAGGACTAATTGTTGTTTTTAAACATTTAAATATGTATTCTCGAATTTGGATTAAATGTAGAGTATAGAATGTCTTAACAATAAGTTATCTTTACCTACTTTCTTCTATGCGGGATTAAGCGTGAAAAAAAACACTGTTCTAATATTTTAACATAATTCTTTCAGCTACAAATGTAAAGAAGAATTCGCATCTGACGTTCGCCTGATATTCAGCAACTGTGAAGTATTCAACGAGGACGATAGTCCAGTCGGCAGAGCCGGACACTGCATGAGACAGTTCTTTGACCAGCGCTGGACTAATGTTTGACCACGCCTAGACCCACGACCACGACCACTACCACTGCCCGATACTTTGTCATGTCCGTTGACAGGGGAAGAAGGAGGAGGAGGGAGTGTTGTACCATTTACCACAGTGTCCTCTATATGGAATAAAAGAATTGAAAAGTAGTGTCGTCACTAGTATAGTACTTATATTCACTTGTATGTATAGAATACTTCCACTCTCAAATTTATTTTTGTATCAACTTTTGTATCTCCTGTTTTTATTGTTTATAATCCCACTGTGACTTTCTTGCATACAACTCCTATGTTCATACAAATAGTGGAGAAAAACAACTCCCTTCTTACAGACCGAGGCGTATTTAGTCTTGAATTTGATACAAAAATAACCTTACATACCAAAAAAAAATCATATTAATCAAATTTATACCTCTCTTACAAACATTACTGGCTAAAAAAAAATATTGAGCAGTGCATGGAGAATGGAGTGTCTTAATACTCCATTCCCTCTGCCTACCTTGCTATATGCGGGATATAGCGTGAAGCTAAAAAAAATATAATAGTGTCTAATGAATTTCACAAAGCTTACACACTTTTTTCCATTTTCTATCCTCAATATGAATTAAGAGGACAATACATATACAAGAATATCTACCTTATAGTAAATCGTGACGTCACTACTCATATTTGTTTTTTTTTTAACTTTTGTATCAATCTTTTTTTTATATTTATGACAACGAAAACAATAATTGGTTAAATTAGTCTATTTTACATATAAAAAATTCAAAATATATAGAATTTCTATTCTGCAGCTCTGTGGTCCATTAATGTTGCCAAATAGTGTAGAGATTTTGAATGAATGTATTTAAAAAAAATAATGATTGATTTTTTTGTATTTGTAATGTTTAAAAAACTTTAGTCTGCGGCTAGAAAAAAAGGCTTGGACTTTTACGAACTTATCATGTCAAATCATTTTCTCGTTTAGAAAAAAAAGTAAAAGCTGGGCTTTTTTTTAATACACATTATTGTGTGTTATTTATATTATGTATAAAGAAACGCGTACGGATATGACGTCAATACTGAAAATGACAATAAAACACGAACATGACAAAATATAATATTAATTATATAATTATTTAATAATTTAGCTGTAAACCACTACATTTAAAAATATAACTGGATTTTTGTTTCTATCGTACACAGATTATAAAAAAATATTTATAGACCTTTTTTATCCGACTGTATGCAAAGGGGTAATGTGTTTTTTGTATACTATTATAAATAAATGTATTAACATTCCTAAATTGAATTTTGACAAACAAAGTCATCGGATTAGACATGTATATTATGAATCTCATGTAAAAATGTGATTTTATTATAAAGAAAAAAAATATACGCACACGCGTTATGTACAGAGTAAGCTAAGTATAGAGGTAATTAGTCGATGTTGTAATTTTTTTTATTATTTTATTATTATTATTATATATATAAATGATTTGCGTAGCAACGAAACAGTATTCTCTGCGTAAGTTTGACTGTAAATGTGTAGGTCTAACGTCCGTGGTTCACGGGTTCGATTCCCAGATCTTGAGGACTTTATTATAGAGTGTAGTGTAGGCCTAAATGATTGAGTATAACTTAAATGACGTTGATTTTTTATCATTATTTTGTATTTTTTTTTCTTAATTTTGTGTAATAATACGCTTTTGAATCTGATTTTTAATTGAAATTGTGTAAGTTTTTAAAGTACTGTAAGTAATAATGAATGTGTCGATTTTTTTAATGATAACTATTAATAATTAATATTTATTTATGTGAATTCCAAATTGTAGTACTTAATTTTGCATTGTTCACTCAATTCGGGCATTATTCGGACGATTTTTTTTCTATTTAAGTATTTTTTTAATATTAAAAATGTTCACAACCTCTGTGTACATCGCATTTGCTTTAGTTTACGCCATTCCTGCACAAACTTATAATTATTATTATTACTTTACTCGAGTATTTGCTAGTATTAATTAGCATTTTTTGTTAACTGAACAGATTGACGGACTTAAATTATTATATATAGATGTAAGCCGGTAAACGTCTCGGAAGTCGACCGTGTATGAAATATTATAGTTTTATGTTGTGTGAAATGATTGATTTTAACTATAAAATGGATATATAAATTATATATACGAATAAATGATTAATTTTTTGAAGCATCTTTGCCTTATGTTTTTATTTTTACCAACCTTTCCATATATCAATAAAAAAATTGAGTATTTACTTTTAATGTTATGATTGGAAAATGTGTCCAATTTCCACATTTTATACAAAATCCTATTTGGTATCGTTGTTAAGAAATCTTATTTACATGAATACCGAGTCATTTAATGGAAAATTAATTTTAAAAAATACATCATCGAGCATATCATCCTAGATTAGATTTAAGCTTATTTCATTATTTGTCAGTGATTTAAAAAAAAATATTTATAACTTTATAATTTAGTGCGACATTTCTTCATGTGAATGTGTAAATTCAAGTAATTCGATATAAAAATATAGTGTTTTTTTATCTTCACCACTTTAAATGTTTTAACTACTTACTCTATAAAAGCCTAATATAAATCAAACCAAACAAAATAATAAATAAAATTTTCTTTGTAAAATAAAACATTATTTGTCAAGAATGTCACACACAGACACAAACCTAACAAATCATTCATACAAATAGATATAGTTTAGAAAGAAATGAAGAAAAGTTGCATTTATAATACAAGATCAGTGTGGTAAGAAATTAGGATAAGTAGTATACTTGGCAAGCATGTACAGTAGATATGGAAGATACGAGATGGATGTGGAAATGCGTATTGCTGCCGGTTACAGGCTTAACGGAGCCTTAGCTGCGTTGATGAGACGGCGAAACGTCAGCACAGCTGCGCGTTTGGGCGTACACAATGCAGCTTTGGTACCGACTCTGTTATACGGCAGCGAAACGTGGGTATTGGAAGAAAAGAAAAATGAATACCGTGGAGATGTGATCTCTTTATAGCATGGATGCACAGACCGCGGCCCGCCGGTCTATTACTGGTGGCCCGCCGACAGCAAAAATAATACTCTCGTACATTCGAAAAACATTGAATTCTATTCCAGAATAAAATCAAAAAAAAATATTAGCTATATATACTTCTGGCGGCCGGCTGTCCATCAGTTCATGATTTGCCCGAGTGGCCCCTAGTCTTAATAAGTCTGTGCAACCATGCTTAGTAGGATATGGCTGATCGAATTCTCAATAAAGACATACACAGAATCCTACAGGTACTAGCGAGGATGTCACGGTGGGAATGAAAAACGTGAAAACTGAGCTGGTTTGGGCACGTCGAAGTGATGAAAGAATGGCAAAAAAGAATTGTGTTAAAAAGTGAGCGGTTAGAGAGGTCTCGGTTGACCTTCGAACAGTATTAAAGATACTGGAGGAAGGAACGAGAGGTTGAAGATAGTGGACAAGGTGAAAGTCCGTTCCCTCTGACTGCTAAGTTAGAAAATAGGTAATTGCTTAAAATAGAACAAAATATGTCTTTCTCGTTTTGGTGTGTTTTTTGAGAATGAATATGGCAAATTGGCAATATCTAATAATATGGATAAAATCGTGAAGAAAAAAATTCTAGGTAAATGTAAAAAATATACCTTTGATGATTTATTTTTTTAGGTTTAGGTTTGTAATATTTTACCCTATATGTCTCTCTCCTAAAAGGAGCTAAAACACTTCCACAAGAAATTTATTCACTTGCCAAATCAATTAAATTCACCAGTGATTTAAAATATATTTTCTTTTGGCTTGCTTTTCTTTGTGCATTTTTATTAGTGCACATTTCAATATTAAAATCAACTTGTAAATTGATACCACTTTTTTATTGAACAGAGTTAATTTTGCAAAGAATTGCTCATATAAATCAGGAGATACACATAACATCAGGAGGTACAAATAAAAAAGACCATCAGGCATACAGTAAAATATTTTATTCCACAATAATAGTTTACAATAGTAACAATATATCTTATACATATGTTATTAATTAATCTTTATCAGCCTGAGCTTGGGCTTTCTTCGCTTTGGCTCGTCTCTGACTTCTCTTCTTGTTGAGAGGAACACTTCCCATTAATTTTCCAGATTTCTGTAGAGCTACCATTTTTGCTGCTTTCCCCTGTACAATTATAAAAAATATTTTTACTATATTAATAAAGAATGAGAGTCGTTCGAATTATTATTTTTCACGTTTTACTACACAATGTTGAATGGCGGAACTCAACTATTATAACTAACTATAACTAACTTATTAGCGCGATGATTGTTATTTTCATTGTCCATTGGAAATATTAATTATATTTAAATTTTTGATGAGTTCCGCCACTCAACGCGCGATGTCTAATACGAGCGAGGATGTAAGACTAGGTTCCAGCTGCTTACCCAACCCTATAAGACAAAATGCTATATGACAAAAAATAAAAACAATTAAAGACTATTATTACCTTGGCCTCGGTCTTGCTAAGTTTGCTGTTCTGTTGCACCGAGTACAGCACGTTGATGCGTTTGTTGGCCATCATCGAGTGGTGCTTCGAGAGGGCCAGCTACAACCAAACACTGCTTTAGACTTTTTTTATAGATATATTTATTAAAAATGGTTCTTGTCTGTTATTTGCTCTAACACAATTTATTATTTATAATATTTTTGTAGACCTGAATATCTATTGTAATAGTATTAGTAGTATAGAATATGTGTTTGTTACCAAAATAAAATCAATAAAACACAAACTAAAATTATTACATAAATACTGAACGCCTGCAACACGCCAACAGCGCGGACTATTAGTAAGTAGTAACTATTAGTAAGTAGTAGTAAGCTGGTTAAAATAGAAAAAAAAAAAATGTGTTGTATAGTCCATTCAACAAGTAAGACTATAATGCTATCACTTTAAATCGTTTCGACGTTGGCCACTGTACTTATGGTTACTAGGGCGCAAAACCGTAAAAAACTTAATATTTTATATACAATATATACCTCATAACTAGGCTCATTTTTCAGTTCCACATAAGCTATAGCAGATTTCTTTTCTTCGGTCACCTTGGGTATCCTCACATCCACGATATGGTCTTTTAAATCAGAAAAATGTTCCATAATCTGTAATATTAAAAAATAATTTAGAAACTACTAATACCAAAAGAATGAAAATTTAAAAATAAATTAGTTAACATATCTATATAGCGCGAGACATAATTAAACTTAATAATCACAAAACAGTTTAAGAAACGCTTTTTAAATATTTTCGGCAAATAAGATTAAAGCCAGTCATGGCGCAGGGGCACAAACGTGTGACTGTAAGCGCACACAACAAACAACGACAGGAAATGAAATATTTTCATTTCTTCTTTCTGGTCACGCGGCAAAGCGCGGCGTTAAGTTCCGCCACTCAACACTTGCTGCCGCCAGAATTCGACTGAAAATATAGAACGGAATGGAGTGTCTTAACACTAATTTCCCAGGTTCCCCGGACACAATGTAAAGCAAAAAAAAATGGGATGGTGATAAGTGGGCCTAAACTAGGGTTGTATGATTTTATCAAATTGAAAGAATAATCTTTTTCGGTAGACAAATCGGTAGACCTTTAAATTATATGGAACCATCTCTGAAGGGTTAACCTACCATACAAAAAAAATCTATAATTGAAATCCATTTATAATTTGTGGAGGAATTACATAACAAACCTGTTTTTTCGAAGGTGGCTAAAACATAAATATAAAAAGGCAAACAATAACTAACCTTTTCTCTATCGACATCAAGGGGCAAGTTACCAACAAACACAACATATCGTTTGGGCCCTTTAGCTTTTTTAATATCTTGTTTCACTTCACTAGTAGCACCTTCATCATTTTCTTTTTTATTTTCCTGCTTCTTTTTACTCTCTTTTTTCGCAGCACTATCACCATTTTCTTTTGAATCACCATTTTGTGGATTATTTTTAGCTTTTTTGTTCTTATTTTTTTTCTCTGTAACTTCAGTTGAATCGTTGGTTGCCTTTTCCATTGTCTGCCTCAACATGTTATATAATATTCTTATTTTTCTTAAACTGCCATCTTGTAAGTTTTCCTTGTCGTTCGCTAGAGATTTTATTTTATCGTGAATGAGTTCTGGTAGACCGTCTTCGGAAGTGCCTTTAAAATTATCTCTATATGTTTGTCGAATCCTACCTGCAAGTTTCAAAAAATTTTTTTGTTGAAATAATTACAATGTTATTAATGCATTATTGAAAGAAAGACATTTGAAATATTTTATGAAGCAGGACTCAAACACTCTTAGTTCAGTCCAAACTCTTGCCGCCAATTAAGCAGTTCATTCTAATTGAACTATGTAGAAATTTCTAGACACACTTTCTTGTGTAGTTTGTATTAATTACATTTATATTATATATTTTTTTATATTAATATAAGCTACACAATTTTCTACAAATATTTTTTTGAGAATCTGATGAATTTCAACTTAGTCAATGCTGCACGGCGGGCGAGATAAGAGGATCCTAGTATTAAGATTCTCCCTCTCTCTATACTCTCTATTCCCCACTTTCTATACAAATTCCAGACATTGTTGGTAATCTTTGACCTCTCAGAGTAGAAAAATAATAAAAACTATTTAATATTAATTAATTTCTACATTCCCTAAGGTAAAGTATTGAAAATGAAAAATTGCAAGTATCTTTTATTGCTGTTTTGAACTACTAAAATAGAACAATTACATACATTTAAAAATGCATAACTATTTATTTTAATTTAAAAAAAATAAATGTTAAAACTATATTTCTTAGACATTCTACATGTTGTATTTGGAGCGATAAAAAAATGGGCGAATTTATTATTACCTAGTGGTCATTGAATTTTCTCTGATTGGACATTGAACCCACAATTATCATATATGTATACATACATCCATTATACATACATTGAGGCCAGTTGTGACAAACTGACTAGTTGTGGGTTCAATCCCCACTCGAAGAGATGAAATATTTATTTAAATTTTATTATTGCAGGTATATTATTTTATTTTGTTATTGGAGGTATTCCTCCAGAATTTGGCAGAAAGTTAGGAACGGAGTCTCTTAGGTTCTAGCGTTCTAACAGGTTCTAGAGTTCTAACACTAGGTTCCCTCTGCCTACCCTGGTGTATGCAGGATACAGCATGAAGCTGATTTTTAATTTATACATACATTCAAATGCTGTCGAACTACGCCACAAGCCACAATGGCTTTAAGTAATGTCTTTTAAGTAAATAAATAATGTTAATATTTACCTTTTTGATTATTAGTCAATGAGACACTGAGAAATTTCGCCACAAAATCTTCATTTTTAAATATTGGATATTTTTCTGCAAATTCTGATGGCACACTTGGTGGGGCCTAAAAAACCAAAGAAATTAATTCTAGCTGTATCCTGCATAAACCATAGGAAGAAGGAAACTATAAGACACTTCTTGCTAGACAGCATGTTGAGTCGGCTCAATGTCTCACTTTGTCTACTAGAGCGAGAAAAAAAAAAGATTGTTACAACATGTGGAAATTGAACCCACAAATTTAGCATTTACAATCAGACACTGTCTCACTATGCCACTATAACCTCAATTTTAATAGGTTTTTAATTTAATAATATTGTTTTATATATACCCTATTTCCTTTTTTCACTGGTGATGAATTTTCTTTTTTCATTTTATCACTTTCTGCTTCTGCCTTAACTGCTGAACTTGCCGAAACTTTGAATGGTTTTTTATTCTTTTTCTTAGTCACCTTTGAAGGTGCACTTGGTTCCTCTTTAGGCGATTTCGGTTCCTTTTTTATCTTTATATCTTGTACTTCTACTTTTATAACTGGTGAAGCAGTTTTCTTTTCTTTAGCTCCATTTTTCTCAGGCAAAACAGCCGATTTTATAGCTTCGACTTTTACATCATTTAATTTATTTTTTGCTTTCCCTTTGTTTTTTGCTTTTGTAATAACAGGTTTGATAGATTCTTCCACACTATTTAAAATAAAAACATTTTATTAAAGAAATAATATATTTTATACGAATATGGCGAATGTTTTTAATAAATTTTAAAAGAAACTTACGGTAACTTCGCCATGAGGATTTTTGAGGTTATATCATGCGGCGCAAAAATGTTATGCTTCTAAAAATGCTTGAAACTTGTTGAGCTGGAAAGTTTCTAAAAACTGGAAAATAATAAATTACAATAAGATCAGCTCAAAAAGCACAAAACAAGAGCACATTGTTGAAATGTATATTTTTTAGACGGTCTTAACGTGGTACATACATATTTTGTAAGTACAAATAATAAGAAGCTATTGAAGAAATAATAAAGAAGGTTATGTAAAGAATCAATTTTATTTTAATATATGATTTAAAAATAAATAATGAATATTTAATAAATGAAAATATTCACATACTTGGTTTGTTGTTTTTTTTACTTCAAATTTTCACTACACTTACTCTGTATTTGTTGTGCTTTTGGCAGATTGTTAAAGTTGCCAAGTAAAAATAAATACCAGTTATAAAAAAGATTTTGTTTTTTTTTAATAAATTACATTATTATATATTTTTTTGTTTTATGTCAATAATGCAAAAAAAGAACATTTTTACTAAGTTTAATAAAGTTATGTAGAAATAAAACTATTTCTTAGTTAAGCTTTATCTCCATTATAGCGTCAAATCTAACTTTATTAAAGAAATTCATCTCTTTTTTACATTAGTAGATATTTAAAGGTACGTGACCAAATTACATATTGTATTGATCCATTATACCTAGATCGAAAGCCATTGCACCGATATAAAACTCAGGTGGATCTTTTTTCTCTTTTATATCGAGAAAAAAGATTCACCATACAAATATTGGATTCGATCGAACTTGCGTAATTTTACCCAAAATATAATTTTAAGACGTTAAGAAAAATTACTTCACGCTGTATCCCGCAAACAGCAGGGTAAGCACAGGTAACCTAGTGTTAAGACACTCCGTTCCCCTACTTCCCGCCGCAATTTTGAAGGTATTGTGTGTTGAGTAGCGAAACTTAACGCCGCATTTTGCCTCGCTATCAGAGCGAAGAAATGGAAATATAAATTTAAATAAGCATTTTATTTTGTCGTGTGGAGATCGAACCCACAACCAGTCGCGTTAACAATCACACTTTGTGCACCTGCGCCACGACTAGCCTCGGTATTATAGAAAAGTAATATAAAAATTCCTTGGTACTTCTTTATTTCTTTAAGTTACCTACCTATATATTAGAAAATACGATGTTGCTGTAAATAAAAACAATAGATTTTTTGTTTTTCAGAGATACATACATACATAAGTCAATCTAAAAAAAATGCTTTAAGCATTTATTTTAAATCTTTAAAATAAATGTTTAAGCATTTTTTTTTTCAATGTTTTCTCAACTGATTATTTTTTTACTATTATTGTTATATTTCATTTTATACTTTATAAATTGTCGATTATAGTGCATTGATTTCATATTCCAGATTTCTATTATCGATAAAAGAATGATGAAATTTAATAATAATCTGTTAATACACATTTATACACAAAACCTATGAATACTAAATAGTAGACCATTATCATAAATAATTTTCATCTATGACGCTATCGTGCTCTATCTTTGAAACTCAAGAATATTAATAAATATAACTGTTTAAAACCTGATCTTGTTGAAAGGGCTAACCTTTGAATAATTTTCTTTTTGTCCACACGTACTGAGGCAAAGGGAACCTTAGGATTTCTCCGTCCCTCACTCTAAATTGAGATGGGGCAGTGGTGAAAGGAGAATTGCGTGTTGTGTGGTAAAACAACATATATACCAATATACAAGTTGTAGATTTGATCTTCATTTACATTAATTTGGCAATTTAAAATACCGCTTCTTGTCTTTATTTATTTATATGTATATCTTTTTTTTTCAATTTAGCTTTACTCTGTGTTTTACCCACAATGCAGGGTAGGCAGAAGAGACTTGGGACCCTAATGTTAAAACACTCCGTTCCCATTAAGACCATCGGCGATTCAAGTTACAAATAGTTCTGAAGCCTTCCAGACCGAACTCCAAAACCGATTGAACGCTCTGGAAACCAATAACAGCATTAACCAGAAAACCGACGACTTGGTCAAAACGCTGCACAAAGTCTCAGTTAAATATTTTCCCGCAAAGCGACGAGTCAAGGCAACAAAACTCTCAGCTGAGACACTCGAGCTTATGAGGAAGCGAAGAGAACTGCCACCACCGTCTTCGGCAGAGATGAGTGCCTTAAACCTAGCAATCAGAAGGCTGACGCGTCGCGATCTCCGTTGCTCAAATACACGCGCTATTAAAGATGCGATCATGCGGAATCGGGGATCGAAAGTTTTCGCTCGCAATTTAGGAAGGCCTCATCTCACGAAACTCAAAAAAGAGGATGGTAGAATCGTTACCTCTAAGTCTGAGATACTCGATGAAGTTGAGCACTATTACGCCCAGTTGTACTCGTCGAAAACAGGAAAATCTGGCGACCCTAGCGTTAATGATCAACGCGCTCCCTTAACGCGCCATTACACCGAAGAGCTCCCGGACGTTGACCTCAGTGAGATTAGGACGGCTTTAGAACAGCTCAAAAATAACAAAGCACCGGGCGATGACGGAATTACTATAGAACTCCTTAAAGCAGGTGGCACTCCAGTTCTGAAAGTGCTAACAAGCCTCTTCAATTCCGTTATCCATCACGGGAAAACCCCGGAAGCGTGGAGCAAGAGTGACGTGGTACTGTTCTTCAAGAAGGGAGACCGTACTCTCCTGAAGAACTATAGACCGATCTCACTCCTGAGCCACGTATACAAGCTGTTCTCTAAAGTTCTGACGAATCGTCTTGCCAGCAGATTTGACGAGTTCCAGCCGCCAGAGCAAGCCGGGTTTCGATCAGGCTACAGCACTGTGGACCACATCCATACTGTTCGGCAGATAATACAGAAAAGTCAGGAGTACAATCGACCGCTGTGTATGGCTTTCGTGGACTACGAAAAAGCTTTTGATTCTATCGAAACCTGGGCAGTTCTGGACGCACTGCAGCGATGCCATATCGATTGGAGGTATATCGAGGTGCTGAGAAGTTTGTATACGTCGGCTACATTAACTGTCCAAATCCAGAAGTGTAAAACCAAGGCGATCCAACTGCGTAGAGGTGTAAGGCAGGGGGATGTTATATCCCCGAAACTGTTTAACAACGCGTTGGAAGACGTCTTCAAAACCCTGGATTGGACCGGCTTTGGAGTCAATGTAAACGGCGAGTACATCACGCACCTCAGATTTGCCGACGATATCGTAATCGTAGCAGAGTCGCTGGAACAGCTAGCCGATATGTTGCAGAGCCTAGATGGATCTTCGCGGCGTGTCGGTCTCGGCATGAACTTGAACAAGACAAAGGTCATGTTCAACGAGCATGTCATCCCGGGACCGATATACGTGGACGGCACTCCTCTTGAAGTTGTTCGGGACTATATTTACCTAGGGCAAAATATGCAACTTGGTAAAAACAACTTCGAGAGAGAGGCTGATAGAAGAATCCAACTGGGTTGGGCAGCGTTTGGCAAACTACGTCAAATCTTTTCGTCGCCTATTCCGCAATGTCTGAAGACAAAAGTCTTCAACCAGTGCGTTCTGCCAGTCATGACCTACGGTGCCGAAACGTGGACACTAACAGCCGGTCTAGTCCACAAGTTTCAAGTCGCCCAACGTGCTATGGAGCGAGCTATGCTCGGAGTCTCTTTGAAAGATAAAATCAGAAATGAGGTTATCCGGAAAAGAACCGGAGTTACCGACATCGCTCGCAGAATTAGCACGTTGAAATGGCAATGGGCTGGACACATCTGTCGAAGGACCGATGGCCGTTGGATCAGACGAGTCCTTGAGTGGAGACCGCGGATCGGCAAGCGTAGCGTAGGGCGCCCTCCAGCTCGATGGACCGACGACCTGAAGAAGGTTGCTGGCTTCGACTGGATGCGGAAGGCGGAGGATCGGGAGCTCTGGCGCACCCTGGGGGAGGCCTATGTCCAGCAGTGGACCAAAAGAGGCTGATTTGAAAGTAAATCTTTGGGTAGCGGAAATTTGTAAAAATCTCCCTACAGAGATAAATGACATAAAAAAGTTCTAACAAGCCCATAAGAAATTCGATTTAGATCAATGAGAACGTATCGCTAAGTTGCTTAGACCGCTTGGACGTGAAAGAGTTTAAAAAAAAAACGAATTTCCAAAGAGGCGCGGTTTCATATCCCGATACGTTCGAATTTTTATACGTTTTCTTAATAAGTATTTGTTAACACTGTTGTGTATGGTCTACTATACTGAGAGAAAGCGCGATGTTAGGTTCCGCAGTCCTATAATGTATCATAATTTAATTTAAGGCTGAAGTGGCTACTTTTGCCATGCATATTATAGAGAAAAAAAGGCTCGCCCATCGAAGGTTCCGTACAAAAATTGGAGGTCTCGAACTTCTTCTGAAATCAACCTTGGCTTAGACAGAGCCATTACATCTGATACCTCACTTGAACTAGCAGCTTTAATACCAAATTTTGCTCGCCTTGTAAAGCTATTATTTTTAGGATTTAACCACAAATCTATAGTTTTTAGAAATTATTTATCGTTTCACATTTTTTATATCGCATTGTTTAATATGCTATTTATCGCCATTATTTATATTGTAATGTGAACGTAAAATAGGTAATAGAATTACCGTCGTCTTAGAAATGCTAGTAAGGTCAACTGGCTAGAGTTTCTTCTTAAACTAGAATATAAAAGGAACTCTTAATGTCATATGGTTTTCATGCCCTATAAAATATTTCTAAGGTATAAATAGTTATAAATAATGGCGATAAATAACGTATTGAATCGAAAGATTTTTTTGCATTTTTCTTTCTTGCACACACGCAAAGATCATAACGTTTTATTTGATATCGCTTTCACCATGTTTTTTTTTCTTTTTATTTGTATAACCGAAATTTAAGTGCAGAAATTTGTATATATTAATTAGAAATACAAGATTTTTTCTATTTATGTTTTTTTCTATGAATCCACCATCCATTAGCTGAAGCTAACGACACACGACTACGTAAAATTTGTCACTTGACACGCAATGTCTCGAATTCGGACGGAAACAAGGCCGTCAACCCAGCGGGCTTCCCATCGACAGAGAAAGATGAGCGGGTAGCGGCTTAGGCTTTTAAATAAAAGAGTCAAAGAAAGATTTTTGTATTTTGTTATTCTTTCGCCCCGCTCAATAGAACTGAGCGAGTTTACTTCGACTTTTTGGTGGTGGAGAAATAAAAATATAGTTTATTCTAGCGAGTTCGAAGGATTAAATATTTCACTTCCTCAAATAAGAATTGCATCCACAAATCGCGTTTCCAGTCATAAATAGGAGGCCGGTCGTGACGCAGGAGCACAAACGTGTGAATGCCAACACAACAGGTGGGTTCGATTCCTAGTCGAGGAAAAAAAGGAGAATGTAATATTAATCTTTATTTTTTTAAAGCTAAAAGCTTTATAACATTACTGTTTAATTCTTCAATAACAAAATAATGATAGTTAGGAATGCCATCTTATGATTTGAACCGCGTGCTCTGCAGAAATATTAAGTATATTGTACTACAAAAGCATTAAATTTCATTAGTTGTAAATTAAAATCCTCTACATCGTATATCTTTTATAAATAAGTCACAATAAGACATTTTGTGACAAAAACTAATAAAAAATTTGCATTTTTATGTGACGAAGATATTGAAATTTACGAGCGAAAGTTTGTAAAAATAAACTTTTGTAGTACTTCCAAATACAACGTATATACTACGTATAGTCTTCGAGACAATGTTAAATTAAAATAATTCAATGCTCTATTCACGGCCGCAGGCCTAGGTTTGAGTCCCGCGAGTAGCGCTCTTGACGCTGATGACATATATTAAGTAGCCACGTAGTGCTTACTCAGAATCAAGAAAAATTTTGAATATATATATATATATATATATATATATATATATATATATATATATATATTCAAAAAAATTCTGTAATATAATCAATCTGTTTGCAAAGGCAATATAATAGCAGAATTATAGATAAAGTATGCGGGCGAACCCGCGGGTGGGCCGCTAGTTAGTACTACACATGTAGGCACGCTGAGAAGAAAAGAACTTAATATTTACACCTAATAAATTCTTATTAAATGTACATAACGTCATTTTTAAGGTTTTTTAATATAATAACAGAAAAAAATACATTATAATATTTCAAAGTAACTCACACGTAAGTGATTTCCGCAAAGTAACGACAGAATAGTTCATTGTTTTCATTTATTAGCATCGTAAAACACTACAGATTGGATTTATAATGTGTTTATTTTTGCAAATATATTAATATATTCTTTCTTTTATATATTTTTTTTGAAAGCTTAAATCAAAGCTTCTTATATAGCTATAATATCAAAATTTCAAATAATAATCAAGAAAAACAAGAACAAAGCTATAACAATCATATATCTATAATTATTTCGAGCTAATAAACATTATAATAGCCGTATTATTATAATTACACCAGCATACAATCATATACAACAATCCACACAAAAAGCCCTACCTGTACTCTAGCACAAAGAAATTCAAACGCAAACATAAAAAACAATCAGTGTTCAAACATTAAAAAGCTAATTCTACAGCTTTTGACTTCATACGATAAGCTATCGCCATTCTTTCTGCAATCTCAGAAGAAAAAATACACCGTAATCAGTGCAGCGAAGCGAAAAGTAACTGTTGGAAAGTATACATGACCTGAGAGGACGAAACGCCACCACGTTCAGTGAGACCGCAGTCGCCTAGCGGTCAAGGCTTCGCGGAGGGAATTACTTATGAAAATATATATATAAATATATATTATAATAATAAGAAAAAACGCGCGCGCAACTGTCAATGTCGTTTTGACAATTGGATTTTGTATAACTTTTTTTTACGTTCCTAAGCAAAGGCTGCTGTTCTAAAGTTCGTTGTTAGTGTGCTGGATGTAATAGGGATTGCGATTTTGGATCTTTGCGACAGGTGAATAATATATTTTATTTATTCATATTATTTTTGATTATTAATTGTTTTTGTTTTTGATTTTTTTTTTAATTATTTTTAAGATATTTTTAATACATTTTAAATTAGAAAAATATTTGTCACATACAAAAAGTTATAAAAATATACTTTAATTGATCATTTAATAAAAATACCCTATATATTTAAAAGTAATGGTTGAAAGAGTACGCTTTTTTCATAGTTATCAGTGCTCAGGCGAGACGATCGGGAATAACGGCCCTGCAATCATAGGTTGTTGCTCTTCCTACAGCCCGTACTAAAGAAATAAAATGAACTTAATATGGAAAGGCCTAGCTTTAACCCCACATACACACCGAAGTGACCGTAAGCACTTATAAAACTTTCTTTTTTACAAAAGGCATTTCAATTTTCTACCGCAGTTTATAATTGAATTTGCTAAGAGTTCGTTGTAAAAAGTACGACGTCGTAAGTTTGTTCCGTTGTGTGAATGTAGGTCAGTGAAATGATCGAAACACGGTCCCGTATGGAATCCGACCCGGACTGCCGCGGCCGATTTTGTTGTCACCGACACTGACCGACATTCTTATAAATAATCATTTATTATTCTTTTAGATTGTTTAAAATTTACTTTTGCAATATTACTACTAAGTTCTATTAAATTTATAGACAAAGTATCAATACATTAAGTTTAAGGCAACTTTAATAGCGGTGAAACTTGGAAAGTATGCTTTACTTCTTTCTAATTTCAGCTTTTTAATGACATAAAATTTTTAAAACACAAAAGTATGTGCTTCAAAAATAACATGTACCTAAGCTTTTTATCCTTTTTTCTTTTAAAGCTATAAAAACGTCAAACTTTTTCACGTCATTGTTAAAGATTATTCAGCCTTGCAACGATAAGATTTTTTAAATCTCCCAAGAGTATTTATGTCTCAATTGACTTACTTTTGAGATAAGCGCAAGATAAGCAGGTTCCGTCGGGGTCATTAACATTGGAGAGCCTTTGCTCGCTCGGAAACGGAAAGTTCATCTTGGCCGTTATATATCGCATTTTAATGACTACGTTATATCTTTGACATAGTGTCCTTGTTTTTTTATGACAGTGACACTGACAGCCTAATTTTTTTAACAATACGTAGGTACATAGACGAGGACTGGGTCAGACGACTGCAAATTTGACTACAGTAATAAATCATATTTAAACTTCGTATAAAAACATGTTTTATAAATATTGGCACTCTTATAGCGCATTTAAAGCAATTGTAACTCTATATAATTATTGTGTATAGTTACAATTACCATTTTTTAAAGCAAAAAGCTTTATTAAAATGTTTTTGTGCCATACAATGTCTTTGTTCGAAACTTTATATATAAAACCTATAAATATTTAATAGCTAAGTTCTTTTTATGTCCCAGCGTTAATTTAGTGTTAGACTAAAAGCTTCATTACTATTATGTATATGTAGCGTCTAGCGCTATTTTTAGCATCTAATGTCATTTTGTGGCACAAACTAGTCTTAGAACAAATTGATACATTGTTCTTAGTTACATTTTAAATGATTGCCAGCTTTTAAAGCGTTTTCCCGTTTTACCGTAATTAAATGGTTTTACGTTAGTTTTATGGAAGAGCAGGTGGTGGCCAATAGTATATTGTAAACGGCTTCAACAGCTATGGTTATCTAAATTTTATGTTGTTTTGATAATTAAGTTTTGCTTTCAAGTTGAGTAAGTTATGTGATAAGTTGTAACTAATTAATACTAGGGCTGCTATATTAAAATATTGCTCTTGTACTTATTTAGAAAACGTATAAAAATTAGAAAGTAGCGGGACTCGAACCCACGCCTCCTGGAAACCGACCGGGTGCTTTGACCACTAATCCATACGTTCAACGTGGTACCTGGTCGGTTTCCTGGAGGCGCGGGTTTATACGTTTTTTAAAAATTAAATTTAATTAAAAAGCTTTATGCTAAGACTACTTAATCGTTAAGTTGAAATACTTATTACCTAAGTGTTCATATTTAGTCAAAATTATGTAAAATATTGAGGTCGTAGTGGCGCAGAGGTAGAAAGGTGTAATAGTACTGCGATGGATGTGAGTTCGAGTAGACTCGGAGAAACAAATTATTTCTTCACTTTGGCATTAGGGCAAAAGGCCGGCGTTAGGTTTCGCCACTCAAAACGCAATGTCTCGTAAAATTCGGTGGAAAGTGGAGAACGTAATGTATTAACACTAGATTCCCTGTGCCTACTCTGCTATATGCGGAATACAGCCTGCAACTGAAGTGGAAATTAAAAAATAGCAAATAAATATATATTTTTTAAATTTACTATGTAAAAAATATGTGAAAGTATATGTGGCAATTTTATCGGAGATTAACATGCAAAATAATATTGTAGTAGCACCCGCATTCGCTTGTCAAACAATTAGCAGATTAGTGCATAGGTGAAATTTAATTATTGAGCAAGAGTTTTCCCTTTAGTTGATCCTCTTCTTTTTTTTGTTTCATAAAATTAAAATACATAATTTTTAAAATGGACCAAAACATTTTAAAAAAGAAGCATTACTTAAGCTTTTTTAAAATTCTATTAAGAGTCTTCATTATCTGTACAATCTATATAACTATTGACTTTGTATATTTATAGTCTGTGCAATAAAGATATATTTTTAGCGCGCATTTTCAACTTAAAGCCAATAACTGTATAATGAAGTTGTCAGCTTGCAAATTAACATACAATAGAATAAATAGCTTTTTAGATTCATATCACGATGCAGTACAACATCGGATGCAGTGCGGAAATAATTTGGAGAAAAGTAAATGCGTATAAAAGAAAATAAAGAATGAAAACATAAAAAGTAAGATTTTTAATAAGAGTTTATAATCGACAGTCGTGGCGCTGCGCCAACGGATGTGGCGGACGGTTGTGGGTTCGATTCCCACTTGAACAAATTTCTCAACAAGACAAAGCTCGACGTTAAATTTCGACACGCAACAAGCAAAACTTCGAAAATTCAGCGTAAAGTGAGGAACAAAGTGCCTTAACACTAGGTTCCTTCCGCCTACCCTGCTATATATTTCACGCTGTAGTTCGCATATCGCAAATTGATTTTGTATAGTATAATAAATTTTTAAAAGAAAAAAATCCCATATATACTTTTTATGTGTCAACTTCACGCAGCGTACCACGTATAGCAAGGTAGACAGAGGGAGGGTAAGTGTTAGCCTCTCCGTTCCTCCCTTGTGTAAGACTCTCCGTTGCACACGTCCCGCCAAATTCTGAAGGCATTGCGTGTTGAGTGCCGAAACTCAATGCCGTGCTCTGCCTCGACATCACAGCGAAGAAATTGAAGAAGATGGAAACATTATTAAATCATATCATTTTCATCTCTTTACATTTTGGGCCCAAGAATGTATACAATCGTTTTAGTCTCCTTTATGATTTCTTCGAGTGGGAATCGAGCCCGCGGCTTACCCTGCCTATAATCAGAAGCTTTTTGCCCCTGCGTCAAGGCTGTCATCTGTGTCAATAGGAAAAATATAAAAAATAAAACGAAACTCTAATTTAAACAGTTATAAAAAAATCTTAATAATTAAATTCAAGCGTAATGATGCGACAAATTACATTTTTGAAATACTTTCATAATGTTAAATTAAAACAAGATTTAATTTATCAATTTATCAATAATACCGTTAGTATAATAGACGTGTGAGCAAGAAGGACCAGTTTGAGTCTTGCAGTGTGTGTCTTTCCTGTATTTTGTATTATTATATATATCTACCTACATTATACAGTCTGCTCCACTTTTCCTTAGCGATAAGAGCTCTACAAAGTTTCTTTAAATACTTAGTTGTAAGCAATAGATACCGACAGGTAAAAGTAATATAAAATTAGAATAATGTACAAAAAAGTATATTTTTATACTTTTTGTATATTATTCTAATTTCTATATCTATCTCCGATAACAAAGCCAACAGTGTTGTCAGCGAGAAAATAGTGTTAAGATACTCTATTCAAAATTTTCCTTTAAATGATTGGAGGGAAACGAGTGTCTTAACATTAGATTTCTCTCTGCTATCCTTTCCCTTTGTTATTTTCGAAATAGAGCGAAAGAGAAAAAAAATACATATATTATTCTATACATGGATTCATACAAGCAACTTTATCGCAACTATTGTAGATACCACAGCATATTATATTTATTATTATAAAAAAAATTGTAACCAATTTACAAAAAATTCTAAAATTTCAATAACTTTTTTTGATAATATATTTTTTTATTTAATTATTTCTATTGCCCCGTGTGGGTATCAAACCCGCAACAATCACACAGTAAGACACTGTCCACTGTGCCGGCTTCATTAAATTTACATTAAATAATAAAAGAAATCATCATCCGACTATTAAACTTTTCATTACACCATATATAATCAGATCCTTTTACCTTTATGTTCACATCGTTAATTACTTTAGTAATAAAAGGCTTTTTTTTAAATATTTTTTTTAAGATATGGCAGTAAATATCGAAATGTTTTTTTTTTAAAACCTGAATTGAATCAGTTTTAATATTAATCATAATTAAGCAATGTAAAATACGATTTTTTTAATGATCGTGTTACATTTAATTCTCTTATATCTTTAGTCATTTTATTAAACTTATTTGGATGAACGCACTAACCTCAGGAACTACTGGAGCAAATTGTAATACTATTTAGGAGTTTCATAGTATCCTTGACGACCTCGTATATGTAAGAATTTAAAATATTCTTGGTTTTAACATATATTACGTATAAAAGATATAAAAATATTATGAAAAGTGTATCTACATGACTCTGTAATCTGATACCTGAGTTCTTTACTTTAATAAATATCGCCACTACCACTGACATTACTGATAGCTTAGTCAGTCTAATTACCCACAATATACGACTCTATGAGTTAGTTAACATATATTAAAATTATAATAATATTTCTTATGCCATGCTATGCCGGCTATCGTAATGCAATGGGAAAGCATCTAATCGTGAACTCAATTGTGGTTCCAGTAAACAACTAGTGGGAATTAATAATTATGTTCCCCCTTCGACAAGACTTCTAGCAGTATAAGGTCTTGTCAATCCTGCTATGAGGAAAACCGATATTATCCATTAGTGTAATTACACACAGACTTCAGTACGTAACTCATAGTCTTTAAATAAGAATATGGAGAAGGAGAGACTTTTAGCTCTATGCCCTCTAAAAATGCGGAAATATACATAAAATTCAGATAATAGTAATGTTAACTTAAAAAGCATTATAAAACCGCTAGCCTTGTAACGACCGTAGAATATTCAAAGAATCGTAACCACTAAAAAGGTTTCATTCAATTACACACCCTACTTAGTAATTCGATTATCTGTGCATCGACATTTAATAATCTGTGACGTTCCAAACCACCTGAATCCGTTACGACCGCTAATTGTAAACAAACTGTTAATATCTAACTGTATTTTAGATATAAGAGTAATTGATTTTATTTTTAACTAGCGACCCAAACACGGCTTCGCCCGTTTTAATTTGTTGTAGCCGTATTATACAAAATCTTTATATAAATATGTTATTATGATATATAATCTAAGTTTCTTCTAAATTTGTTCAGTAATTTTTTGTGTGAAATTTGAAACAAACATCCATCCTCACAAACTGTCACTTTTATATTATTAGTAGAGTAGGAAAATATTTGTTTTTTTTTTTTTTTATGAAATATAGAGTTCATTTTTTTTTTAAATTAGCATCAAATCTCGCTGCGTTAATTATTTTATACATTATGTAAAAAATAATTTCCTGTCCTTATGGACAGGAAATTATTTTTTATATATTTTTTATATTTTTGAAATATTACCTAGTCCTTAAGGACTAATATTTCAAAAATATAAAAAATATACCATGATTTTATACCGATTTCAAAAAAGGAGCATATCGGTTTGACACGCATGTATGTGATGTCCTTAAGGACTAATATTTCAAAAATATAAAAAATATACCATGATTTTATACCGATTTCAAAAAAGGAGCATATCAGTTTGACACGCATGTATGTGATATTGTTGATATTAGTCATTATATTGGTATTGGTAACTTTTGAAGTATGATGATCGACTTAGCCTATCAACGAGTGCTAAATTCCATAAACGTATTTGGCCGCGAATTTCTTGAAAACTAAAAGTCATATCGAGATGCTTTTTTTTAATACTCCGAGTTGGAATCGAACCCGCAATCATCGTATAGTAAGATAATCAACAGTTAATACATATATCACGTGGATTAAATGGAAAAAGAATCAAACTAAAATAGATTTGAATTAGTGCACTCTTAGCTCTTACATTAGTCTCCTCCACAATTAAATTTTGATACTATTGTTACAATTTCTGTTGTTCTTCGACTTGAATTTAGTAAAAAGTAAATTTTTCTAATGTAATAATAATAAGAAATCGCTCTTTTTATTAATATATCTTTACCGCACCTCTGGATCAACACTCCATAAAATTGTAGAGTGCTTGAAAATATTAAATACATTTACATTCCCGAGTGGGAATCGAACTCACCACCTTCGCGTGTACGATCGCACGCTCGTGCCCCTGCGCCATGATGGCGTCTTATAAAGTAATGTTTATTGTAAAATTTACTTCACATTGTCTAATAAAGTCTAAATGCACGTCACTCAGACGTGACCGACTTTGACATAGATTCTTAATTCTATGTAATAAAAGAAATATTATCCTCAATTTAATGTTATCATTTTGAGCAAATCGTATTTATAAGTGATTTAGTTGAGTAATAAAATAATAATGTGTGAGATTCTTTTTTTTTACTACATTGTATGAAATTATTTGTTTAATATTTTATTATTCCTGGGTTCGTCAAAGCGCGGCGTTGAATTCCAATCAACATGGAATGTCTCAATAATTCAGTGGAAATTGGGTAATGGAAGTGTCATAATGGGAACGGAATGCTTGTTAAAGCCGCAGGAAAGGAAAGGGTTCTTGACAACCTGTTGCAAATTTCAATTAAAATTTGTGGTAAATGAAAGTAGCACGACGAATATCGTAAAATGTACGCAAATGAAATAATACTTTAAGAAATCAGCTTGACGCTGTATCCCGCACACAGCGGGGTAGGCAGAGGAAACCTAGTGTTAAGACACTCTGTTCTCTACTTTCCGCCTTATTATTCAAGACATAAAGTTAAGAGTTAAGTGGCCGCCGGGCTTTTGTGTTGGTGCCAGAGCGAAGAAATTAAAATATTAATAAATAATAATTCATTCCCTCGAGTGAGAATCAAACCCACAACCGCCGCGTTACAGTCACACCTTTGTGCCCTTGCGCCACGACGGCCTCTTATATATGTATACTTTTTAATCATATTAATTTTAATATTAAAAAAAATATACAGGGCCCGTCGTGGCGCACTGAAACCGCGTCTGACTGTAAACGGGATAGCTGTGTGTTCGATTTCCACTCAGAGGAATTATTTTCATGTCCTCGCTTTAGTAGCAAGACAAAACACGGCGTTGAGGTCCGCTACTTAACTTGCAATAAATTAACGTGAACATGTGTCTCAGCAATAGGTTTCCTCGCTCTAACCTGCTATTTGCGGGATACAGCGTGAAGCTATAATATTAGTATTACACATATAAAATTATATATCTATATCAAATCGCAATACCCACGGAATTCGCCTTAAGCCAGCGCAAATTGTTAGCACAGAGGCGGTAGGGTCAGCAGAAGACTAACTTTCACACATGTCCGTCTAACGGTGCGGCACACATCTACCTACTAAATTATACCATTACGTGTTGCATCGTCACTTTACTGTTCTTGGGAATATCTTATGTTAATTTTTGCTTATAATACATGATTTTTTTTGGTGTCCCGGATATAGGAAGGGGCAGAGGGAAACTGGTCTTAAGATATTTCTTTCCCTATAACCCCTCTCACTTTTCGTGTGGCGGAACTTAACGCTGCGGTTAGTGTTCTTAAGTTCTTATGGAATCTAATCCACAACCGTCGCGTTTACAAGCAGGCGCTGCTGTACCGCTGCGTCAAGACGACCTTTCAATAATTGTTTAAGCTAATTATACTACTTCCCTGATTTTTATGGAGATTCAACTATTTGTATATAGTTCTACCAATAAAAATATTAGGGTTACTTTAAAATTATAAAGCTTTACAAAAAATATTGATATTATACATCACATTTACGATATTGCCTTAAGAAATCAGATATCTCGGGATATTTTTTCTTCGAAATTGTAAACGAAAACGGTTTTAAATTCGGAAACAACAGCAATTAGATCTCAACTACCTAAGTAACTCTACCTATATTTTAAGTATTTACGGTATTTTTTTAAGTAAGACGTTACTATTAACATGCACCTACCATTAGTGTTAAAATCTTTAAAAAAATCTGAAAACATTCTCTTGAAAATAACCGTATTTTTTTGTTGAAAAAACATGAAAATGTCATTTGCAGAAATAAATACTTAAATTAACAAAGCTGTTTTGCTTACTTTAAAGATAATTTAAAAGCAAAACATTTACATTAATGACTCTTACTAACTTAAAATTTAACTTAAAAAACTATTTAAAGAAGAAATACTTAAAGTACCTATTAAATTTTAAATGAGATACGCTTTAATTTAAGTACTGGATATACGATACGATACTACTGAAGCAATTTTGATGAATCTTGGACTGTTCCCTAAGTTGGACTTTATCTGGTTCATTCCAAAATCATATCCATATGATTTCATAAGAAATTTCTGGATGAACATGTGAACATACATACATAAACTTTGGACATGTTTGTGGTTTCTAAAAAATTATATTATCTAATTCCATATAAAATGATACCGAATATTTTTTTATTTTTTTTTAGCTTCACGCTGAATCATGTACATAGCAGGGTAGGCAGAGGGAACATGAGAACCGAGTGTTAAGATCCATTAAAACACTTCCGATCCTGACTTTACACCGAATTCTGGAAGCGTTGTGTGGCGAATGAGTTTCGTCGCAATTTGCTTCGTTACCAGAAAAACAAAAGATCGTCAAATCGTATCAAAGCCACACTTGTCGCGTTTCCATTCACACGCTTGTGCCTTCAAAGTTTATTAATAATAATAATTATTATTATACCACTTATTTATATTTTAATACAATTTTAAATTTTCTACAAATCTATGAAGCTATAATAATTAAATCTGAGACATCATAAAGTCACACTCTTTTAATTTCCCTTCAGATAGAGTCAAAACTAAGTCTAAGAATCGAACTCACGTACCTTTAATTTTAATTTAGCTAGCAAAACTTTATTCACTCGACACAACGTGGTTTCGATAAGATGCACAGTACCGCTAGGAAAATGAGACGACCGTTAGCAACCTTGCCGGATTGTATAAGATTATCTCAGCTCGGTCGTTGTTGTAATTGTAATTTATGGCGATGCTGCATATAATTTTATATGGTTTCTTTTTATTTGAAAAACGGCGGTTGTGAGTTCGATTCTCGTGTGGGAATAAATTATTTTTAATTTATATTTATATATGTTTAATGCGCAATCGAAAATTGGGAGGTGAGATGCTCCGACTACTTCGTAATGCATGCAACTGACTGTCATTCTTAATAGTATCCCACATATTAGAGAAGAGGCAGATAGAACGTAGTGTTAAGATACTTATTCTTCACTTACAACGAAAATTTTACACCCTGAATGGAGATCGAACCCATGAACATCGCAAGTGAAGTATCCAACTGCGTCAAGATGTCTATAAATTCTACATTAGAAATAGATAGAATAGAAGGATAAGCTACCGAGCGTGGTAATTTCTATAAAAGGTTGGAAAGTAAACAACATAGTGATGAGTCACTACATTTTTTTATTAATATTATCTGTTAGCTAAGTCTGCGTGTTGGTGTCCTTATTATAACGTTATACAGTTAGACGTTTCACTTTCTAAGGGGGCGGGTGACGTCATTGTTCGTCCGTGTCTAGCTATTTCAATATAGAAATTATTTTTAAGTTTTATTTATTTAAAATAAAATATAATCATTTTTGTTTATATATTAAATTGAAATGTGTGTGTTTTTTTCTCCTTTTTTTATATAACTTCACGCTATATGCGTCGTAGAAATAGTGGAAAGGCCTTTGATTCACGTTATATCCCGCACGTAGCGGGATAGGCAGAGGAAAGCTCACATGAAGACATTTTTATTCTACACTTTATGCTGAATTCTGGAGGCATTGCGTGTTGAGTGGCTAAGCTTAACGCCGCACTTTGCCTCGTTACCAGAGCGAAGCGAATGAATATTTCATTTTATCGAGTAGGAATCGAACTCACAATCTATCGCGTTTACAGTCGTAAGCTTTTGCCCCTTCGCCACGATTGTCCTGAAATTTTGAAACTTACATAGTTTATCAAGTTTATAATTTTTGTTTCATATCAGCCAAAAACACTGGCTTAAAAGAATACGCCGATATTTCTTGAATTATCAATTGTTTTTTTTTTTTAATCTAAATATTTCATATTAAATATGTAAGTAATATTTAATTACGTGTTAACTGCCAATTTCATAGGCAGTGTTGTCATATTCTAATAATATCTACATACGAAACCCAAAAACAATATTCAACTAAAATTTCCATTTTTTGTTCCAGATACAAACGATGCACCAGAGATAACAACCAAACAAAATGGGCCCACCTTTGACCGCGTGGCCTCACAGCCACCCAAAAGTGTCGAGTGATTATACAAAGTGTTTATTACACTTGGTGGACAATATACGCACTTTAGGTCTAAATTTCACTTTCGGTTTTATATTGTTACAAGTGTTGTTTAATTTGAGCGCAGTGACCGCTGGTCCGGTTGTGTTGAACTTCGATTATTTACAAGGTGAGTTTTATTTTATGCTATATGTTTTGTTCTTTAATTTTGATATAAATTAAATTAAAAAATTAAATTAAATTAGCTTAACGCTGTATTCCGCACACAGCAGGGTAGGCAGAGGGAACCTAGTGTTAAGACACTCCGTTGCCCACTTTCTGCCGAATTCTGGATGGCATTGCGTGTTGAGTGGTAGAACTCAACGCCGCGCTTAGCCTCGACACCAGAATGAAGAAATGGAAATATAAATTTAAGTAAATCTTTCATTTCCTCGAGTGGCGATCGAACCCACAACCAGTCGATTTTACAGTCACACTTCGTACCGTTGCGCTACGGCTGGCCTCGTAATTTTGATATAAACTCGATAAATTGGAGTAATTAATTATTAATAGTAATAATTAGGTGATCGAATATAGGGATAATCAAATGTATGAAAAAGAAAATCTTGTTTACATACATGTCTGGGGCGAGTCTTGGCGCAGAGGCACAAAGATTGACTGTAAAATCGACTGGTTGACTGGTCGATCACCACTGGAGGAAATGAAATATTTATTTATATTTATATTTTCAATTCTTTGCTTTTGTGTTAAAGCAAAGCGCGGCGTTGAATTTTCCAGATTTCAACGGAAAGTGGGAAATGGAGTGTCTTAGCACTATGTTACACTGCCTACCCTGTTGTGTGTAACAAAGTAAGCAGAAGGAATCTGGGAACCTAATCTTAAGACACTGTGTTCCGATTAAGATACTTCTGTTCCCCACATTCCAACTGGAGACCGCTAATTGATATTTATAACTTTATTTTCTATTATTGAAAACCTTATGAAAATCTGTTCAAAGTTAATCATTTTGAGTAATAAGTATGTTACGCTTTCACGCCAAAATCACTCATCTAATTATCATGAAACTTTGTACACATATTCTTAGAGGTATTAAAAATAACATAGGATACAAAAAAAATTGATTATAGTATTAAAAATTAGTTTAGGCGAGCGAAGCCGCGTTTGAGTCTCTTGTATACCTATATTTGTATAATACGATTGAAAGTAAAATTTAAACGTAACCTCATATTGTTTTGTCAAAATATTTTCACTCTTTCACAAATTCTACAACAAAATGTGCATAATAATAGGTGATTCGTTCCGCGAAGACCGACATTTTAGTAACTTTACTATATTCACTTATACTTTTTACGCGACTACGAAGCGAAAAAGAGTAGTATTAAATATATACATACATATTAGAGATATATTTGTTTATTCGTTAGTTTATAGCGTCTTTTCAGTATTTCTATTCTTTAAATTTTAAATATATATTTATTGAACATGAATGCTATGGACTTAAAATCTTTTTAAATAAATATAGGTATTTGTCACCTGGCCGCAGCAGACATCGTGTGACTGCAATAACGATTCGACTGGGGATCGAACCCACAACCAGTCGCGTTTACAATCACACTTTGTGTCCCTGCGCCACGACAGGCCTCATAATCTTATAATGATATATTTGTAGTGCCCCAAGACCCTGACAGCCAGACCTTCGTTATTTGTAAGAACGATCAAGAAATATGAAGTTTGGATGGTGGTTACTCTGACAAAGAAAGTGCAAAAAATTACTTAACTTGAAGTATAAAGTTACAATATAAATAATTTATTAATAATTTTATAAACTAATGTGAAGAAAACCGTTATTTGCTCATATAATTTTCGTAGGCGCTTACAATTTATTAGGGTTTAGGGGTGTTTCCCGGCAGGGTGTTGCAACTGTGCAAAGTTTCCGGTAATTAATGAAGTAATTTCTAATATAATTCCCAAGAAAATATGAAAAAAAGTTGTTTATAGTTTAACGTAAGTTAGATACTATTTAGTGTACTAGATCCAAACCCACCATCCAAATTTCAGATTTCTTGATCATACTTACCAGTTTTGGGTCAGTTCAAAACTTTTAGGTTTTATAAAATAATGAAGATTTGGCTGCCACATGCTCTCCTGCATACCATTATCTGATTGGTTTTGATTAAAAAGACAGAATGACACATCTCTCCTATTTCCTGAAGTATAGACCTCAAATAACAAACTATTTACAGTTAATTACATTTAAATAATAAAAAAGAGACCATCAATTTAAACTTACCAGTTTGCCTGTCTGTAGGTTTTCCCCACTTTCACTTCCTTTCGCATGTCGGCCGCCTGTGTCATCGTGTATTGACGGGCGCCACTTGCTTAGTGTTTGTTGGTTTTGTATTTTTTTTTACCTGACCCCAAAATAATATTTTCAATCAATATTTTTTTTTCTTGCTTCATTTTTTTTTTTGCTTCACGCTTTTTCCTGCTTAGCATGATAGGCAGAGGAAACCATTAATTTCTAAACCAGTGTGGACAGAGAGGACTTAACGCCGCACTTTGTCCAAAACGTTGTTAATAAAAAAAATCCCCAAAATGAGGAAATCGAAACCGCGACCAACGTGTTTACAGTCAGCCACTTTTATTGTGTGGCACAATGGGAAGGTACACGAGTATCTAAATAATTAAATTGTTGAATACTTAGTAGATCTCTGAAAATAAAATAATGTTCTATTAAAATCCCGTTCGAACATCTCTTTAGTTCAAAAAGATAAAAGAACGAAAAAGTCGCTTTAGTTTTACTTTTATTACACTAGTCGTCGTCTACAGCTTTGATTGCATGTACTTTAAAAATGATCATATTTGTATAAAGTAGAAAATTCCGTTCCCCTTTCCTGAAATATTGTTCAGAAATCATTGTCGAGTATAAAGGAGCACTCATATACATTCCAAATTTCAACTTCCTAAGTAATTTTCTAAGTAGTTTCGTCTATACGTTTTCAATCAGTCCCTCGATAAGGAAAGATTTTTCTAATTATAGATAATATCAGTCCTATATCCTTACTACGAATGGGACTAGAACCTACACCTATCGTGTGATCAGTCAAATACTATCCAACGCAGCCACGCTTACATTGTACGAGTACTACTCATATTTTTTAATATCAGCAATATTTTTTATAAAACTACAAGTTGCCAAATACGGTCATTTCTTAAAATGGTTTGAAAGTAAATAACACAGTGATGAGTCACTACATTTTTTATTATTGTCTGTTAGCCAATATATTATGGTATATTTATATTATCTGAGCATTTTTAAAATATTTGATTGACACTACAGAAAGGACTCAACATCCTATTTAATTATTGTTTTCTATTCACTAAACTATTGGTACTGTGAACTAACAATTCCGCAACACAGTAGGCAATGTTTCCAATTTTAGTGGAGTGACATTACAATAAGCTACAAAACCTGAAATGCAAGACAACGTGTGTTGGGGGGAGTTGAGACAGTCGGAAGAAAAAGATTGTTCAAAAAGCTTAAGTTCCGCCATTCAACTACCAAATGTCTTAAAAGTATATCGGAAAGAGGTGACCCAAGTGTCTTAACACCAGGCCTCTATGACTATCCTGCTATGTGGAAAAAAGCGTAAAATAACTTTTTGTAAATAAATAAACAATCAGCTTCACGCTGTATCCCGCACAGAGCAGGGTAGGCAGAGGGAACCTAGTGATAAGACACTCCGATGCCCATCTTCCGCCGAATTTTAGAGTCATTACGTGTTGAGTGGCGGAATTCAACGCCGCGCTATGCTTCGACACCAGAGCAAGGAAATGAAAATATAAATAAAAATTAAAATTTCATTTCCTCGAGTGGAGATCGAACCCACAACCAATCGTGTTTACAATCACACTTTGTGCCCCTTCGCCACGACTGGTCTCAATCGAATAATAATTAATATTCCATAACAATGATATAGTGGCGCAAGTTTAGTTAATTGTAGGGGACAACTAAGTCAGTATTAGTTTTACAAATAAAAAAATACATATTAATTCTTGGTAAATATTTGGAAAAAGTAGGGCGTAAATAGTGATGTACAAACATACACAATATATAGGAGGGCATTGACATTATGTTCTACATTTTTACAGAATGGACTCCTTAGTTATCTATAGATAAATAATAAAATTGTAGTAATAGTAGTAGTAGTGTTATAATGCCATCGTCTGATGGTTGTTGGTTCAATTCTTACTAATATAATTTACTGCATATGATCGATACGCAGTAATTTATAACAGTTGATGAGATAATTATTTAGAAAATTTATATAGAGAAATTCAATAAGTACATATTTTTTTGTATTTAAAGCGTACTTGGCAAAAAATCCATCTAAGTGGCCATTTATAAAATATCTTTTAAAATACAAATTCATACAAATCGATATGTTATTTAAGCATCGTATGACGTATATAGCAGGCTTAACGTAGTTTTCAAACGTCTGACTGTAAATGCAACGGTTGTGGCTTCGATTCTCAGTAGTTGATATGAAATAATCTATTTTCTCGCTCCAGTAATGAGACGCGCGGCGTTTATTTCCGCCACTTGAAAATGGGGAACGGGGTATCTTAACATTAGATTTCCTCTACCTACCCTGCTATAGGCGATATATAGCATGAAGAAAAGCTGGTAGACTACTCCCACTCGCTACCCAAGAGCAGTCCGTCAGGGGAAACATCTAAAAAACTGTACTTAATTTGCTGCAGATTATGCAAAATGCATATTAAAAAAAAATCCAACATATTATGAATCATATTATTTATATATTTATATAAGAAATCCTGACGCACAGTTATTATGTAAATGTCTTGTTTAAAATATTAGTCATGTTAGGTGAGGCTGTGAAAGTAGGATATCATAAGTTATATATTGTCTAAGTTTAGTTTTAAGCTTGTATTTTCCATACATCCCATGTGGCACTTTAATAATTAATAAAATAAAATTAGTTAGTCTCAACAAATCCGAGAAGTGTATTGAACTTTAAAATATTAATTTCCCTCGAGCGGACATCGAGCGGGCACCAATACTTGTATAGCCAGATACTGTTTCACTGCGCCTCCATGGCGCCGTGATAAAATGTTAAATAAATAACACTACAAATTTTATAGGTAGGTACAATGGAGGATAGTAGACTTAGAAACTGTCACCGTAATACGGGACGAAGAAGTCTTAAGAGATTTCTTTCCAGGACTTAAAAATATCACTCACAGAATTTTTTCTGCCATTAGATTCAATCGTACGAAACCCTTCGTAAATGAACTATCTAACACAAAATGAATATTTAATTTCAAACCAAATAAACTATAAATGGGGTCAAAAGGGTTCAGTTTTATAATATTAGTATAGATAATCAGATGTACATATAAACTGAATATGTGTACATGTTTCCAGTTTTAATATCTATATCAAATGTTTCTTTTTATCTTTATCTCTTTACAATATATAAGTATGGGTGACCAAAATGTCTCCCAAAGACTGGTTTAACGGTACAAGGTATTTTCAATGTGTTAATGTGTTTAGCATGTATTTGCAGGTTTTTTATTGCTTTAATTTTTTTTTTGAAGCTAAGGCCATAACTTGTGTAAGACCTTTCGAATATTAAAGCTTAATAAGACAGTAAATTCATAGGGTGTGAGTTCTATTCCCAATTGGGAATATTTTGATTTCCTCGCTCTGGTAAGAAGACAAAGCCTGGCGGTCATTTCCCCCACTCAACAAACAATTTCTAAATAATTGGGCGGTGCATGAGGAACGGAATTTCCTATGTTCCCTCTAACTTTGCTACATGCTGGATACAAAGCTAAAAAAAAGGAATAAACAAAAGACCAAGCGGTGATACGGAAACTATTAAACCCTTTCAATTTACAAGTACCTAATCTTTTACGATATCTGTACCCTAAAAAAAGTACAATATTTGTGTAATAAAAAACATTGTTTACCAAATAAATGGAAGTGCACAAAAGAATTTTCGGATAATATTCTGTTTCACACGGACTGGAACCTGATAAAGAATTCGTAAATTTATTTACCGTTAAACAGGTTTTTTTCAATATAATTTAAAATATTTTAGTGACACTATAATTACATACCTACATTATGTCGGTATTCATTTTGTAATCGTGTTATGTACAAAAAAATATAAATTGTTGAAGTTAGGAAGCCACCGTTGCAAATTTTGACCGCTTCACCGTTTGACTACTAGCGCGATGGTTGTGGATTCGATCCCAATTCGCAATACAGTATTCATTTCCATTCCTCGCCTCAGTAGGACAGAGCAGTGTTGAGTTAAATTAAACACGCAATGCCTCAATTTCGGAACCCAGTCAAAAGTGGAGAAAGTGTCGTCATTTAAAAAAAAATAATTTCATAGTTAATTCAGTCGAAAATCTAATCTAAGAGGACTATTTTAAAAAGAAATTAAGAAGAAAAGAAAGAAAGTGTAGATGACGGCGCAGATTTGATTTTAGGATTTTTTTTACTTTAGATTATTTTTTTCCGAGTGAACACTGCGCAAAAGTTCACGAAGCTTAAGATTAGTGGGACTTGTCGACCCTATTACAATTTACAATTCCCAATTCTATAACACTTAGTGTAGAAAGTAATATTTTTGCATTTTTATATTTACAATATTGAGATGTTTAACTTTTTAGACTGAGAACCCAGGGCGCCTAAACATTCGTATTTAAATATGTTTTTCAGGATAATGTAAATGTATATTTATTATTGCCATACTATTTACGTGGGTCTTTACTCCTGCCAGACGTCCTAAGGGTTGTTTAAAATTGGGGCAAACTACGTTATACTAGCACGCCTCAATTTTACGTATATTGTTTACGAGAAATATTTCAACACCCCTGATGACCCAGACTTCTCCGATGGCTAAATCATCCTGCCAGACAGAAATGTACCTTTAGATGGCGCTAACTCAGAGAAATACGCATACCGTCTTAAGTATATATTAGACATATCACCCCTCAAATTTCGTCTTTGTTAAAATGTTTTTTTTTTATTTGAAGGATGATTAATGTAATATGTAGTTAAGACCTCTAGGGTCCTTTCCATGATCATAAGGGTCTGGGGGTCCCTGGAATCTTGGGTTATTAGTATGTATGTACATATATAATACGTATAATACTTACAAACATGAAATCGAGGCTTACTATATAATATTCTTTATAATAATGAAGTATATGATAAAAAAACAACAAATATTCCAGTAATTGGAACCAAAAAAAAAAAAATCATAAAATAAATTAAAGCTAGTTACTAAGGCGGATATCTGCCTTAGAACAAAACAAAAAATAACCTCAATGCCATCCGGCTGCGATTTATAAATGTAACACATATCTTTTAGTATCTATATAATACGTACATAAAACTCTTCCTTTATTGTGTGACTGACGGACAGAAAAAACTACAGGACTTACAAATTTGATAGCAAACTTTGATAGATCAAAAAGCGGAGTTTAGTTCCGCTTCTTAACACTTCGAGACATTTTTCTGGACTCTCATTGTTTTATCGTATATAATAGTCGGAGCGTTTTATGTTAACTTCTGCTTGAATTTGTGTAAAAAGTGGAGTGTCATGACACTAGCCTTTCTTTCTCTATCTGTTATGTTATAAGCAGAATAAAACGTAAGCAAGCTAGCGTCGCTTAACTCGCAAAGAACTTGAAAATATTTTTATGGCTCGTTGATGTCTTTTACTAGGAAAAACTTTAGATAATGTATATCATTAAATAATTATTGAATATCCTTTGTGGCACAGATTAAACGACATTGAATAAATTAAATAAACAAAAGTTTACTGTTTATATATTGAATAAAATAATTCCCATCAAGGATGTGTGTATATAAGATCCAAAATGCACTACGCGAATCGCGGTACTCTCTTGTATTTAACATTTAAAACAAAACATTTTACTATATAAAAACATAAAAATATCTGTTTGAAGATACAAATATTTTTCTGTGTCTTCACTGTCTTTCTGTCTGTGTAAGGCATCTGAGAATGTTATTTTGAAAAGATGTATGTTGTATGATGTTAAAAACTGAACAAAATAAATATTTATTTAGAAAACGTATAAAAATTTGAACGTAGCGGGACTCGAACCCGCGCCTCCTGGAAACCGACCACGAACCGACGACCATGAACTATATATGTATGGCTTAGTGGTCAGAGCGCCTGGTCGTTTTCCAGGAGGCGCGGGTTCGAGTCCCGCTACGTTCAAATTTTTATACGTTTCCTAAATAAATATTTTTCTTTCCTAAGTTTGGAATAACACTTTAAAAATGTTTAACAATAAATATTTATTTGGGCTACCACCATATAATAAACGTGATTCTGCCGTTTTTTTATATCTTCCTTTAGGAAGTTTTTTGATATATTAGGGCGATCACAAAAAGTACAATAAAATCCCTCAAAACAAATACTTTCATCTTCTTCTATTAACAAAACAACAAGGGAAGCTTAAATTGTGACTAATAAATGTGACATTGTCATTTTACACCGCCATCTTTATAGTATAGGAGAAAACTACATAAGCATGTTTTTAATAATTATATAGGTGGCGATATTGGACATAGCACTGTAGTTACGCTGAAAATTTGCATAAAAAAATATCACAAATTGTTTCAAAATAATAATTTAAAAAAAAAACAAATACGTGTTGATTTAGTAAACAATAATAATCATTAGTTTTGGTGTATTTTTTGTCTTAAATTGTGTAGCGGCGAAAAATATATGTATTAATATAAAACGTGACATATTTTCTACTGAATATTTGTTACTTAGCCACATAAAAAGAGTTGAGCTTAAAATTCATTTTTGAACACATTTTTTTTTAAATAACCTAATTAGACAAAAGTTACTATAAATATTTCTATATAATAGTAACCTTTATCCAATTTACTTATATATAAGTAAAACGGTATTAACAAAATTATTCACATTCGTTTTTTTTTGTTTCAGGTCCTGTACCAGTAGCTAGGAATATACGACACTTGCCATGCATTTCGAGGAGTACGGGTCACGAAGGACTGTGTATGTTTGCCATAGACTGCCTAAAAATGAATGGCACACATCTAGGAACGTGTATAGACAGGTTTTACTTTGGATCATGTTGTCAGATACCAGATAAAAATACGTTACCACAAATAATTGGTAACAATATAGAAGATAATTCAATAGACAGTGCAAATTTTGTCCACCCATTGACAGAAGATAAAGTTCATAGTACAGTTAATAAAATACCAAATATATTTCCAAATAAACATGATAATGATCTGGATAAGCCGCCTACAATAAATGTCGATAAAAAACAACCTGTTGATAAACTAAATTCATCTACAAATAAGCCATCGTCATCCCAAGATCATACGGAGTCAAATAAATTAGAAACAAAGTCAGATGAACTCACTACTCTAGAAAGTAAAAAAGATGACGATGACAAAACTACTGTTATAATTACGCCGAGTACTCAGTTTCCAAAAACATCGTCTCAAATTATTGAAACTACAGAAGCTCCAATAAGATTATCGACGTTCCAAAGTGTATCTGGAGACAATACTGCAACGGAAAAAGTTGATAATGTAAAACCAACAAAAATAGAAACTACAGAAGCTCCTAAGCCAACAAATGAGCAAATTTCTACTGAAAAACCAAGCAAACCACCACCAGTAAAACCATGGCCTACATATAAACCTAGACCAACAAATAGACCACTGCATATCAGTCTAAAACCTAAACCTACAAGACCTATTACACCGTTTACAAGAAAACCACCTTACAAGCCATCTTCAAAAAGACCTCCAACGAAAAAGCCTGTCACATATCCACCTAGGCTAAATATTACCATTATCCCTCAATCTACAAGTACCAGACCAGTATTTACAAGGCCATCTGTACCAACTATAACTTATATTAATACAACTCTAACCAAAGTTGAAGATAGACCCACTTCATCAACTTCAACAACTTCAACGACCACTACTACCACAACAACAACGACGACAACTACAACATTGCCTCCACCTACAACAACGATTCCTCCTTCAACAGTTACAACCACCCAAGCACCTAAAACAACAGAACGTATGACAAACATATTACAAAGCACAATTGTGACCGAGACTTCCCCAGTTACAGAAGTGATAACTGATAAACAAACAGATAAAACAACAATCGCAGAATCAATAGAAACTGTGACAACTGAATCACCAAAAGAGATTGTAACAGAAAAAGACATCACTCAGGAATCAGAAAAGATAACTGAAAAGGTTCAAATAACAGAAAGAGATACAATGAAACCAACAACTGAGCAAGATATTGCAACCCCAGAACCATATACTGATTTTCCACAATTTATAACGTGGTCAGATTATGGAATTTCCAGTTCGAAGGCGCCTGATACTACTGCCGCTCCTGGTTTAGACGGTAAGACTTTTCTTTATCTTTACACTCCGTTCTGTACTTACTGCCCAATTTTAGAGACGTTGCGTGTTGAGTGGGGGAAATTAACATCGTGCTTTGTCTAGCTACTAGAGCGAGGAAAGGAAAACAATTCAAAAACTACGTTGACCTTTTTCTTTAAAAAATATTTATTTTATTAACAGATTTTTTAAAAATATAGCAAAGTTGCGGATTTTTCGAGTTGCGGGAGGCAGAGAGAACTAGTGTGCTTAATCACTCCGTTGCCCATTTGCCGCCGAATTCTGAATTGCGTGTTAAGTGGCGGAACTTTACCTATACTCGTATACGAATTTACATCTATGTATTTATATTGTAAAACATTAAAAGACATTGGCAAAATCTCTGTAATTAAAAAATAATCAACGTGTCAAAATATATAAAATGATACTCTTTTTTAATGTACTACCATTGTTGTTATGATTATAAGAAAAAACGAATCAATTGTAAGCCTGTGAACTGCGGAAGAGATGAGGTCTTTGCGATAATCTGTAATTATTTTATAATTTTGTTGCTGTTAGTTTTCAACTTATTTCAAAAATGCGTGACGAAATGGATGATTCTTTTATAGTATCAAAGTTATTTCCATCACAATAGATTCGACTTCACAAAAATTTTATAGTACATGCAGCGGTATTTGTTTAAAAATAACTACGAACACAAAAACCAAAGAAAAAAGTGGAAATGTGTACATATATTTTTTAATTGTAAATAAAATAAAATTAGCTTCACACTCCGTTGCCCACTTTCCGCCATATTCGAAATTTTAAATTCAAATAAATATTTCATTTCCTCGAGTGGGGGATCGAACCCACAACCAGTCAATATCATAGTCACACTTTGCGCGACGACTGGTCTCTTTATTTTATAAGAAAAACTATAAGGCATAGATTTTTTATATTAAAATTCACCACATTTAGTCAAAAATTAAAACTAACTTAGACTTTTCACATTCCACAAAATCTGAGTACTAAAATAGTTATCCATTAAAGCTTATAAAAAAAACTGTAATAAAGATTGTGTTGCAGTATAGTTTTAAAACACTTCTTTAATTGCAATAAGGCCACAATGGCGCCACAAGTCCAGCAATACGAAATTAGTTCAATTTCGCCATGTAGGTAGTTTTTAAATATTATTTTCATGTGTTATTTCTCTACTTAACATTAAAAAAAATGTGGACTCAGCCAGATGGAAATAGCATTTCTTAGATCTCCTATAAAAGTACGTCATTAATTTTTACACCCCGCTCTGGCCAGACAAAACACAGCATTGAGTTACGCTATTCAACTTTTAATGTCTGGCATTCAAGTGGAAAGTGGAGTGAACAATTCTTTCTAAATTCTCTCTGCCTATCCTGCTGTAAACAGGATAGAGCTTGAAGATGTATGGTGTCCCTTCCTTTCTATTTCACGTGAAAGTGACAATTGGACAGTAGGAATGGTTTCTTATCATAACTTGACATGTCAACAACACTCATCAAACCTTTGTATGACTCACCCAAAGATACTAACCCGTATATTCCGTTTTCTGAGTATGGAACTGTTGACTCACTCCTGTATAATTACAAAATGTGTAAATTGTTTAGGTTTATTTTAATTTTTTTTCCTCGTACGTTCCTGAGATAAGTATCAGAGGATATTTTGAGGTGTCATTTTGTGTTATTTTTTTTAATATGTTATTGCAGTACCAACTTGGATCGGTATCTGATAATATATGCGCTTTACCTTGTATGTAAATTAACAAAAAAATTGTATTGTAGAGTCAAAATTTAAGCAAAACAGCAGCTTCACGCTGTATCCCGCATATAGCAAAGTACGCAGAGGGAACCTGAGAACTAAGCCTAATTTTAAAACACTATGTTCCCATTAAAATTATGTAGTTATTAACAGTGAATACATTCACTCTCTACCATATCACTTAACAATAAACGAGTACAATGACCCACAAAAACGTCATTAGCATCAGCAATTAAGCGAAACTCCTTAATCCATAAAAGAAATCACCAACAACATAATGGCTAAACAACATTAAAAATCCACACTGTTGTTATGTGAATGGATAGTTCAACAATACATAGTAGAGTCACGTATGTGGGTCAAACACGAGCGGAGTCGGGTCACCACGGTTGTATTGTAGAGTGAAACTACACCACACTTTCATCGCTGATATAAGTATTTGATCGTGTGCCAAAATTGGTTATTTCCAATGTAATTGTTACTATTGTTTTGTATGATAGTGTATGGTATATAAAAGTAATTTAAACTGTGTTTTGAGTTCGCTCTCAGTTACTTGTTAAATGGATCTTTATTTGCCAAAAAAATATTGATTACATATTATTTAAGAAAAAAAAGTAGTATTCTAGAATCTATACTAAGAAAAGAACCCAGTGGGACTGCGCCTCTTGGATAGAGTCCAATTATATGTATATTTTAATTATAAAGCTTTCGAAAGCGTTTTTTTTATCTTACTTTGATATGTATAGGACTTTTGACTTCTTATTCAAAGTGAAGACTATCATGAGACACAAAGTAGAAAACCAATGTTTGAGATTTTCATTTTCTATACCTTAAAAGTTTGTGAGAGACATCTAAAGCCAAATAGAGTCATGGCACATTGGGACTGTAGTTTTTTTTATTGGGACAGTAGGTTTCCTCTGTCTACTTTCCTACGTAGAAAAATCGAGAAGTTGTTAGTATTTTTAAGTCAATATAAATCTTTTAAAGCTATATTAACAAAAGATAGCAACAAAACAATGTAAATTTAATACAAAACGTGATAAACGATAAACTAGCGGATCACGATCAACATGACCAGTGCGTCCCACATCGAAAGTAGGACTCACTAATCGCTTGAATTTTGTATGAAAGAAGATGAAGTAAAAGGCCCTTTCATCTTTAAATGCCATTTTCTGTTCCTTATTATCTTTATTTACTAGTACTAATATAAGTACTAAATAAAAAAAGATAGATTGAAGTATTGTTAATCTAGTTACGAATTGCTAAGCGTGTGACTGTGTGTTTATGTGTGCTTGTGTGTAAATTGAATGCATTTAATCATTTTAGAGAAAAACTTTTTCAATTAACAAAATATAAATATTATTCGAATAAATGATGTATTCATCGTATCTAATAATAACTAATATAATATCATAAAAATCGCTGTGTTACAGATGGATGGTCACCCATAACACCACCAGATGGGTGGGTATTACTCTCCACAATACCACCTAAGTCATCCACCACAACAGCAGCAACAACGACGACGTCAGCAGCACCTACTACTGATCAAACAACAGTTGAAACTTCACCATCTTTAACAAATGAAGCTACAACAAAATCAGAAGTTCAAACTACAGAAACTTCAGTAGCAACTTCAGCGACTTCAATCACATCGTCACCAGTATATGAATTCACAGTGAATATAACGAAATACCCATCAGTTTCAACATCCACTTTGAGTACAACTTCATTAGAAGTCAGTGAAGGAACACGTGAGCCTGTACCAACGATTTCATCAACAACTTCTAGTGTTGGTTTAACAACGTTCACTTCGATATCTTCAGAAAATGCTTCTTCGTCAGTTAATGTGACAGACGCTTCAACTGAAAGTGTAATTGGTATGTTTTTTTTAACATCAAGCCGTATTAAGCATTTAGAAGGGTAGGCAGAAGGAACCTGAGAGGCTAGTGTTAAGACTCTGAAGACTCTTTTCCCATGCAATTCTGGAGGCATTGAGTGTTGAGTGAGGGAACTTAACACCGCGTTTTGTCGTGGCATAAGAGGGAAGAAGATGAAATTATTAAATATTAATATCCTCGAGTGGGAATCGAACTCACAACCTGTCGCGTTTAGAGTCGCATGCTTGTGCCCCATGACTAGTTTTAATTGATATTTAATAAATGGTTATTCCTTTAGAAATCTTTTCAAATCTTTCTTAATACTGTGTAGAGGTACATACGTAAGTGATAATAAAGAGATAAAAATATTTTACCACAGGCTAAATTCTATCTAGCATGGCACTGGAAATTTATAAGTTATGATATTCTTACAGAAGTATCAAACGAAACATCAGAAGCAACGACCGAGGCTGCTATCAGTTCATCCACGCCTGAATCGTACAATATGTCGAATTACAAAGAAGGTAAATAAATGTAATATTCTTTTTCTTTTCAGCTCCACGCTGTATCCCGCATATAGCACGGTAGCCAGAGTGAACGTGAGAAACTAGTGTTAAGATACTCCGTGCCCCACTTTCTTCCGAATTCTGAAGGCAATGCGTGTTGAATGGCGGAACTCAACACCGCCAAATATTTTTATATGTCCATAAAATAATTAGCACCTTAGATTGTATATTTAAAAAGTTAGAAATATGACTAGTTATATTATCTTAGACTAGCTTTCTTCTGCGTCTTCTCTGCTGTGGTCAAATGGAAATCACTAATAATATGTATGACACACGACGCATTCTATAAATGGAAAATCCAACACAAAAATATTCTTTCAATTCGAACCAGTAATTTCCGAGATTAGCGAATTAAACCAAGCTTCAGCTTTATAATTAAAAAAAAATCAGCTTCACGCTGTATCCCGCACACAGCAAGGTAGGCAGAGGGAACCTAGTGTTAAGACACTCCGTTCCCCACTTTCTGCCAAATTCTGGAGGCATTGGGTGTTGAGTGGCAGAACTCAACGCCGCGCTTAGCCTCGACACCAGAGCGAAGAAATGGAAATATAAATTTAAGTAAATATTTCATCTCCTCGAGTGGGGATCGAACCCACAACCAGTCGGTTTTACAGTCACACTTTGTGCCGCTGCGCCACGACTACCCTCTTTTTATAATTTTACTATAGATATTAACATTTTCTATATAATAATACAAAAAGAAACCTAAAATATTTAAAAGAATAAATGATTATCATTGTCAAACAGAATATATTTTAGGATCCTAGGCATCAATAATAAGATAAAAGGTTAAAATAGTATATAATTTAACGTTGTGAATACGACGGGGCGATTTGTCTATATAATTATATCTTTAAAACTGGTTAAACGTTTAACTCGCTAGCAATTTCTGTACATAAAACCTAATGGACATAAACAGCAATGACAAATAACTCTGATCTTCTGCCTTCCACAATAAATCTAAATATATATCTACCAATACTAGTAATCAATGATGGCTTTGCCCGCTTGAACTACACACAATATCAGCTTAAAAACAACATCTATATTCTATGCATTAAAAATTTGTTTCACAATTCAATAATACAGTTAATATATTTTTACAGCAATTTAATCTAATAAAGTACTTTATATAGATAAAACTTTTTATTAAAATAAACATTAGATATTAAGGCTAACTTTGCAATAGTGAAAACCAATTTTCACTATTGTTGTATAGTGAAAAATGCAGTTAAGCCGTTTCTGAGATTAGCATGTATAAAGGTCCAGACAAACATCTTAAAAATCTTTGTTTTCTGTTCAATTACATTATGAAAATCTTCCAAAATCATGACATAGATCAGTTACGATTTTATTATAAATATAGAAAATGATTATAAGGCTGAACGCTCTAATCCAAGGGTTTCCCAACCTTTTCTCGATCAAGGACCACTTTTATATCAATCTTGGTAGCAGGGACCACTATGCATGTAGGTGTAATAAAAATTAACCGTGATAATCAAACGAAAACTTTGCTTCACCATCCCCAGTCATAAAATTAAAATCGTTCGCGGACCATATTTAGGCTTGTTCGGACCCCTGGTGGTCCGCGGACCCACTGGTTGGGAACCAGTGCTCTAATCTCATGAACTACTGGTTCGGACTGAAAAATAGTTTTGTGTTGGATATTCCATTTATCCAGGAACTCTATATGGTCATCACGTTAACCACTTAGATTTAACTAACTGTACCTGCATTTAAAACTTGCCATGTCATGAACAGTTTTTAGTTGTTTCCATTGATCAGGTAAATATATATTCACACACACTGACATACGGTTTGAGGCCGTACAAGGGTGTGACTGCATTGCGACGATTGTGAGTTTAATTCCTACTCGAGGGAATTTATTTATATATTTTTTTTCTCGCTCTGGTATCGAAGGAAAACGCAGCTTGAGTTTTCAAGGCAAGGCCTTCAGAATTCGGCGGAAGATGTTCCCAGGTTCCCTACCCTGCTATGTACAGAAAGTCCTACGTGTAGCTTAAAACAAAATTACATGAAGAACGCACCCAAAATCTTGAATCTACAACCACCGCGTATAATAGTAGTTTCCTGGACGTCCTCTGCCACAATAGCATTCAGCAATTATTATAAACAATAAATAACTAAATTATAATTTATGTAAAATGTATCTTTTCCCGTTTGTAATATGCTTTAATTGTTGTTAATCCTTGAGATAATTTACGCAATAGTACTTCCTTGATGAACAAAAATGTAGCTATTACAATTATTATTAATAGACGTCGTGGCGCAGTGGAATGGCGTATGATTGTAAATACAATAGTTGTGAGTTCGATTCCCACTCAGGGGAAAATGTTTATTTCCCAACTCTAGAAATCGAAACGTTGCAATTAGGCAGATAGTAGAGAATCGCGTTTTTTACTACCATGATCCCCTACCTAATGGGATTTTCTTAATGTAAACTTAATCTGCATTAAATTTGATGGTTGTCAGTTCATATTTCTTCACGTGCCTTTTGTTCTATATATTTAGACATATAGAACAAAAGGTGCAGGATATTTTTTTTAATATCTAACCACGGTAGCTCAGATTTATACAGTATTTTGACTTTCCTTAATGACAGTCGTTGAAATAGTACGGCGTACGTGGATTGACTACTTAACGTGCTCTCTTAAGTATGGGAAAGGTTATATGTTTACCCATCAAAGCTATATTATGTAGATATTCTGTATGTTTTGTTAACATTCTATTATGTTAGCAGTTTTACGCATTTTCTCGCATCGCAAAGCGGGAATAGGAGAAATAGTGTTAAGACACTCCTTTTCACCAGTATTCAAGACAAGCATGTTGAGTAGTAGAAATCTATGCTGCACTCGTTCTTACAAAAACAGGGAAATAATTTAAATTCCCCCAGGTGGGATCGAACCCATTAAAGTCGCATTTACAATCAGACACTAGCACTTTATAGGACATAATATAATAATGTGAGAAAAATGTATAAAAATTTTAAAAAAATCTATTAATGACATGTCATACATGACATTAATAGTCATTTTAATGATTTCATAATTATGTATGAATATAAATGTATGAACAGATAAATGTCAGCTATATCTCCTGCTATTACGCAACTGTCATGGCCACAGAACAATACCACACGTATTGTTAAATGCAAAACTTATTAAATACCAATGTCAGATATTTTTTTATACAGTAACCGATTCCAGAAAAATTGAAAAATGCAACTTCAAGCATAACAGAGTCGGGAGAGGAAACCTAGTCTTAAAACACTCTGGTCTCCACTTTTCGCTCAATTATGAATTATTAAGATCCTATAATATATTTTTAATATCTACATTGGAATTTTCCTTGATTATGAATTGAACACACAATCATCACACATTCAAACCAATTATGCTCTATTTGAATGTGTCATAGTGGGTTCCGAGAAGAAAGAACAGCTTCACGTTTTTTCCCGCAAAGCAATCCTGCTTTCTCAAAGACAGGCGTTTTCATTTCATTGAATGGTGAAACTTTACCACGCTTTTTTAAAAAGATTTATTTATTTATTTCTTTGTTTGTACACCACTTATATAAAATACACACCAAAAAAAAGATTCTTATTTTTTTTATCATTTGATACATTTAAAATTCCAAATCAATATTTTATTACTAATAATTCCAATTAATTTTCATAATAGCAATCAAAACTTAAGTAGCATCAAAAAGAAATAAAATATATCACATATTAAATTTAAAAAACAATTAAATTGCATGTAAAACCGCCATAAAAGTACAAATTACAAACATAATAAATTATTTGAGTACCTACATCAGGTCAAAGAACTACCTAGCTGACAGTGTAATGTATAATTTATACCGCCGTCCGTATAAACAACGATAAAAAACAAAAAAAAACCTCATTCGCCGGACAAACACACAAAGACCGTCAGACGCATGATGCTATCAGACCATCGCGCTCCCGGACTACTTGAGTCGAAAAAATTCTTAAAGTGATTAAAATATCATTAAAATAATGTTATTTTCATAGAAAAATCTAATAAATTTAGTGCTATAGACTATTTTAGTCAAGCTATGTTAGGTTCATAAAAAATTTCGGACCCATGTAGAGACTAATAAAAATTGTTTTAATTTAAATAATGTAGCTTATAAGTGTAATTTTGAATAGTGTATTTAAGTGTTTGTTTTTTTTTTTGAATAAAATGATAATAAACTCAACGTTATTGCTACTGGCAGTCTGTGGACGGCGGATATGGCCCCAAGCGAGGATAGTTGGTGGTGCTAAATCGGAATTCGGACAGTGGCCCTGGCAGATATCTCTGAGGCAGTACAGGACGTCGTCGTACTTGCACAAGTGTGGTGCTGCTCTGTTGAACGAGAACTGGGCGATCACCGCTGCGCATTGTGTTGAAAGGTTGGTATTCAGTTGTAATGTTTATTAGTTTCACGCTGTATCCCGTATATAACGTGGTGGAAAAGGGAAACTAGAGTTAAGACACTCCGTTCCCCGCGCACCAATTTTCGAGATATAGGCATATCTTTGACGTGCGTGACGCAACTAAATTCCGGGCTATGTCTTACTGCAGCAAAGCAAAGATGTGAAAATTATTTGTATATGAAAGTATCTCGTTGTTGACATTTCTCCATCTGATTCTGGTATTTGCATTTAACGAGACAGATATTTTTGATACACAGGTATCTTTTTTTGTTTAATACATAATGAAACATAATACATAATTTCTTATTAGAAACTTCCAATAATGCATAATTTGTATACTTACAAAAAAAAGTAAGTTTACCGAAAATCTTGAAAATATGAAAGTATATATAGATGCTTATTAAATTAGGAATTTCATAAATTAAATTGTCATGGAAACTACTTATTTCACATTTATTATTGTTATATCATTGTATCGTTTTTAAGGTCAAAATATTTACAACAATAAACGTCACTCAATTTCGAACTGTCTAAAACCTTAAAGAATACTAGAAATATTCCTCCCTCCTCAGTTCCATAATATTGTAGTTAAATAAGAATAATATATTTCACATAGTTATTTTTTTTTGTTTGTGGCATTAAAATTTATGAAAAAAAAGACAATTATATTATGGTTATTCACTTCTAGTACTTTTAATTCATAAAATTTGTATGAAGAATATTTTACTTATTACTTGATTTATTAGTAAATAGCATAGCTATAGATATACCTTCACTCTGTATCCCGCATATAGCAGGATAGGCAGAAGGAATCTAGTGTTAAGAAAATTCGTTCCTCACTTTCCTACCAATTATCGCGACATTTTGTATTGGTTCTTTGATTATGGCGTTCCGAGTGTGCCAGTAGAGCACATATCACTTCGCCAATGTCACATTGTGTGGAGAAGACACGAAGGAGGTTGTACGGTAAAAAAGAGATAATGTTACACAATAGGAGACATTGTGTATTAAATGTTGGAACTAAACGCCGCGCTATGACTTTTTACCTGTATATATATATAAATATTAAAGTTGTTGAAATGCTAACAATTACAGAGTACCGCCATCAGATCTTCTAGTAAGACTAGGGGAGTACGACTTGGCAAGTGACAGCGAGCCGTACGGATTTGCTGAACGACGAGTACAGATAGTGGCCAGCCACCCTCACTTTGATCCTGCTACATTCGAATACGATTTGGCTCTCCTTAGGTAAGTTGCTGTATTGTTTTTTTTTAATACTTTTACTGATCTATACTATCTTTATATTATATTGCTGAGTTTATTGGTTTAGGAGCACTAATCTCTGGGACTAATTGAAGTAACCCACTGTACCTGCGGTTAGAATTAACGTATTTTTATTTTATCATCGGGTTGAAGCCGCAGGAAGACTTAAAATTCTTATATTTCATATAAATAAGATTTTAACCAGCAGTCATTGTTTGAATAGCCCAGTCCAAAATTATTATAATATATGACAATTAGATCATTTGATTTTCATGCAGGACAGGGATAGTTACCATTGTAAAATAATTAAATTATAACTTTATATACAAAAAAAAATTGCCAGTTCTTCTCAGCAGAACTGCCTTCCGAGTCTGTAGTAGCTATAAAGCTCATTCGACGATCCGAAATTCTATAAAAATAAATAATATTTCGAATTTTAATCACATCACGTCGAGTTACGATGAACTAAATTACAATTTGAATTTTATTTCCACAACCAATATATTACACAAAGGTAGGCCAGTGACTCTGTATTCGTGGAATAATGATTTGCAATGATAAGATCAGGAGCTTATTTTATTTGTCTCCATTTCAATTCGAAATTCGAAAAATTGCGTATTGACCGGCGGAACTTAACGCCACGATTACCAGAACGGGTGAAAATTATTAAAGTATAGTTTAACGGTCATGTGGTTTGTTCCCACTATGCCATGCCATCGTCGGCTGCAGTGAATATTTATTTTATAATGAATTAATTATACGAACTATAATCACTAAATATATTGACCACTAAATGTATTTTAAATCATATTGAAATAACAGTAACAAAAAACACAACACAATAGAAAAAGCTCTCTAACGAAATACACTGTTTCAAGCAATACTGTCTTTAAAATTCCTAACAGTTCTTAACCCAAATCAATCGATGACTTCCCAAATTAACATTCGAGATTTTTCTCAATTAATAAAAAAATATTAAATATAGTGATATAACATAACTGGTAGGTTCTACGAGCCAGTGACGTTCCAGCCCAACATCCTGCCGGTGTGCGTGCCCGACGACGACGACGACTACGTGGGCAGGACGGCGCACGTCACCGGCTGGGGCAGGCTCTACGACGGTCAGTGGAAACATACTTCATGTTATTTTACAAATGTTCATTTTAGCTTTTTGTATTTTGATTTTAGTTTCACGCAACCCCAGAAGGAACTTGGAAACATAGTGTTAAGGCACTCCGTTCCCATCAAGACACTTCCGTGCTATCCACCGAATTCTGGAGGCATTGCGTACGAACGGCGGGACTCAACGACGCGACTTGTTGGAAGAACGTTTTGATTTGGAATAAATTTTTCTCTATACAAGAGAGGCTTCGCTTCGCGTTACTGTTTTGAAACGCTGATGAAGAGTTTATTTTTACTGTTCTTATAACATAGCTACATTCAGTTAGCAATAACATTAATCCAGCATATGCCTAAATATAATTTCAGACGGGCCTCTCCCCTCCATCCTCCAAGAGGTGGACGTGCCAGTGATAAACAATACAGCCTGCGAGTCCATGTACCTCGAGGCGGGGTACAACGAGCATATACCACATATATTCATTTGCGCGGGATGGACCAAAGGTGGCTCTGATAGTTGTGAAGGTAATATTTATTATTATATTATAGTCAAAGCTTTTTCTACTATCCTATTGATATTGAAAATGTTAAAGTTTGTGAGAATTGATGTTTGTATCACTTTCACGCAAAAACTATTGAACGAATCTAGATGAAACTTTACAATAATATTAATTTAGAAAACGTATAAAAATTTGAACGTAGCGGGACTCGAACCCGCATCTCCTAGAAACCGACCAGGCGACCACCAAGCCATGCGGTTTCATCAAGCTACGTTAAAATTTTTATACGCTTGTTACAACTTATGTATGTTGTTAGCATCTCTGTAGGGAGATGTTTACAAATTTCCGCTACTCCAAGATAATTACTAAAAGTTATCGTCTGACAAGAGAGAATGCTATTTATTAAATATTTCAAGTGTGGAATAACACTTAAAAAATGTTAAAAAAAAACTTTACATTAATGTAATTTATACATTAAAATATAATAATACTAGTGGGCGCGCGCGGCTTCGCCCGCTTATTTGGACACTTAGGGGTGAATTCTAAAAAAACCACGAAACACGTGTTCAATAAAATATTTCTAACAGTCTGAATTCATTTTCATATAAAAATCGGTGGTGATTTAAAGATTTTTCCATACAAACTTTCAACCCCTTATTAGCATCCTTAGGGGGTGAATTCTAAAAAACTATGAAACACGTGTTCAATGAAATGTTTTTAAGAGTCTGAATTTCAAATTTTATAAAAATCGGTGCCGATTTAAAAAAAAATCCATACAAACTTTCAACCCCTATTTCATCCCTTTAGGGTTAAAATTTGTCAAAATCCTTTCTTAGTGGATGTCCAGAATATGAAAATAAACATCTGCCCAAATTTCACGTTTCTACCATCAGCGGTTACGGCTCTGCGTGCGTCTTACCTCAGTCAGTCAGCACAAGTCCTTTTATATAATAACTAGTGGGCGTGCGCGGCTTCGCCCGCTTATTTGCACCCTTAGGGGTCACTTCTAAAAAAACCGCGAAACACTTGTTCAATAAGATATTTTTAACAGTATGAATTAAATTTTTTATAAAAATCGGTGGCGATTTAAAGGTTTTTCCGTATAAACTTTCAACCCCTTATTTGAACCCTTAGGGGGTGAATTCTAAAAAACCATGAAACACGTGTTCAATAAAATGTTTTTAAGAGTCTGAATTTCAAATTTTATAAAAATCGGTACAGATTAAATTTTCTTTCCATACAAACTTTCAACCCCTATTTCATCCCTTTAGGGTTCAAATTTTTCCAATTCCCTTCTTAGTGGATGTCCAGAATATGAAAATAAACATCTGCCCAAATTTCATGTTTCTACCATCAGCGGTTACGGCTCTGCGTGCGTCTTACCTCAGTCAGTCAGCACAAGTCCTTTTATATATATAGACTAGAGGGCGCGCGCGGCTTCGCCCGCTTATTAGGAGTGAATTATAAAAAAACCACGAAACACGTGTTTAATAAAATATTTTTAACAGTCTGAATTTAATTTTTTATAAAAATCGGTGGGAATTTAAAGATTTTTCCATATAAACTTTCAACCCCTTATTTGAACCCTTAGGAGGTGAATTCTTAAAAACCATGAAACACGTGTTCAATGAAATATTTTTAAGAGTTTGAATTTGTAATTTTATAAAAATCGGTACAGATTATAATTTTTTTCCATACAAACTTTCAACCCCTATTTCATCCCTTTAGGGTTAAAATTTTTCAAATTCCCTTCTTAGTGGATGTCCAGAATATGAAAATAAACATCTGCCCAAATTTCACGTTTCTACCATCAGCGGTTACGGCTCTGCGTGCGTCTTACCTCAGTCAGTCAGCACAAGTCCTTTTATATATATAGATATTGATCATAGGCTACAATTTACATAAGAGTTAGAGGCAAAAAAATTGTGTGCCGTTATTTCGAATGAAAAGCATTACAATCGTATTAAAAACAATTCATAAGAAGCCAGTGCAACTTTCCTATAGCGGCTAGACCAGTGTTTCCCAATCTTTTTTGTGCCATGCCCCACCTTAACCTTTCTAAAATTTTTAAAGCCCTCCTATTATAAAAATTAAATCAAATACTTATTAATTATATTTATACAATATATATGAATATTAAGTCAACGAACTGAATGATGTGAAACACTACGTTGCGATGGGCTGGATGGGAAAATTATACCTAATAATTATTTACGGCATGTTTTTAAGAATTTGCCTTTTTTTGTTAAATATGGCACCGATAACCGACTAGACCTATGCATTGCATATAATAGACCGAAGTGAAAGGGTTAAAGTTATACCGAGTTCATTTTGGAATGGGGCGTGGGCCCCACGTTGGGAGACACTGGGCTAGACTCTTCAGTATTTATACTTATACCATAAAATTATAACTGAAAATGAATGCACAACTGCTTTCTCACCGATATATTAGCATGATTACAAATGATAATTTTAAAAATTATTTCCTAAAACGCAGGCGACAGCGGCGGGCCGATGGTGGTGCAGCGGTCGCGCGACAACCGCTTCGTGCTCAGCGGCATCATCTCGTGGGGCATCGGCTGCGCGGAGCCCAACCAGCCCGGCGTCTACACGCGCATCTCCGAGTTCCGCGACTGGATCAACCAGATCTTACAATTCTAGCGGAACGCCGTTATAGAACTAATTATAAAACACATATCATTCATGTTTTAGTGATACTTTTTTTTTTATTAAATATGAAAATTATTTTGGATAATTTTCTAATATTTGTTATCTGTGGTCGTGTTTTTGCAATGAATAAGGCTTTTCGAAAACAATGCCTTTTAACATAAACATACATAAACATACAACGAATTTTACAAATTAAAAAAATATGTTGCTATTGTAGAATATTGAAAAATTTAATATTATACATTTTTTTTTGGTATTGGTCATATTGTAATATTGTATGAACAATACAATTTTTTTTAATTTTTTGAAAATTCTATAACGAACGTAAAAAAAATATATGGAATTTCTAGGCAACATTTTTACTATAAGTATTTAATTCGATATTTACAAGTATATTATTTCTTTTTATATATTTGTAAAAAAAAGTATTTATAAAGAGTATTTTTGATTGATAACTATAATATAAGATTAATTATTAATAGTAATAGAATGATAAATAAAATGTGCCGAATTTATATGAATTTTTGAAAAATTATAATTCCGTCCATTTTCGAATTCAATTAGAATATGTTAATGTAAATAGCTTATTTAACTGCATTTATTAATATTATTTATAAACTAGCCATAGACATAAGAATCTCATTGTTTTACAAATTTTGATAATTATTATTTAAAAAAATAAAAGAGATTTTAAAATATCACATTTGTTTCTAATTCTAATCTTTCATGTTTTTAATACCTTCACACCGTATCCTGCTCATACTGAACTGAGAACCTAATGGTAAGACACTCCGTTCTCCACTTTCTGGTCGACTTCGAGACACTATGTATTGAAGCATTATTCCCCGAATATGTATTGAAACCAAAACCATCGCGCTTGTGATGATGATCTCATCAATCATTTACTACTTTACTAGAGACTTAAACGCGGCTTTGCTCGCTTAAACTTGTTTCTATATTATAGCCGAAGGATAATATTTTTAAATAAGTATTCTAATATCTCTAAGAATATGTGTACAAAGGTTCATGAAAGCGTAATAAACAAATTCATACTTACATTTATAAAATTAATTTAGTATTATTATTATTACTTTCTTTGTACTCCACAATATATTGAATAATCACATACGTATCTATATTAAAACCAAGATAGGGTTCCGTCAATATACATACCAATTTTTTTAATTATCACAATAACTTATACAGACACCATTGTATGTAACAGACGGTGCATTTGTGCAATCAATACCACGTACAATACAAGTATGATGAAGAATTAATGAAGAATTGCGTACACATTTTGAAACTTAAAGGAAAAATATTTTTTTTTGTAAAAAAGACAGAACAAACTGTTCGTTTTTTTTTTGACGCTGCAAATATTAAACGCGCTAATACGCTGCAAAATTAAATGAAATATGACAAAAAAAATGTGGAACGCTTCACGATTTTGCGTGTCATCCTTGCGCAGGGGCCATGCTAATCTTCTCTGTATCGTTCCAATTTTAGTATATGTACTGCCGAAGCGAGTACACTTACTGCTTTAAATATACTGTATATATACATAGCGTAATTGAATATTTTAATAGCGCGATTCAGGGCTATGACGTCATTCGCCTGATGTAAGCGAGAGAGAAGACTTTTGTCACTCAACAGTCAACACAATTGGCTATATTTAAGGGCATATCCAGATGAGGCGTGAGTTGAGTGTGGGGCTTTATTTTTTATGCGCTTGATTTACTTATACATTACTTCATTCTGTGTTTCCTAAGACTAAAATCACCAACAGTATTGTAATCTAATAAACATTTTTTGAAAAATACAAACATCAAAAATACAATCAATAATTTTTAACCGACTTCTGTAAGAAAAGGAGGTTATCAATTCGACTGTATTTTTTTGTTTGTTACCTCAGTGCCTTTTTGACTGGGTGAAACGATTTTGATGTTTTTTTTTTATTTGAAAGTTAGTGCTTCCCGTGTGGTCTTATTTTTTTGTCCATTTCTGATAATGGTATCTATAAAAAAGTCACATAAGTCTTAAATTTGCATTAGGTATGTGCGCGAGAAATGGACGAATAACTTAATATCACGCCAACCGATTCTAATGATTCTATTTTTATTGAAAAGGATACACTTCAAGGATAGTTTAGCGAAAATTTGGTTAGGTTTTGATTATGGGATCCAGTTGAAATTAAAGGAGCATGTTTTCTTTTTTGGTTAACTACTAACGCCCAATATTAATAATCTATCTCCTACGTCAATCTTCGATTGTTCTATATATCTATCCAATTTCTAGATTGGATAGATGTATGGAACAATCGAAGATTGACGTAGGAGATAGATTATTAATACTTATTTAGAAAACTTACTTATTCCTAAGTGTGGAATAACACTTTAAAAATGTTTAAAAATTGATTATTAATATTGGGCGTAAGTTAAATAAGAATTGGCGTCAGCAGGATGTACTCATTTTCAACCGGCTTCAGAAAGGGGGAAGTTCCCAATTCGCCCGAATATTTTTTATGTATGTTTTTGATAATATGCCAAAATGTTGGTTTGGACAAAAATAATATGTAATAAAGATTAAAGTTTTGCACAGGACAACCACTACCTACTCGAATGACCACTTAAGGTCTACCCGTCACTGAAAATTGTAAATTAATTTTTAACAAAAAAACGACTTCAAACACTGAACTAAAAAGTAAAAAAATATTTTACATAAAGTAAAACGTACTTTTATTTTGTTAAACAAAAATAATTTAAAAAGTCTGTGTTGAGCTAATGCTAACAATCTTAAACCAAAAATTTTAATTGCGAATAATATAATTATTTATTAAAATAAACAAAGTTATTAATTAAATAATCGTGGCGCAGCGGCACAGGGTGTGACTGTAAAACCGACTGGTTGTGGATTCAATCTCCACTCGAGGAAATGAAAGGTTTACTTAAATTTATATTCCCATTTCTACGCTCTGGTGTCGAGGCAAAGCGCGGCGTTGAGTTCTGCCACTTAACACGCAATGCCTCCAGAATTGCGCAGAACGTGTGGCTCGGAGTGTCTTACACTACGTTCCCTCTGCCTACCCTGCTGTGTGCGGGATACAGCGTGAAGCTGATTTATTTTATTTTTAATTAAATAAAAATATACAACTCATGTAAGGCTCTAGGTTATAATCAAAACAAATTGACAAAAAAATGTGGAACGCTTCACGATTTTGCGTGTCATCCTTGCGCAGGGGCCATGCTAATCTTCTCTGTATCGTTCCAATTTTAGTATATGTACTGCCGAAGCGAGTACACTTACTGCTTCAAATATACTGTATATATACATAGCGTAATTGAATATTTTAATAGCGCGATTCAGGGCTATGACGTCATTCGCCTGATGTAAGCGAGAGAGAAGACTTTTGTCACTCAACAGTCAACACAATTGGCTATATTTAAGGGCATATCCAGATGAGGCGTGAGTTGAGTGTGGGGCTTTATTTTTTATGCGCTTGATTTACTTATACATTACTTCATTCTGTGTTTCCTAAGACTAAAATCACCAACAGTATTGTAATCTAATAAACATTTTTTGAAAAATACAAACATCAAAAATACAATCAATAATTTTTAACCGACTTCTGTAAGAAAAGGAGGTTATCAATTCGACTGTATTTTTTTGTTTGTTACCTCAGTGCCTTTTTGACTGGGTGAAACGATTTTGATGTTTTTTTTTTTATTTGAAAGTTAGTGCTTCCCGTGTGGTCTTATTTTTTTGTCCATTTCTGATAATGGTATCTATAAAAAAGTCACATAAGTCTTAAATTTGCATTAGGTATGTGCGCGAGAAATGGACGAATAACTTAATATCACGCCAACCGATTCTAATGATTCTATTTTTATTGAAAAGGATACACTTCAAGGATAGTTTAGCGAAAATTTGGTTAGGTTTTGATTATGGGATCCAGTTGAAATTAAAGGAGCATGTTTTCTTTTTTGGTTAACTACTAACGCCCAATATTAATAATCTATCTCCTACGTCAATCTTCGATTGTTCTATATATCTATCCAATTTCTAGATTGGATAGATGTATGGAACAATCGAAGATTGACGTAGGAGATAGATTATTAATACTTATTTAGAAAACTTACTTATTCCTAAGTGTGGAATAACACTTTAAAAATGTTTAAAAATTGATTATTAATATTGGGCGTAAGTTAAATAAGAATTGGCGTCAGCAGGATGTACTCATTTTCAACCGGCTTCAGAAAGGGGGAAGTTCCCAATTCGCCCGAATATTTTTTATGTATGTTTTTGATAATATGCCAAAATGTTGGTTTGGACAAAAATAATATGTAATAAAGATTAAAGTTTTGCACAGGACAACCACTACCTACTCGAATGACCACTTAAGGTCTACCCGTCACTGAAAATTGTAAATTAATTTTTAACAAAAAAACGACTTTAAACACTGAACTAAAAAGTAAAAAAATATTTTACATAAAGTAAAACGTACTTTTATTTTGTTAAACAAAAATAATTTAAAAAGTCTGTGTTGAGCTAATGCTAACAATCTTAAACCAAAAATTTTAATTGCGAATAATATAATTATTTATTAAAATAAACAAAGTTATTAATTAAATAATCGTGGCGCAGCGGCACAGGGTGTGACTGTAAAACCGACTGGTTGTGGATTCAATCTCCACTCGAGGAAATGAAAGGTTTACTTAAATTTATATTCCCATTTCTACGCTCTGGTGTCGAGGCAAAGCGCGGCGTTGAGTTCTGCCACTTAACACGCAATGCCTCCAGAATTGCGCAGAACGTGTGGCTCGGAGTGTCTTACACTACGTTCCCTCTGCCTACCCTGCTGTGTGCGGGATACAGCGTGAAGCTGATTTATTTTATTTTTAATTAAATAAAAATATACAACTCATGTAAGGCTCTAGGTTATAATCAAAACAAATTGACAAAAAAATGTGGAACGCTTCACGATTTTGCGTGTCATCCTTGCGCAGGGGCCATGCTAATCTTCTCTGTATCGTTCCAATTTTAGTATATGTACTGCCGAAGCGAGTACACTTACTACTCCAAACATACTGTATATATACATAGCGCAATTCAATATATCAATAGCGCGATTCAGGACTGTGACGTCATTCGCATGACGTAAGCGAGAGAAAAGACTCTTTTGTCACTCAACACAATTGGTTATATTTAAGGGAACGTCCATGTGAGGTGAATTCGGCGTGAGTTGAGTAAATAACTGGATATTCATACAGTAAGGTGAACAAGTCATGGTCACCCAGAAGTGAGGTTTCCTGAACTTTTGCGCATTGTTTACTCAGGAAAAAAATAATCCAAAGAAAGTAAGAAAAATCCTAAAATCAATTGGCATAACCATCCACAGCTAAGTTCAGGGCGGCCACGACTTGCTGAATGCTGACTGTGCTATACATTTAGCCACAAACGCACGCTTTGCTCGCACGCGCGTAAATAGAGTGAAAACGCGGGTACCTCGACTCGTGCGTCCAGTACGTATGTAACATTACATATTAAAATGGTGCGTGATACTGATGACTATATTATCGAAATTTTTATATATTACTCTAATAATAGATTATATATTTGTAGCTCCGTCCTCCGCCTCAATTTCAATTTGTATTTGGATAGCTGTCTCCAAGGAGTGAAACAAAGTGATATGGGAGTGAAAGTAGGTGACCTGAATGTGAATTGCCTGCTGTACGCAGATGATGCAGTGCTTATTGCATCATCAGAATACGAGTTGCGGGCATTGGTCACCACTCTGAAAGAAGGGTGTGAAAATAATGGTCTAAGCCTCAATGTGAATAAGACAAAGGTTCTGATTTTTGAAAGAGATGAAGAAAGGACGGAATGTAAGATTAGTGTAAATAGTAAGATATTAGAACAAGTGAATGAAGTGGTATACTTGGGAAGTATGTTCAATAGAGATGGAAGATACGACATGGATGTGGAAAGGCGTATTGCTGCCGGTAACAAGGTCAACGGAACCTTAGCTGCATTGATGAGACGGCGAAACGTCAGCACAGCTGCGCGTTTGGCACACAATGCAGTTTTGGTACCGACTCTGTTAAAAACGTGGGTATTACAGAAGAAGAATGAAAGAAAGATGAATGCTGTGGAGATGCGATCTCTTCGTAGGATATGCGGAGTCAGCTTAGCTGATCGAATCCGCAATGAAGAGATACACAGAATGGCAGGTACTAGCGAGGACGTCACGGTGAGAATGAAGAAGAACGTGCTCAGCTGGTTTGGGCACGTCGAACGAATGAGTGATGAAAGAATGGCAAAAAAGATTTATGATGGAAAAGTGAGCGGTAAGAGTGGTAGGGGGAGACCTCGGTTGACCTTCGAAAACACAGTATCAAAGATACTGGAGGAAGGTCACGTAAAAAGCATGAGGACCCCCGAAGGGCATGTATGAAGAGGTTGATGACAGTGGACGAGGCGAAAGAGGTATGTAGAGACCGTAGCGTTTGGCGCTCCGTTCTCTCTGACTACCCCGCAAGGGATAAAGCGTGAAGCTAAGTTAAGTTAAGTTAAGTTAATAGATTATATACAATCGATTTTTTTTTAAATATTAAAAGTGTATAATAAGATTGTGCAATTTAAATTTAGATATTATTTTCAATAGGTATCAAATTTTGTTTACTAATGAAACTGTTGTTTATTATTTTCTCTCCGTTTACGATAAGAGGAATAAAATAATAAATAACAATTTATTATAGTATTATAAGCTATGATATATGTAACTATTTATCTATTTATGTAAAAGTTAACTACTAAGGAAAAGGACAAGGCAAACGAGCGTTCGGGTCACCTGATAGTAAGTGATCACCGCCGCCCACGACCCCGTGCAACACCAGAGGAGCTACAGGTGCGTTGATGGCCTTTAAGGTGGAGATAGACACGGTTTTTGAAGGTACCCATGTCATATCGACCTGGAAACACTGCCCCAAGTAGGCCATTCCATAGTTCCGTGGCGCGTGGAAGAAAGTTCCTACCAGTATCCAGGTAGTGTGGATGACATTTTAGCTTGTGACGTACTATGCGGTTAGAAAATTCGGTACAGACTGGTAACAGCGGTCAAACAGTTTTTCAGAACGCTCCCCCATGATAAATTCGGTAGAGAACGCACAGCGAGACGTCTCTACGCAAAGCCAAAGTGTCAAGCCTTATACAGATCATTGGATCCCCAATGATTCGAATGGCTCTACGTTGTATGCGTTCAAATGGTTCAAGCTGATACTGGGGTGCACCAGTCCAGAGATGGGAACAGTACTCTATATGAGGCCGAACCTGGGCCCTATATAGGGCCAATCAGTGTTTTAGCGTAAAGCAGTTACCGTCTCGCTCTGCTGATGACCCCTAGTTTCTTCCAGGTCAACTTAGCTTGCTTTCCAGATGATCGCGATACTGGTGGAAACATTGAGGCCCAGTACGCTGATATTGATGGATGTGGCTAGTTTAAAACTTCACTACTTGATGAAAGTGTCATGTACACATTTTTTTTATATCAGTGTTCGAATTTTCAACTGGATTTTTTCGAAATTAGAATTTTGCGCCATATCACCTTCACCCATTCATGTCTTCAATTAACATATCTAAATATACATAATTATGAACTCGTTGTAATGATTCATACGTTAATTTGTGTAATTTTTCACAAAAAATAATTTAAAATTTAATTTGAGGCCAGTCTTGGCGCAGGTTTACAAGTGTGCGACTGTAAATGCGATAGGTTGTGGGTTCGATTCCCACTCGAGGAAATTAAATGTTTAATATTTTAATTTTCCTCTCTTTGGCAACAAGGCGCGGTGTTGAAGTCCGCCCCACACATGACACAACACGCAATTAATCCCTCAATAAGCTTATCTAATGCTACCAGAATTCAGCGCTAGTATCTTAACACTAGGTTCCCTATTCCTACCAGCACATAGCAGGGTAAACAGAGTGAACCTGGGAAAAACCAACTGACTGACTTAATAAATTTGTATATGAAAAATGATTATGGAATCTAAAATGACAAAAAAATGTGGAACGCTTCACGATTTTGCGTGTCATCCTTGCGCAGGGGCCATGCTAATCTTCTCTGTATCGTTCCAATTTTAGTATATGTACTGCCGAAGCGAGTACACTTACAAATCCAAATATACTGTATATAAGTTAGAGACGTAAAAAACTTCGTAAGCGCGATTCAACACCCAAAACTATTCTATTCAATTGTATATATAGATGGCGTTATAATCTAAACATATAATACAACAGATGGCGTTGACTTTAAATAATAATTATTTATTATTTTATAGAAATAGAATACAGGCAAAATTACGTTGTTTATATTTATTCGATTTTATGCAAAGAAAAATGTTAAAATCTAAATATTATGTTATCTTAAAATATTGTAAAATAAAATCTTTAAATACATTTGTTAAAGCCAGAATCGTGCAATAGGTTTTTTATGTATCCCTATTCCCTAACTATGTGTCAAATACTTTTAGAAATAAAATTATATTTTGAACTAGTGAGCGCGCGCGGCTTCGCCCGCTTATTTGCACCCATAGGGGTAAATTCTAAAAAAACACGAAACACGTGTTCAATAAAATATTTTTAACAGTCTGAATTCAATTTTTTATAAAAATCGGTGGTGATTTAAAGATTTTTCCATATAAACTTTCAACCCCTTATTTGAACCCTTAGGGGGTGAATTCTTAAAAACCATGAAACACGTGTTCAATAAAATATTTTTAAGAGTCTGAATTTCAAATTTTATAAAAATCGGTGCCGATTTTAAAAAAAATCCATACAAACTTTCAACCCCAATTTCATCCCTTTAGGGTTAAAATTTTTCAAAATCCTTTCTTAGTGGATGTCCAGAATATGAAAATAAACATCTGCCCAAATTTCACGTTTCTACCATCAGCGGTTACGGCTCTGCGTGCGTCTTACCTCAGTCAGTCAGCACAAGTCCTTTTATATATATAGATTATTCCATATTTTTTTTTTTTGCTTTATTTAATTATGTTAAGTATAAGTATATAATAAACCATGGTCACAAATTATTTACATTTAAATCTTTTCTATTTACATTGTTATTATTTAACGATATACTAATAATTCAATTTAAACTGCATACTTACCATATTTACGACTTGTAGTTGTACGTCGCTATTTTTTCAGCAACACTCACTAATAATATTAAAAACAAGGTGTTTGAACACAATGAATAAAAATGTTAACGTTGTTTCTAACAAAAAGTAGTTTTCTGTCCTAAGTTTCAAACAACAGCTCTTTAAAATGTTAATTGTTTTGGACTGTAAAGCAAATCACATACCGAGATCTGATTTTAAAATTATTTATGAAAGACAATAACATATTTTTAGACACAACATTATTTCACTGTCAACATTATAAAAGCACATGAATTAAGGTTTTAAGCACATGAATTATCACAAATTACACTGATTTTAAGTTTTAGCGCCAGTAACGATTCTTCTTCTTGACTGCTGTCAAGACTTCTAACACAGAACACATATACCTAAAGGGTAGTAGACTTCTAGAGTCAACATTTAGTATTTTATTACAAAATATAGCGAGAATATTTAATTACGGATTAATTATAAATTGTAATGTTAAATTGTGTTCTATTTTTAATAAATTACGTTACATGAACGTTTCCTTTTTTTTAAATGATATATTACTTATATTTTTAATAAAAAAAATATTTAAAAAGTATTGGATACAATAACACAAAAGCATATCAGTTTCATGTATTATAATTTATAATTATTAATTATGGCTGAGGACTAGAAGAATGTTCTTTGATTCATAGCTACGCCGGTCGCTGCCTTAACGTCCAGTTAGGCGGTGCCGAGGGCGTCTCGATACACGGATACAGTAAGACCCCATACATTGACTTTTTACAAACTATAATTTTTAATATAAGTTAAATTACAAATTACGAAATTAATTTGTCAAAGCAATTTACTGTATTAATTAAAAAGATTATTAGACTTTTAACTTTTTCTTCCCATTTTATTAACAGAATTAACCATAATCATATGTACGACAACAAAAAGGCGAAAGGTAATAAAACAACCATTTTATTTTAAAAAAAGAGGACAATATTTATTTAAAGCACATCATTCACTTCATATGTATCATATGGGCGAGAGACCAGTCGTGTTTCAGTTCCACCGGTGCGTCCACCACCACTCCTGAAGCTGTCACCACTCCCAGCTGGTACCGAGGGAAGGAACGGGCATCTCGGTAGAATAATACTTCCATACATTTACGGACTAGTGCCCTGTAATTATGAAAGAATAAAGATTTGTATCAAATTATCAATAATTTTGATTTACTCAAAGTTTTTATTTTAATTTTGTATTCTACTAGTGGTCCGCACATGGTTTTGCCTGCTTGTACTACGCAATTATTTATCTTCTCATCTTAATTACTTTCTTGATCTAATGACATTATAATTTTAATGATAATGTCCATATATTGATTGATGGCCAGTTCAATAAAACACTTATTATATAGCAATATTTTTGCACGCAACTCTTTATATTAACATATTTTTTTATTTGTGAACCGATTTAAATAAAACAAACACTAAATGTTATAAAGAAATTACCGAAATAGAATAGTGACAATTGCATTTAAATCGAGTCAACCGTTTCTGAAATTAGTGTGAATAAACACACAGACAAACAAAAATTTTCAAAATGATTGTTTTGGGTACTATTATAATAATAAAGGCCCTCTAATACTTTCTTTTTACATACAATTTGTATGTACAGACAGACAGAAGTATAGATTGGAGCTATTATGATATCTGGTTAAAGAAGGCATGGGCATGGTATTTTACCATTAAACATATCTTTATTCTAAAATAGACTAAATAACAAGATAGAGATATCTTGATTGTTGCTAATGACAAAATCAATATGAATAAGAAAGACAGTAAAGTTTAAGTTCTATACATAATATACCAAAGTTCATTTCTTGTAATATCATCTACTTCTATTAAGTTTTGGGGATACAAATTCTACTCAAAGTAAGAAATGTCATACTTAGCAGACTCCTCATCGAGAGGACCATTTTGCAAAGCATCTCTCAACAGAGGTGTTGCCATGTACGCTCCGAGGCCAGTAGCAATGGCTGCATCTTCATAGGCTGTCCCGAGTTTGTCTACAGCACCTAGAAATGGTTCTCCATCCTAAAAATATAATAATATATTTCTTTTAAACTGAAATTATTAAAATGAATTATTAAAAACCATTGTGATGATATAGTTAAACAGCATCAGAGTGTAAGCTTGATGCCACATGTTGGTCATTATTGTGTTGATGGATGTTTAACATAGGTGTAGCCACTACTTAGTATGATAATTTGAAAATAGTGATAGATTAAATGTTGGTATATCAATGAAGTATACATGTGAACTCATTTGTATAAGTGGCCAGTGGTTCAGTAATGATCAATTTACATCTTGCTTTATCACCAAGAATGGGCATTATGTGTTAAAAAAAACTTCCATAGTTACACTCCATCATCATAGTGCAATCAGATATCAAAGTGACTTAACACTATGATTGCTTTACCTACTCTGCTATAAGGACAATGAATGCTTTACCTGTTTTTTTATACTAACTTTTAAGTTTGTTTTGTTTATTTAGTTTTTACATTACCAAGCAAGTGTAAATATATTGTATTTTATTTCTTTTTAGAAAATATTTCATAATTTCTGTTCTTTCGTCCAAAACCTAACACTTACCTGAATACCAGCGACCACATAGTTATTCCACAAGGGGTCCATCTTGCTGCGCTTGTTATACAAAACTCGGGTCAACCAGCAGTGAAGAGACTTGGGTTTCAACTGGAGACCATCTCCGATGCATTGTTCATCAATACTAAAAAAAATATTATAAAGTATAAGTAGGTGATAAAACAATTGAGAGATTATTTTTTACTTCCAAATTTCGTTTTTTTTTTTGAAGTTTTAACCTGTTGTTCCTAACTTTATTTCATTGAATCAAGCAACCTTTCAACTGTTAGTATGAATTAATCTTTATACTTTATTGCTTTTATGGTTAGTCATAAAGTGTAGAATGCTAATTACTATATTTGTTTTATTTTAAATCTTTTATTTCTATTTTTATGAAGATATAAATAATATATATTAATAATTACATTTCAAATGTTAAAATAAAAAAATGTAATCTTACATTTTCTGTTCAATAATATCCTTCAAGTACTGATAGTCAGCATAATCACCACCAGAGCCAAGCAGGATCAGATCATTCACCTTCAACACCCGAGGACAATCTCGGAATCTGGCTAAGGACCCATAAGAGCCTAGTGTGTCAGCAGCTATGACACAACCTTTGTCAAATTTAATTCCAATTACAGTTGTTGTTGTTGTTATGGGGTTGGCTGAGCTATAAGGAAATAACAATTTCAATATTAGCATAATTTTCACCAAATCTGCAACAAGATGTGTTGGGTGATGGACGTTAAAGCCTTACCAGGGCGGAAATACAAGAATAATTGCGATATAATTATTATTAAAAGTGGAGATCGAACCCACATCACGCAATGGGAGAAAACTTACATTGTAATAATTCGTAATTAGAATGTAGATAGTAAAAAACGACTTCGTTTTTAGGATACACAAATATTTTTCTTCATTTTATAATATATTAAATAAGTAAACTTACTGGGCTCTAAAATCTTGAGTTGTGTGATTTGATGGTCCTAAATTCGACGAGTTTGCTGGAAAATTGTAAAATGATCCTGGAGCGGGCCCATTGTGCCATAACGGTGCTGGATTCAACATATCGCCCATGAATGCCATTATGATTTTATTTATATTTTATTTAATAAACGTAGACTTTTGTTTAAATAGAAAATTGTATGCAATTCATGGAATGACAAGCGGCAACGAAAATGACAAACACTTTTTAAATAAAATTCGTTTCACGCAAACATGTTGTTTCTTAATTGATCATAATAATATGTTGAACGTAATCCATGTAAATCAATAATTATTTTACATTTAACTACAATAAATATAATATTTTATATTCAATTTATTTAACGTATAAACGAACATGTATAGCTTAGCTTTGGATAGATATAATATTTTTTGTAAGATGAAATGTATCGTATGTTTCGTTCTAAAAAAAAATAATAAAAATAAACCGTATGATAGTAATGCATAATAGATATTTTCACGTTTCGTCCTTTTTATTTTATATTCATTTATTATAATTTACTATTCTTATGGTTTTTTTATACTTATAAAATAATCTAAGTTATCAATTTAAAGAAACGCTTAATCTTATAAAATTACGAGTTTTAAAAGTACATATTTTTTATTTAAATATTTATTCTAAGCATCAAGTTTAATAAGTTATTTTATTTATTACGATTATTCTTATTTTATTTTAAAAATTAAGATTTTTAAATCTATTACATATATAATTGTTTTTTTTATTCATAAACTTAAATAGCTAACTTCACACTGTACACATTTCTGAACGAAAGTAAACCGCAATCCACTGACAAGTTCGCATCGAGGTTCTTTCAATTTCCTCTTCAAAAAATTGACACAACAAAATGTCTAAGAGAGGTTCGTGAAATATAAAATATCCGTTTGAATCTCGTTATATTTAATAAAAATCATTGTTTAACAATGTGAGAAGACGAATTAGTTATATATTCAATGTGAATGCATGTTTATTTTCGCCATTTACCTATAAATTGTCATGTGTTATGATTTGGTGTATAAATGTATAACAGTGAATTTTTAATGTTTTTAAGGACGTGGTGGTTCCGCGGGAGCGAAATTCCGCATCTCACTGGGTCTCCCGGTGGGAGCCGTAATAAACTGCGCAGACAACACAGGTAAATTTGATTTTTAGTTATTATAACCTTAATTTTTATGCACTGGTTATAATGATGATAACTTTCTACACACATTGTGTTTTGATGCATAATGATATTTTCCTTGGCTGTGTCTGATAATATCCAGTATAATATGGTATTAGTTTATTCCAAAACAAACATCGTGTTAGTCAAACAAGTGTCATGCCCTAATAATTTTACTCTTAACAACTAATATTTACTCAATAATAATTACTTTATTTTCAATAATAAATTGAAATATAATTTGAAAGCTTACCTCTGCCTTTAACATAGTACCCAGAAATACAAATTAAAATTTAATTTTTACAATTTTTTTACTAAATTGAAAACGTTATTAATCTCTAAGCTTTTAAGTACTGATTCTATATGCATTTAATTTCAAGGGGCAAAGAACCTGTATGTGATTGCCGTGCAAGGTATCAAGGGTCGCCTGAACAGACTGCCAGCCGCTGGTTCAGGGGACATGATTGTCGCCACTGTAAAGAAGGGTAAACCAGAACTAAGGAAAAAGGTAATATATAATTCATTGAGGTTAATTATTTTACAGTATGGTCAATGAGCCATGGCCACCTTAAAATAAGGTTTTAATAAGGTTAATTTGCACATTACACACTTAAGAAGACTAATATAAAATAAAACTTTCTAAAATCAATTTTGCACAGCCAGCTACAGTTAATTTCAGTGCAGCGACTATTCATTGACCATACTGTATTTTACTTTGAGCTTGTTGTGGCAATGAAAAATAATATTTGGCTTTAAACTCCTTCATGGTTGTGATTTCTGACTCTATTTAAAATAATTTCAATAATTTATTTTCCTAACCCCGTTCTGTGTAAGACAAAGTTTGATGTTTTGTTGATATACAAAATAACTAGAAAATTAAAATGGATTATACTAACAGTAGGTTTTCTTTGCAATCATACACAGATGCATGTAGCTAATAATAACTAATTTTATATTTGTTTTTGTTTTTTTGACAAGTGTGAGATTTGCTGTGATGATATGCCATGGTTTCGCTATTATTTGACTGAATTGTAAATAACAGTGTGTTGTTACACCTTGGCTGACTGAGCAATTTCACATATGATTTATTTTAATATAAACATTTTATAATTTAAGCTGGCTAAAATAGAAAGGAAAACTGAACAAAAATTTTATAACAAATACCTTTTTACCATGTTAGATTTTAAATAACAGAAGTTTCTAATATTGTAATCTAAATAATATTTATATATTATTGTTATTTAAAATAATGATTTCATCAGCAAAAAACATACAAAATTAAATAAAGTAAATCATTCTTAATTAATTATTTCACCAACTCTTTCAGTAATAATATTTAACTTTGTTTATAGGTAATGCCTGCAGTGGTGATTCGGCAGCGGAAACCGTTCAGAAGGCGTGACGGGGTGTTCATATACTTTGAGGATAACGCAGGCGTGATAGTAAACAACAAAGGTGAAATGAAAGGCTCAGCTATCACAGGACCGGTGGCTAAGGAGTGTGCGGATCTGTGGCCCCGTATTGCATCCAATGCTAGTTCTATAGCTTGAAGTTAATATATGAATAAGGAAATCATGTTGTTTTATTTTGCCTTTTTGTTTTTAGACTTTTTCTCAATTATCATTTTAAAAGTTATTTTAAACATTGCTTGTTAAGTAAACTTCAATGTGGGTCTATTCTTCTTGAGCATAGAAATGAGAATATTGAAATTGGACAATGTACTTCTATTGTGTTTACAGTTATTTGCATTTCCTCTGAGCCACAGTAACAATTTACCATTCAATGTTTTAATTTTTTTGATTAACTAGTGGCCTACTCGCGGATTCGCCCGCATACTATCTATGATTACAGGGAGTCCTCGACTTACGTCGTTTCGACTTACGTCGTTTCGAGTTACGTCGAACAATGTTTTGACACTGTTCCTCAAACATACGTCAAATGTTTCGACTTCCGGCAAAGGAGAATTCACTTTTCGCGAAGTCAATGTCTGAGGGGCCGGCATGGCAGGGCGCAGTGTCGACGAGCGAGGTAATCCCTCCTCACTAACTCACACTCGCTAACTAAACAAAATCAGCGGCATCTGCGGGGATTACCCCGCTCGCCGACACGGCGCCCGCCGTTTTGTTTAGTTAATTCAGGGATAACGGACAATCAAGACGTAATACATTAGTTTTTTTTTAATCTAACTATGCCACCTAAACAAGACAATAATAGTGAAGTGAAGAAGAGAGTAAGAAAGACAATTACAATGGAGGTCAAATCTAAAATTTTAAAACTTAAAGATCGCGGTTGTTCGACTTCATCTATTGGACGAGAACTTAATTTATCACTTTTTATCACATTTAATTTATCATATTTTTTAAGCCAAAAGTTTAATTTATTATTTCTCATTGCATATTTTGATTATTAAAGTTTTATTATTATTATTGGAATGAATAACATAAAAATATGTACCAAAAATAACCAGCAATTTCATAAGTACATATATTATTTTAAGAACTTACTTTTGATAATAAAGTATGTATATCTTTTGTTATAAATGCAATTTTTTCTTTATTTTAAGTCTGTGTGGAACCTGACCTTTGAGTTTTACATGTAAACATACGAAAAAATATGTCTCGACTTACGTCGTTTCGCTTTACGTCGCGTATTTCGAGAACCTAACATGCCGTAAGTACGAGGACTGCCTGTATTTTATTAAGCTAATTTTTTTAACAGATTATATAGTTTATATATTAGATCATGAATAACTTTTTTTAATTCTGGAAAAGAGCAATCATTACGTGGCTGCTTGAGAGGATGTCTTCGGCGGCAAGGGCGCACCTCGCGGGACTCGAGCCTAGGCTTGCGGCCGTTAACAGCGTTTACATATTCTCGAAAAGTATACGTCCCAATTACTTGCTATAAAAGCCAATGCTTATCTTATATAAAATAACCTTTGTGATGAAATAACTTTAGTTCGTAATTTGAAATATCACCCAACTTTATCCAATAATTTTTTGTCACAAAACTCCTTATTGTGACTTATAAGTTATAAATATATGGTGTAGCGGACTTTGTTTTAGATATAATATAATTGAATGTTTTTGTAGGACTGTGTATTTACATACATTTAATAATTATTTCTACAGCGCACGCGAATAAAGTAATTCGATAGTGTTCATAACCATTGTTATTTGGTTATTTAAAGCTAACTAATAATTACAACGTCATGTTATATAGACACTTGAGGAATATAGCTTTCATAAAAAATAAGGTAAATCCGACCAATAGTTCCAAGATCTTATCTTTTAAACGACAAAACAAAAACACTTTCGCTTTATTATATTAGTATAGATATCACTCAAATATTTGTGCTGATTCTGTTGTGCAGTTAAAAAAAACAATCGATTTTTACGCTCTGGTGGCAAAGCTGCGGCGTACAGTTCCGGCACTTAACATGCAATGCAATCAAGAATACGGTGGAAAGTGGAGATCATCTTAATAGGAATGGAGTGTCTTAAAACTAGGTTCCTTCTGCCTACCCTACTACAGGGTACAGCGCGAAACTACTTACGACTGTTTAAACACAAGTCGAATTTGTCAATCAAGTATCAAAATTAATACAGATATCCAAGCTTAAGCTGAGCTTTGAATTTTCATTGTTAAAAACTTTTTAAAATGAAGCTTATTATAATTAGAGATGAATAAAAAATTCTAACAAAAAAAAATATACTTAAGTATGTCACAAGATTTTTTTATTATGTGTTCACATACATTTTTCCATTCTTGTATAATACTATAATAGTCATTATCGTATCTAGAAATATTTTCTGGGGAGGTCGTGGAGTTCAGCTTTGAACAGATAGGTTGTAAGTAAAATTTTTGGGGTGAACACCAGACTGCTCTAGGATGGGCACGGTCTACCTGGCTTCCCCCTTCCTACGCTCATGATAATAGTTCCTACTTTATTTTCCCTTTTAATAAATCGAACACAAAAACTAAAATATTAAGAATAAATGTGGCATTGCTAACAGTACTAGAAGTTTAGGTAAGTACTTAAAAATCTGTATAAACTGGTTTAGGCACATCACGAGGGCCGCAGCACATCTTTGTATATGAACACACAAAAATGCAAAACTCAGGAGTAAGACATGGTTTGGATTGGAAATATTTTTTTTTTATTTTTCTGCTCTGGTTTACAAAACGCGGTATTTACTTCCGCCACTGAACATCCAAGATGAATATATGATGGGCAACAAAGAATGTGGAGAACTAATTATGTTACTGTTAACCCTAAGTTCTCTTTGTCTACATTTCTGTAAGAGGGATAGCGCGTGAAACAACGAAAGAATTGTATAATAATCGTGTATTTATAATTACCGAAGGAAACAAAGAGAGGCAAATAAAACGAACATTCTAAGATCTTATATTACATTAAAAAAATAAATAAACTTTTCACTTGTGTATGTGTAGCACTTTCATAGAAAAAAAAGAAGTGGAATCTGAAATAAAAAAGATTGCATGTAATCAAAGGATATAAATTTTTCAGCTTTACTCTTTAACTCACATATAGTGTCAGTGAGAAAGAACAGTGATAAGACATTCCATTCTTTATTTTTCACTCTAATTTGTATTTTTTTCAACTCTATACATGTATGTATTCAGTTGAAAAAAATGTTTTAAGCAAAATAAGTCTGGTTAAAAGCAAACAAATAATTCTATTATTTTTTTATTTTTAATGACAAACCACAATTCACTTGACTCTATACAAAATATTTGAAGTGCAATACAATAAGTTTATATGATATATATAAAATATATACTATCGACGTTTCTTGTGAGTCTTTGTGGGTCCTTTGACAAAGCACCAGTCCACAGAGATAGCTTGGCCGAGGATGTCAGCTCCGTCTAATGCCTCACGGGCACTCTGCAACAAAAGAAATACATGTTATATCTCATAACTTAGTATATAATTTCTTAAAAAAGCTTCTTAATTAATATACATATATTATTAATTAAAATTACTAGTGTATATCGGTGGAAAATGGGGAATAGGGTGTCTTAACACTATTTTCCTTATGCCTACCCTGCTGTGTGCAGGATACAGCATGAAGCTTATAAAATAAAAACTTATAAAAAAAAACTATATAAAATAGTAAAAGGAATCCATTTTATTTATTATATGTATTTTGGTATGGTATGATTTAGCTTTTTTTAGTTTTAAGTTAGCAGAAAATTGTTTATAAAAAAATGTTAAAAAGGAAATAACTAGATATAACTTCAAAAGATGGTTCATAATAAGTATATCATAATTAATTATACCTGTTGGTTCTTTTGTTAAATAACATTTTAATTAGTATCTATACTTACAGCTGCTTGTTTATAAGTTTCATATTCAACTAAGGCATAGCCTTTTAAGAAACCTGTGCGTCGGTCCAAATTTAAGTGTATATTTTTGATTTCACCAAACTCTGAGAACTGATTCTGAAAAAATATCATCAAAAATAAATAATACATTTAAGAAATTAAATATAAGTATAATTGCAGAATTTATTATATTAATTAGCAGGGTAGACAAGGGGAACCCTGTGTTAAGGTATTCTGTTCCTTGCACATTGCTAGTAGAGTGGCAAAATTACACATTATCTTGTTACCAGAGCAAGCAGATAAATAAATCTTAAATTAATAAAACATTCCAACTTTATTTTAATAATTACTTATAGTAAGTTTTAAGTGGAGTTCAGATACCATTATGGGTCAGACTGTAACTCAGAAATTAAAAATTCTAATTACTCATATTGGGGATGTCATTATCTTACTAATATTATAAATGTGAGAGATTGAGGATGGATGGATGTTTGTTTCACTTTCATGCAAAAACTACAGAACAAAATTAAAATGAAACCATATAATTAATAAATAAATTAATCTTTATTTTCATCTCAATAATACAATATAGCTTATACTACAGAATAACACAGTTTGTATAACTTTGTTATAGCCAAGCTATATTATATTAAAAAGCAATAAGTTTTAATGGGCTAAGCCATGGATAGGTCACTACTAATTAAAATATTATGATTTTATTATCTCCTTCTATTTTTCATAATATCTCACAACTGGGTATAAAATATAGTTATCTCTATTTGATCAAAAAAACAATATACCTGTATATCTTCCTCTTGTGCTTCTTCATGAACATTGCTTACAAACAAAATCCAGCCTTCCACTGATCTCTGTGGACCTGGGGTGTTGCCATCACCTTCTGGAGCTAAGCTATCATATCTAGAAGTCCAAAAAAAATATTCAATAGGTTTAATATATACTGTACATATTATACTTTTAATATAACTGTAATTTTTATATAAAAAATCATAATAAAAATGATTAATTAGAGACCAGCACAGTTTTCATATTTTTTTCCTGTTAGACCTTTTAAGTAAAGTTAAGATTTCAGTTTTTTCATAAATAAAAATTGCTACTACACATAACCTTGTTATAAATTACATACCGGCCTCTATTTCCTCTTTCGGAGCCACCACCTCCAGTTTCTGAGCCAAACCCACGACCTTTACGTTTTCGCGCCTTCTCTTTGAGACGAGCAATGCCCTCTAAAAATGAAGATAAAATATTAATATTTAATTTTAAATATATTAGCCATCTCATATTTATTATACTTATATTTAAAAAATGGAAAGCTAGCTGTTGTCTAACAGTGACTTGAAACATAACCTACTTTACTGTGTGTGAATACAATAAGACTTTTGTGTGTTTTGCAGCATATTTAAAATATTTTAAATAAAAATGACAGATTGTACGATACAATAATATAAAATATGCATCTAGGAAATATTCAAAAATAAAATTTAATATAAATATATAACTGTTTGTACACTTACGTTCACCATCCTCATCAACTTCAAATTCTTCTGAATTTTCAATATCTAAAACATCTGCCATATTGTTAAAATGTATAAATTAAATATTATTCTATAACTTTATAGCTTAAAAACGCATATAATATGTATTTTCTTGTAATTATAGTGAAATTCAAACAATTTGTGCATTTGTTTGACACGCACAAAATTTCACAGATTATTTAGCTGATTTAGTATATATTATAATTTGTTTGTTTTTTATGCGGTACGATTTTGCCCATATACAGTAATTAGAATTGAAATTGTTTTATTATTAAATTATTATTATCTTTGATTTAAATGTTTTTTTTTTAAATAGAGTAAGAATTATAATAATAGTTGAAAAAAATACCATGGTCTAATGGACTTAATGTTGTTTTTAGTACAAAATATAAATAAATATAAAATATGTTATCGATTCATATTAACCAATAAAGTTATAATATGTTCTTGGCAGTTCTCCAAAACGCACAAATTTCAATTTCCTTGTGATTACTCATTAATAGTAAATAAATTTAATAAGATGAATATCATATTAAATACTTAACTAAATAATAAACAAGGCGTCTAGACAAGTTTGATGATTTAGTATATACAAAAATATATTTTAAGAAAAAACCTTCAAAAAATTGAATATTTTACGTGGAGATTTGGTGTGTTCTTAGCTAATTTCTTTTCAAGAATATTCGTAATTAAACTATATTAATTTTATTTGCTATTTTTAATGAAATAAGTACATACTTAAAGGTTTTAATAATAAAACGTGCTTATAATTTAGGTGTAGCTACACAAAAATCGATCGCAAAAAAAGTTTATAAAAATGGGGTCATTGATCGAGCGAGTTTTTGTTTTAAATATTGCCACGAAAATACGTTATCTAACGTAGTATTTATTTTGGCTTATAATAATGTTAGCATGCAGAGCTTTAATTTCCGACGGTGCAACTGCCGCCACGGATGCTTTAACAATTTTTTAAATACGTCTTAAACTGGATTCTCCTAATTTTAGCACATGAATCGTCATTGATATCTTTATTTACTACTTATAGATTTAAAATATTTCGGCAATCGTTAATATATACTTATATTGACAGTTTGAACAAATTTGTAACCAGCAAATTTCATGCACTTTAAATGAATTTTTCATAAAATTCCAACGTATTTTATGTAAAAACATCATTGGTTGCGACGTCATTGGTAGTAAAATAGTAAAAGATGGCAATGACGGTGGAAGAAAAGTTGCAGAAGACAATGATTATTAGCTTTTATAGTAGACGAATGTGTCTGATTTCAGGCTGTAGTCCTGAATCTTAGACATATTTCTAATAGTACTAGTACTTACTGATGTGTCGTGTGAAGAATTTTTAATGTTTAAACCAGCTATGACTAAAAATTTACGTAATACCTAAATTTTGTTCGTGAATTTTTCTCGGATTTTATTTTTCTGAATCTTCTTGCTATATCACTTCCATGGCATTTAGTTTCAGTGTAATGGAAACGTTATAAATAATATTACTGTTTTTAGCATATAGAACAGTACAAAAATAAGCTACTTCAACTTAAATTTTATATTTAGAGTTAATAAAATATGTCTAAAATTTAACGATTTTTATTAATACTCTTTAGTTGTTTTTATTATTTTTTTTTATTATTCTTTATTTTTTACATCTCACTTTAGCGGGGTAGTCAGAGAGAACAGAGCGCCAACAGCTCTACTCTCTGTATGTTTTATTTTATCAACTGTTACCACTCGTCAATCTCTTTACAAATGCCATGTTTTTTCGTGACCTTTGTATATATCTTTTCTCCCGAGCGAGGGTTTGGGATTTATAACACCCGATATTATGGTTAGGTTTATCCGCTCTTTACACAGACGCAGCTGACTTCGATGCATCCATTCTTGACATTGAACATTCCCCCAATACCGATACTTCCCCTTTATTGAACAATTTATTTTAAATCTCAGTTACTATCTAGTTTTTATAGCTCTACACGTAAATTACGTTTCACTGGTCTTAAGAATTGAATTTACTTTCTTGTTAGACTTAAATATAGTTTTAATGGAAACTTTTCTCTTACAATGCTCTTAAAATGTTGCAATTCTGTCTGTTTCAAAAGTTGTTTTACATATGATAGAAGTCCCGGTTGTCTTTCTACTTAGGGTCTTCTGATAACGCTGGAGGGATGCCCTCTCATCTTGCTCTGATGAAAGGCATTCTTCACCCATCAAAGCTCGTCCCCTAGGTGTACAGCGTGGCAGAATTGGTAGGCTCTTTAAAATAAAGATTTGCCAATGGTAGATAAACGTGGGTAAGATTCACTATTGAAGTATGTGAGTATGGTTTCATTGTTAGCTAACTTAAGATCTTTCAGCCCACAAACAAAATGGTAAGAGTCCATGGCATGTTGAGTTTATACCTCGGCGTACCGATTTGGCTAACTATTGAAGATACAGTCAGTTTAGTCTTATTGTGTATTTTCGGCAACCCATACAATTTAGGATATTTTACATAACTAGTTACGAGGGATTTAATGTTACATATCTTACTTTTTTTTCATTCTTCTTTTGCAACACCTACGTTTCGCTGCCGTATGTCAGCATTGCACAGTGTTACTTAACGTGCAACTATTCTGTTATTTCACGGTCTCACCAATGCATCTAAGGCACCGCTAATTCTGTTATCGGCAGCAATAAGCTTGTGCGTCTTTTCTGCATTTCTTTCAAATGCAAGAATAGGCTCCGGTCTTTCTTTCCTTGGGAAGGAAATTTTCCCTCGCATGTCACTTTGTGTCACAGACTTTACAACAAGGGAAGCGATTATTGTACCGAGGTAGTCTCCCAAAATATCTTATACTTTTGTCAAACATCTAAAAAAAAAATCTTGGTTTAGGACCTCCTGCGACCTGCTCACTGCTGTAAAATGTGTGGCAAATTAATAAACAACATTAGGAATTACTAAAATTGCTCGTTAACATTTTATTTCTTTCTTTCTCAGAACTTTCACGCTTCATCTTTATCAGTACTTTCTTTGGTGCCTTTGTAGCATATCCTTTTACTTTTTAAAAAAGATTTATCTGAGGCCTTATGATCCTAACGAGTTCCGTTTTCTGTTTCAAAGATGACTAATATTTTGGAAGTATTTATTCCTCTTTGATCGATGGATCTTAAAACTTCCAGCTTCTTATGCGATAAATCGACTCCAAGTTTGGACGTCTCGTACCTCAAAATAAAACAGACTCCTTATTATAATAAGGAGTCTGTTTTATTTTATTACATATTGGTCTGAACACCTGGCTGGCAACGATTACATATTGGTCTGTTCCCAAGATAGCATCATAAGCACTCGTGTGTCCACAACTTAACTTTAAATATACTGATCCGCTAGGAATAAGTCAATCATACTTTTCACGGTGATAATATAATAGAACGTGCAAATGGATTGATGATGAAGGCAAAAAAGATTAATGAAGAAAAAGTGAGCAGTAATAAAGATAGGCCTTCGAAAATACAGCATCAAAGATAATGAAGGAGAAAAATCACGTAAAAAGGATGAGGACGCCCCAGATGGCATGTATGAAAAGTTGATGATAGTGCACGAGGTGAAAGAGGTATATAGAGACCGTAGCGTTTGGGGTTCCGTTCTCTCTGATTTTCCCCACTAGTATTACAGCGTGAAGCTAAATAAGTAAGTATTTAATTTTAATTCTGTTGTAAAGGATCATTATTGGTACAACAGCATCATTTTTCTCCAGTTGCTTATCATTATTCTACACTAATCGTCATTGTCCGATTTAACACATTTTTAAAAAAATCCATTAATAAAATAACTAGGGGTTGTTCATAGATGCCACTTCAATAAACGTGCATTATAATGTCCAAGCTTACATCTCACAGCAAAATTACGGCTTTACACGCTGGTTTTAAAAAAGACATAATTTTTGGTTAAAAATAACAATTTTAGGAGAACTGCCATTCTAATATACAATATATCATGATAACTATACGTAACGCTAGAAAAATAAATTGACTTCTGTCATTTACTTTACTAATAAATCCGAAATTATAAAATTTTTTGTTAGGTAAAAACATATCAAATTTCGAAATGAGTGTCTACAATCTTTGGATAAGCGATGTAAAAGAACCCAAGCTTAAAACTTCTGTATCATCGGATAAAGCAATTCAATCTCCATTACCAAGTTCGCGTTCATCATCTCCTCCTCCGAGACTTGGGGAAGCCATATTTAACAATTATATTGAATTGATCAAATCGAAATCGACAGTATCCTCTGAAGCTAAACGGACAGAACCTTTGGATAAGCCATTTGATTTTTTTGACGACGAAGAGTATGCTTTTGGCATAAATTTACTGAATAATAATGTAGCGTGTGTAGGGGATAATATAACAAAACAAATCCAAATGGGTAATATTTCTGAATATTTTTATCTACGGTACTTTTGTCTCCTTATTGTCCTAAAGCAATGTCGATAGTATGCGCCAAAACGAAAATATTATTTATTTTTATTTGTTTAACAATATTTTTATATATGGCAATAAATTTAATGTCAAATGTCAAAAAGTCCCAGTCTCAATTTGTCAAAGTTAGAAAATTATTTCTCGTGTTCTTGTTTTGAATTTTTTAATGAAATTGAATGAAATATATTATATTAAATAACTATTAAATAAATTGAAAACATGCCGGAGGTATCACTCACAGACACAATTATAACTTCGTTGAACGGTACGTGCAATTTAAACTTAAAGTATTATTTACTTATACTATCTTCATTACATAATTTTTGTTTTCACCTAAAATTAAATGCCTTGACACGATTATTTAATTATAGATGCGGGACGCCTTTAAATTCTATGAAATGAGAGTTTGATATATGTATGACATCATTACATACATATAAAATATATTAATTATATATAAAATTAATTTCGCAAAAATGAAAGGGGACGATTTTGTTTTTGGTACTTTAAATATCTTTTAAACGAATGTGTATTAATTAAACATTTGCGTATTATTTGAAAACTAAAAAGTGTTATTTTAAATAGTTTTAAGATTACTGTTTAGTAAAACATAACCTCCAACATGAACTCTCAAGAGACAGAGAATATGTTGTGTGTGGTTTTAAAGTGTTTTATATTTATTATTCTCTGCATGGATTTTACATATATATTGTTTTTAATGTTTTAATTTTTTACCATCAATTAAATCATTTGCATAATATTAATAACCATATTTATATCTTCATATTATTTTGTGTTCAGTTAGTTATTGCTTGTGGTGTATTATTTTTATGTAATTTTAAGCCAAATTGTAATTAAGATATTGATATTTTCAGCTCAAGAGCCATGGCCGGACAATGTGAAGCTGTTCCAGCCATATGAAGTAGAGCAAATATTGCTCCCTGATAATGCAAGCTGCTTAGCCGTTCAGGCATTTTTAAAGGTAAAATAAATACTTCTCCTGTGCTGATATTACCATAAAAGATTAAATTAAATTTGATTGACATTATAATTTAAGAATTTCAAAATGTAGATGAGTTTGACCTTTCATAAATTTATTTTGTCATATCTTTTTATAATTAAAGTAGAATCTGAAAAATAAATAAATCTGCAAAAAACAACTATTTGCACAATTTATCTAATTTTCATGTCACATTGTCAATAAATCATGTAAAGAACTGGGAGCCAGGATGCTCTGGAAATTATCTTGTATGAATTAGAATGAAATTTTATTATTAGTGTAGTATTCTCTTATGAAAGATATTTGTATGAATTGTTTCCATTTTATCCTGTCTATTTAAACAACATGTGATAATACTTGATTTGATACTAATTAAAAAATTGTGCAGAAAGTGGTAAAAGAGTCTTACTTACATTCTCTCTATGCCCATTCTGATTTGGTTATGAAACATTAAATAATATGCAAAAAATATTATGAGTAATTGTGTATTTATAGTTTATGACAGCTTTACATTAGAGTTAGCCAAGTCTATAAGTAAATGAAACATTGTTCATGTTTATAAATAAAATGATGTTATATAATTATACAATTACAATCATCACTATTGCTTACCCTTGCCTTTATCCAGGAAAAGCTGTGAAGCTCAACATGAATCAAAAAACAAAACCTTTTTCTGTACAAGGTAGAGCAGACAGAGAGAACCTAGTATGTATTTTGAGACATTACAGATTGAGTCCAAGAGAAAGAGTTCATTCCCAAATGTCAAAAAGTGCGCTTACAGTAAGACACTGTGCCACTGTGTCCATTCTCCACATTACAACAAATTCTTGAGGCATGACATATTTTACTATAGCAGGAAATGAAAATATTAAATATACCATTTTTACTAGTGGGAATCAAACACACAATCATCACATATACAGTCAGACACTGTGCCACTGTAGCCTGATAATTATATTGTTTTTTATATTACAGATGTGCAATTTACCATTTGAAGTGGAAATGAGGTGGAATGCTGAATTCATGTCACCATCGGGCAGAGTGCCTTTTATAAAATGCGGTGCATTTGTAGTATCCGAATTAGAGCCTATAGTACAATTTGCGGCTAACAAGGGAGTTACACTATGCTCAAGACTATCTACGGAAGAGAGAGCCGAGATGAGAGCATATATGAGTTTGATCACTAATGTATTGGTTAATGCTGAGGTTAGTTTCCTTTTTTGTTTGGTATTGCCAGTTAATAACTTATCTATTTTTTTTATGTCTAGTATATTTTGTAAATAAAAAGTTATATTGTAGATTTAAAATTTATCATTTTTATTTAATTTCTTCATATGTATAGTTTATTTTGTTATTAAAACTTATAGTAACATCTACACACAATGTTTCGAATTTTTTCTTCGAGTTCCTCTCTATTGAATTTCTTTATGCATACCCCGTTATATGCAAAAAAATAATAAACCATGCATAATAAATCATATGATATATTTATGATTTTTATAAGTTTTCTCACTTTCATTTCAGCTATATGTTTCGTGGGTAGACCAGGAAACGTTCAACACGGTAACAAGAATACGCAACTCCTCAGTCTACCCATTCCCCCTGGGGTGGTTACAAACGAGAGCCAAGAGAAATAATGTTGTGAAACGATTGAAGGCTCTGCACTGGTTTGATAAGACTTTGGATCAGGTTCTGGCTGATGTGAGTTTAGTGTTTTTTTAATTTTTAAAACTGCAGAAGGGTTAAAAAGCTTGAAGCTTTTTAGCTTGGTTGGATTTTAGCCTACTCAGTTTATATATATAAAATAATGATGTAATTGTTAGTTACTGCATAATATGAGAAAAAATTAAACTAGAATATCTTTGTCATATACTGAATAATAAAATATCCTTTGCTTTAAATTAGGTAAAAAATAAATATAATCTACCTAATATCTCACATATTACTTTAGCATTATTTGTTTAATATATTCATTTAAAATTTGAATTATAATTTCCTTTTTGTTTTAAAGATATAACAATCAAGGACAAACATGTATGAGAATAACTTTAAGTACCTAATGCTTTTGCATGGTTTTGAGATCTGCCACTCAACACACAATACTTTAAAAATTCTGCTAGGCATGTGGACTGCAGTATCTTAACACTAGGTTCCCAGGTGCCATCTGCCTACCCTGTGGGAATACATTTTGAAGATGAAAAAAGAAATGTTTTAGTTTTTTTTTGTCTATGTATATTGTATATATTTTCAGGTGGAGCAGTGTTGCAATTCATTGAGCCAACGTCTTGGTGACAAGGATTATTTCTTTGGGACGTAAGTATTTTTTTTAATAATTATTAATATAAATCTCTAGTAGTAATATATTTTATTACCATTGGAAACTAACAAAATTCTGTGACATTTTTTAAAATGTCACTTATATTATTTTTATATAGACCAATGTATACTACTAATATTATAAATGTGTAATTTAGTGATGTCTGTTACACATTCACACAAAAATAACTGAATAGTTTAACATAAGACTTTACAGTATTACAGCTTATACGTCAAAATAATATATGGACTATAATTTATGTAGATATTTTGTATAATTTGGCTATAACAATATGTTTAAGCGAGCGAAATCGCATTTGGGTCGCTAGTAATTTACAGTAACAAATAGTAATTCAAAAATTAAAAATTAAATTAAATCAGCTTCACGCTGTATCCCGCACACAGCAGGGTAGGCAGAGGGAACCTAATGTTAAGACACTCCGTTCCCCACTTTCTGCCGAATTCTGGAGGCATTGCGTGTTGAGTGGCAGAACTCAACGCCGCGCTTAACCTCGACACCAGAGCGAAGAAATGGAAATATAAATTTAAGTAAATATTTCATCTCCACGAGTGGGGATCGAACCCACAACCAATCGGTTTTACAGTCACATCTCGTGCCGCTGCGCCACGACTGTCCTCATACATATGGAAATAGTAATTCATTTCATATTTTTTCTATATCCTAAACCTATGTTCTTTATCCTATATCCCTCTTATCCCAGTCCTACCCCACTCGATGCGTTACTGTACGGACATATAAAGGCCTTGTTATCCGCACTCGGACCAAAAGCGGGATTGATGATAAAACCTATAACTAATGCTCTACTGAGACATTTCCTGAGGATGTCTAATATTACATGTATTAAATTGTCGGTATGTATGTAAACTTGATTATAGATGTATATAGTTGATCTATAGGTGCGTTGTTGAGACAAAGCGCGGTGTTCTGCTAGAAAGCCGAGAGTGGAGTGTCTTATTTGAAGGTTTCCTTTGTCTTTCATGTTGAAATGCGGGGAAATGCGCGAAAAGTTTATAAAATACAAGTTCAAAGCAGATAGTTTCATAATTAAACACGTACTAACTTAAGTGAAAACGTATATTGAGTTAAAAAAGGCCGTTACTTTTTTATTATAAAGAAATAGTAACACCATTCGTTAGGTTTTTTTATATTTTAGTATGTATGGTAACATTGATTTAATGAAATTAATTTATTTTAAAGATTTTTTTTTACTCTTTTGCATTTCTTCTTTTTACCATTTTTCTAACAATTACAGGAAACGAATAAGTTAGTCATACATTATTACCGAACTATGTTTATTAGACAATTTGCGTATTTTGGTGCAACAATGACGTAATTGCACTTTTTTCTTTTGTGTGGAAAGACTTGTAATTTTTTTATAATGCAAATACAGTTCGCGAGGCTTAAGTTGAGCTTTGATGAGAGTGATTAGTTAAAGTAAGGCCGCAAAAAACTTTTAAAAATAAAGTTCTTTGTTGTTTTTAAAAATGAATAAAAAAATATAAAACTTTTTAATTTAAACACAAACAAAATATTGTGAATTATACATATATGATGCCACTATCATAACAGGTGTGGATAGGTTGTCAAAAAGAAGTGTAAACCTGTTTAAAGCTGTTTCATACAAGCGTTCCTATACAATGTAGGTGTGACGTCACTGACGTCACAACTCACACAAATGCAAAGCTCAGCTTATGCCTTACGGACTGTACGTTGTTGTCGTACCAAATGATAGAAATGATTTTTTTCTTTTTTTATTTAAATCCTAGCCCCAAGAGGAATATTTAGTGACTCAAGCCTCTCATCTCTCACGACACAGTTCCCCAATACGTACTGTGTCCAGAGTGAAGCGATCCAAGTTATGTATAAGGAATACAAGTCGAGACAACGTTTTGTATGGCAGAGATGTTTTTGGTTAATATATATATTTTTCGCATTTTTTATTCTTAGAATAGTTTCAGACTTTCATCGTATTTAATTTTCTTTTTATTTATTAATTCTGAATACACGAACAGTAGAGAACTCAGTGATTACTATACTGGTTTAAAATTAATTATGCTTAATTTTTACAGTTTTTAAAGTTATTGTTTCTAAACCATCAGTTTTATTATAAATGTCTGTGGTGTTATTCAAAATGTTTATGTATAGGTGACATGTCATGTTTCAAAATAGGCGAAAAATTGGAGATAATCACATAATATGATTTATTTATCAGTAGATAATTAAATATTTAAAGATAAAAAATTAATACAATTTTTATAATATTTTAAAAAACGTATACAATTTTAACGTAGCTGCATTCAAACTCACTTCACTTCTTGGAAACCGTTTAAAACGCTCTGGTCCTCTGACCACTAGCCATGCGTTCTTATTAATTATGCTTTTCCTATTAACATAAATAATTTGTAAATTAACTGCGCGTATAAGAATTTGTACGTAGCTTTATACAACCACGTATTACTTAGTGGTCGGAGCGCTTGGACGGTAAACAAGAGAGAGCCGCGTGTTGAAGTCCTACTACGTTAATATTTTTAAATAAGTTATTTAAAATCAATTTTCTATCCTTAGTAGTAGCATATTAGTACTTAAAAATGTTATAAAAGCATTCGTTAATTTTACCATATCATAGATATATTATTAAAATATTTTTACCAAATAAATATTATTAGGTTTCAAGCCGTTTGCGTCGAAACAAATTATAATTATGACGTCTAAAGAAGGTGAAATAACGTGTGAATATGCAAACAAACATGTTCCCATTATAAACGAAGACAACTCGTTCATAATCGATATCGTCGATGATTTAATCCTTAAAGTCGATGAAATATCCAAAATCGATTCGAATAAAATCGATAACAACGAATTTGAGGTCATAGCGTATACGAATGAGAATTTTGTAAGGAAAAACGATTATCTCGATACAATCGATGAAAATAGTACGGATGCGACTATTTCTGATTTAATAGAGGAAGAATTACATGTGATCGATGTTGGGGATAGTGAGGGGATTGTTGTCGAGAGGTCGATTGAAGCGGGAACTGGGAATGCTAGTGATGTGCATATTGTGGATTCTGGGTAAACGTTTTGTTTGAATTTGATTATTTAATTGTACGCCCATAGTGATTTATTACTTGTATCGGATTTTTCTTTATATTTGAGTGAAAAAAATCTTTTTTTTTACTTTGTATTTAAATTAAAAGCCATCGTTGCATAATGGGACAGTGTCTAACAGTAAACCGAATGTTTGGTCTTGATTTCCACTCGAAGGAATGCCTTATTTAGATTTTTCCCCTCTTACCAGAGAAAGTGCGGGTCCATGTAATAAGCAAAGTATCTGATTCGAGTGAAAAGGTTAGGCTATCTCTGACTTCACGCTGTATCCCGCATAGAACACTGTAGGCAGAGGGAACCTAGTGTTAAGACACTCCGTTCCTCACTTTCTGTCCAATTCTGGCGGCATTGCGTGTTGAGTGGCAGAACTCAACGCCGCGCTTTAGGTTATCTCTGCCTACCATTATATATGTAGGATAGTATAAAAATAGAGAAAAAAAAAGCATTTATGTATTGAATGAGTCGTCGAAATACACAAAAAAATATATAAATTACATATACAAATAGGATTTGGACATTGCAACATCGTGTTTCTACTTAGCTACAATAGTTTTTTTTTTATTTTCACAATAATTTATTTTATTTTTCTTTAATGGGTTTTTCTGACAGAAATCTTCTTGGAGATAATAAGAGAAAGATTAGTAGTCAAAGTTTTAATAAACTTCTGTCGAGGAAGGTTTCGAAGTCATCGAATTATGTTAAAGCAGGTTTTAATTTTCTTTTATTTTTTTCTGGCGTAGACATATAGTTTGTTTTTTTTATGTTAAAATGGTTAAAAAATCGTTTATTTATTATTTTATCTCAATTACTAATATTTTATACATAATTATAATTTTAGACTCAAATTCGAATTTAAAGATGCCGAAGAATGAAGAAATTAATACTGAACGTTTATTAAATTATTTGAGAAACGACAATTTTTATAAAGAAAACGTTGATTTTGATTAGAAAACTTATTTATTGATTAATAAATAAATTAAATAATGATATTGAAAAATGTGGTTTGGAGTTTCATTGTTGTAGAGTTCGTAGCTTGTTATAATATAAAAGTACTAATATTGAAATATAAAAGTCGTAGATCAAAACAATAGTTATTTCAAAAATTATGTACAAAATCAAACTAAATGTTGTTGTAAAATGTAAAATTACTTCTTTATTGTACTTAAAATAAAATGAACATAATGTGAAATGAAAGGATTCTCCCTCACTTTCTTTGATTCTCTTAACTTCTTATAAAGCTATAATTTTAACAAAACTGTAACAGGGGCCAATTCTTCTCACTTATAATAAAGTACAAAAATATAGTTCGGGGGTTTTTATACAAGAGGCAGAAGCCAAAAATATAACAATAATAATTTATTGTATTTTATTTTTGTCTGTCTGTCTGTCTGGTATTTGATATTTTTTTTGTTATATAAATATTAGTAGCATAGCTATAAATCTGATAACCTAATATTAAACCATAACAGCTCAGCTGAAACTTAAGAGAAATGACATGGAAGTGGAAGTGGCGTGGCAAGTTTCGTAAACTCAACAAACAAAGCTGCACGGGACAACTAGTCTAATACTATAACTGTATCAGACTAGTATTATATTCGTGATTACCTTAAAAATCCTTATTTTTACTGTTATTCCCTCACTTCCCATTCTTATTTCCGTAAGTAAATAATAATATAATTAAGCAAACATTAAAAAACATAATAAAATCAGCTTCAGCTTCACGCTGTGTCCTGCACACAGCAGGGTAGGCAAAGCGAAACTAGTGTTAAGACACTCCGTTCCCCACTTTCTACCGAATTCCGGAGGCATTGCGTGTTGAGTGGCAGAACTTAACACCGCGCTTTGCTTCGGGACCAGAGCGAAGAAAAATATAAATTTAAGTAAAAATTTCATCTCATCGTGTGGGAACATCATAAAATGTTATAAATTATTTCTAACTTTTACAATAGTTTAACCGTACAGATCTAGCTAACTTAGCTTTATTCCTAGCGGGGTAGTCAGAGAGAACGGAGCGCCAAACGCTACGGTCTCTGCATACCTCTTTCGCCTCGTCCATTGATATTGATATATTCAATAGCTCACTTAAGATAAAAACGACGTGGGGAACATAGTGTCTTAACACTAGCTTCCTTCTACCTACCCTGCCATACGCGGGATACAGCGTGAAGCTAACAAAAAAAATAAAAATAAACTATGACTACCTGTTCCAGTCCAACGGAGCTGGACGCGTTGGTGTTCGGGCACGTGTTCACGATAATCACGACGCGCCTGCCGTGCCGCAAGCTGGCGGAGGCGGTGCGCCGCCACGACACGCTGGTCGCGCTCGCCAAGCGCGTCGACGAGCAGTACTTCAAGCGGCCGTAGCGCGAGGTTTTCAAGGACATCTCCACTGTTTTCCAGAGTCCTTGAAATATTAATTCCGGAAATATATTTTTTTCATGTCCAAAATGATGTCTGAAATGTTGGTTGTTCTTATCCATGAACTGCTTTTGGTTTGAGAATTTTTGTGGAAGTGGTTCGGTGTCTCCGATTTGTTTTGTAGCCTCGAAGTGAATTGTTTATATACTCACCTGGTATAGTAATATTACTATGTTTTTAATAATATCGATATTTTTGGGATTTTTAAAAAAAGTGTATAGTCGACTTTTATAGCACTGCACTCCATTATTTTAAGTTCAAATTTCAAAATGATTATTGGTTTATTTGGTGGATTATAAACAATAGAATATTACTATTTCATTAACTAATACGCAAATCGTTTCAAATTTACATTGTGTGCTTTCTAGTTTGTCTTTTAAATGTATATTTGTAAAAAAACGTGCTGTAGAAGTAGTCTGTTAATAGTTACTTAAATGTTAAAATTAGTAATTTAGTAAATATGTAATAACATTTCAATAGTAAAATGTAGTTAAAACTATTATTGTATAGCTATTTGTTGAAATAGTTTATTATGCAATAATTCAATTAATAACAGTTTATTGTTAAATAACTGTTTATATGTAGATTTTTTTTTTCTTTTATTTTTCTTTAAATGAAGAAAGAACGTACATTTGTATTAAGATTGAAGTATTCATTTAATATATAAATGTTATAAGTAAATGTCTACTAATAATAGTTATGTTTCTTTTTAGGATATTACATGAAACATGTATGTTGATAATTTTTACTTTCAAAATGTTAATTTTATTATTATTTTTTAAAAAAAATCCTATGTGTCAGATTGAGCAACTTTTTAGTTAATTTTTATATAGGTAATGCTTTGTTTGCAAAAACTAAATGTTATTTAAATTTTCCATTTAGAAACCACTTCAATTAGAATTGTTTGACTAAATTAGCAACAATAAATAAAATAAATGTATCTTTCTATCAATATTATGTCCAATTAATGCAAATTGGCATCTCTAAATGTGCTTGTTAGTCTAATTTATCGTGTCTATTGTGCTTTGCAGAGTAATATTAGTCTAATAATTATTTGTAGAAATATTTAGAATAAAATAATTATGTAGAAATAATAGTATTAACCACAATTGTAAATACTAAGAAGTTGACATTTTGTTCTTTTTTTTTATTTTATTATCGCATTCACTTTTTAAATTTAGCACAAAACAATATTAATACTGTAATCAACATATCGAAGAGATTGAACGCTAAAAGTATTTTATAAGTATTTTTGTATTATACACAGTGGTATATTTATAACAGTATATGTGTTTATTGAGATAAGATGGTGTTGGTGACTTGATAAGTTTATTAAGCAAAAACTATAATTTGCAGAAACATACAAGATAATAATTCACTCAGGAGTTATAAACTAAGGTATATAATACCTTAGTTTACAAAGTTATTACTTTTTCGTATATATTATAGTACAGTTAAAAATGCAACCTTTATGCAATTAATACTAGTTGGAAAAGAGAAAAAGAAGTTGTATATCCCAAAAAAAAAATAACAGAAAAAAGAAACAATAAAACAAAATTGTTTTTTCATAAATTTTTATTATTCATTTTAATAAATTTAAAATTTTTTAAACTTAACTTTAATAAATTTTAAATTTGAGGCCGGTCGTGGCGCAGCGGCACGAGGTGTGACTGCAAAACCGACTGGTTGTGGGTTCGATTCCCACTCGAGGAGATGAAATATTTACTTAAATTTATATTTCCATTTCTTCGCTCTGGTGTCGAGGTTAAGCGCGGCGTTGAGTTCTGCCACTTAACACGCAATGCCTCCAGAATTCGGCAGAAAGTGGGGAACGGAGTGTCTTAACACTAGGTTCCCTCTGCCTACCCTGCTGTGTGCGGGATACAGCGTGAAGCTAATTTAATTTTTTTAATTTAAATTTAAAATTTCACACTATAGCATTTCACTTGCTATCAACACTATCTTATCGATATAAATACTAAAAAACATATTTTTATAAGCAAACACTCTAACGCTACCTGTTTAACTTGTAAGTTTTGTTACTAACGGAAATATTTTTTTATATAAATAATTGTTCTTCATACTTTCGTAATTTTGAATTTCTTATAACATTTTTAATAAGTATCAACAGTAAAATATGTTTTGCATTCTCTTTCTGCCATTTTTTATTAATATACTTTCAGTATAATTTATAATTATTTTTCCAGAAAGATTTTATTATTTATGAAATAAAATATTATATTTGTTAATATATTAATATTGTCTGTATTTATAAAGTATTTAATAAATACTATGTTTTTTTGTATATGTTGTACCTTTTATTTTTTGTATATGTTTTGGTTAAAATTTGTGAAAATTATCAAAATAGCTATTTATTAAAATTGACTTTTTTTTTATATGGCAACACAATTTTGACATGTTTTATATTTAGTCCAAAATATATATGAAAGTGTATTTTTTTTATTCAAACTTGGTGCATTTTGTTACTTAATATCCAATATATAGGTAATTATTTTGCATTTAGTTATTTTTTTTATAAACTTGTTGTACGTTTGTTAATTATATGTTATTAATAAATCATAGATAAAAATGTGTTTTATTATGATCTAATTTGGTCCTTTCTATCTTGTTTTAATTACTGACAGCTAAAAAGGCGGGAAAGATTTCACTAATATTTTTTTCTTCTAAGGTCTACTAATATAAAGTAAAATATGGTAAGCTTACATTTTGTAAATATTAATGAGGTAATCTGTGATAGAGAAGATAATATATACGAAGGCTTAGAAAAAGCAGGTTGAAAAATAGAAAATAAAAAGGGTCACATAACCAAATAAAACTACAAATCCATTAAAATATATTTATTTAAAATATCTCATTGCAAAACCAAACAAAAACGAGGAAAAGAAGAGGTGAAATAAAACCACATCTACTTAATGTCTAAATTTATTTGGTATGTATCACTATCGAGATACCACTCAGTCGCATTACAATCCATTCTTCACCTTATTCAAATCAATCAACTTTCAATTTACCTAACGTTTGGCAAAAATAAATTAAAATTAATAAAAAATATATATGACATTTCCCACAAAATACTGTACAAGTGAACACTAAAAGTCTGTGCGTTCATAAATTTCAATCAATTACACATCGAATGAGAACAAAACATCGATATTTTTAAGCAAATGTATATCGATTTTACAAAGGACTAATGTTTTGGTGCCTGTTGGTTTAGATTCGTCGAGTCTGGTTGAGGATCATCTGACGGACGCTGAAGGTGGAGAGACCGAGGCCGATGGCTGCGAGCGCTACGGCGGACCTGGTCATCATTTTCTCACGATTCGCTGGCTGTGGGAGAAAGAGAAATATAATTTTAAAAAAAAATTAGATACAAATTTAGGTTTAAAAAAGTCTTCTTAAGCACCTAAACTAGATTAAAAGATCGAGATTTTTTCATAGTTATTCGAATAGAAGACAAAAGAAAAAGACGGAACCTAATATTTTTGTCCGAATACGCTGCTATTTAGCTTCACGCTGTATCCCGCACTCCGTTTCCAAATTGTCAAAGATTCTTCGCCAAATTGTCAAAGAGATTGCATGTGGATTTGATTGCCAGAATATGAAAACAATTCATTTCCTCGAGTGGAAATCGAACTCACAACGACGGCATTAATAGACAGAGAGACACTGTGCCGCTACCACGACTGCCTCAAATTGCTAAATTGTATAATTTTCTTATAGTGTTCCAGAACAAATTGCAGTCCTCGTCAAAAGACATTTAAGGCCATGGGGGAAATGCGCAACACAGCACAATCCGAAATAAAAATATTTGAATAACGTAAATAAGTTTATTTTGAGTTTAAGAAATACTTTTGAATTGCTGTGTTTTTAGCAAATCTATTAAAAGGACGTCAACTCATAACGCCGCTTTGGCAGAGTTACAAGATTGTTATACGAATAAATATATGTAAGTATATTACTTAAAATAGGTGTGTATTAAATCAGCTTCACGCTGTATCCCGCACACAGCAGGGTAGGTAGAGGGAACCTAGTGTTAAGACACTCCGTTCCCCACTTTCTGCCGAATTCTGGAGGCATTGCGTGTTGAGTGGCAGAACTCAACGCCGCGCAACCAGAGCGAAGAAATGGAAATATAAATTTAAGTAAATATTTCATCTCCTCGAGTGGGGATCGAACTCACAACTAGTCGGTTTTACAGTCACACCTCGTGCCACTGCGCCACGACTGGCCTATTAAATATAATATTTTATTTAAATAATCGAAAATTGCACACATAGGCACAAATGTGGGACTGTAAACGCGACAGGTTCTGGATTCGAATGCCACTTGAGGAAATGCAATATTTTATATATTCATTTCTTTACTCAACACGCCATACCTTGTATAGGTACAGCGGAAAGTGAGAGGGCATAGTGTCCTAACCTCTTCTAACACTGCTTTGTATGTACTTATATATTAAATAATAATAGTAAAATATATTTAACAAACACACTCAGACACGTTAATAAATGTTTTAGAAAGAAACTTTCAATATTTATAATTAACATATTTGAAACAATGACCGGTCTCGAAATATAGGTCTGCATATGGCTGCAAATCATTATTACTATAAATTTTCACTTATTTTTTAGGCACGGAGTGTCGTAACACTACGTTCCCTACCCTGCTGAGTGCGGGATACATCGTGAAGCTGATAAATAAATTCACTTAATTTTTCACAGAAAATATTTTTATCTTTCACAAAAAGAGGTGTTAAGTTTGTTTCTATGAAACATTATACAAACGATTGAAATTTTATTTTATAGTTTTGCTTACAAAGAGACTTAAGGCCATATTTTTTTTACAAATTAAAATATTAATTAATATATTCTTAAAACATTGGCAAAGACATTCCTTCAAATCGTCCATTACATAACATTTGGCAGGTACAGTACAGTGATTAACCAACAATCATATGACCGCAGTTAATTATATCTAAAGCAAAAAAAAATATATAAGAGAAAATAAGTAAATAATATGGGACTTTAACTGTTGGTTGTGGGTTTGATTCCAATTCGGGGAACGAAATATTCTCATTTGCCTCTCTCCGTCAACAAGGAAAACGCGGCTTTGGGTTCCGTTATTCATCACGCAATATCTCGAAAATTGGGCGGTGCATGGGAAACGGAGTCTTAGACAGATTTCCTTTATCCTGCTATATGCGGGATACAGCGTGAAACTATTTTAACCGTGTCACGTGTAGTCTACCCGAAACCACGGACTACTGCAAAGTGTTCGAAACGTTTACGTATATTTCGCGATTAATTCGGTGTAAATAGTGTCATTTAAATATGTTACTAGCGTCAACCTACTTTTATTTTTTAATTTTACACTACGGCTCCAGTTGTACCAGTAGTTAACGCCATTTGAGATCTTAGAAAGCGTTCGATATACTAACTAATAATTTATAAGTATATAGTCACTACTTTCTACAATCTTGACAAGTTTTCTCTTTAAATATATGAGACATCCAAACGAGTTTACGGTTTGTGTTCATTGTTTCCTTCTGTGTATAAAGATTTTTGTTTTTGCACGTGACCTATAGTGATGTTTGACTGTGAATATGATGGTGGTGGGTTCTAATCCCCACTCGGGGAACGAATACATTTATATTAGTTTCACCGCTCTAAAAATATTTTTTTTGGACAAATCCTTATTAAACTTATATGTATTTAATAAATAAATAAAATCGGATTCTAAATATTTTTTAGTCCATGTTTTAGCCTACATTTAACTTAAGATTACCTACTGTATATATTGTTAAAATTGTAGTAACAAATAAAGATATCAATCTATTTCAGTATATATAGTAAATACTACTTAAAACCCATGGATCTCTATAAAGTACCTAATCATACATATTTACTTATTGAAATCTGTATTCGTCGTATAACGGGCCCCGGTCGCTATGCATTATTGTTTCACAGTTTCTATCATATCTATATAATATTTATATTAAACTCTTCCGTTACTGAATGTCTGACTGAAGAATGCACAGATGAAACTTCGCAGAGTAGAACATTGAAATTTGGTATGTATTGGGTAGGGGGTAAGGGGAACCCCCTTGGAGAGTATAGGAGAGCACTAAAAGATGACTTTTTAAATTCCTACTGGAACGGGAAAGAATGGGTTTTTACGTAGAAGTAGTATTGAATAATTTAGTTTTTGTCGTTTAGTTGCCTAGGAGCGCAATACATTTTATCAAATTTATTTATTTTTGTTTCACATTGTATTCCGCAAATTGTAATGTAGGCCGGAGGATCCTATCATCTAGAGCAGGGGTTCCCAACCTTTTCTTGATCAAGGACCACTTTTATATCATTCTTGGTAGCAGGGACCACTATGCATGTAGGTATAACAAAAATTAACTGTGACTATTAAACAGAAACTTCCCCTCACCATCCTCATCATAAAATTAAAACGTTCGCGGACCATATTTAGGCTTCTGCGGACCACTGGTGGTCCGCGGACCACTGGTTGGGAACCACTGATCTAGAGGGACCTTATCATCTAGTGTTAAGTCACTCCGTACCCCACTTTCCGCTTGAGGCATTGCATGTTCAGGGGCGCGGTACTCAACGCCGCATTTATAACAATCGTTATGCCGATAATACATACACCTAGTAGTCATCTACCAAATATTTATGTTTGGATTATAATAAATCATCCATTATACGATATTCTAATGTGCCAAGATTGATCTTATTACTTAATTCATTTGTTTCCGCTACAGAGTAAACAAACATTCACACATACAACGAAAGTTATAAAATGAGTAAATAGTAAAACGGCCTATAAAATTTATTAATAAAACATCTCAACCTTGACCCCTACATCACAGTCTAATGCGCATTTCAGTTGCAGTTTCAGTTCTACGCAGTACGCATTACTTAAAAAAATGCGGTCAAAAAATATTTTGTTTCATCTGTTCAAAATAGATTTAAATACTTATAAATATAGTCATAATATCAGACAATTAAAAAATAAACATATATATATATATATATATATATATATATATATATATATATATACATACGTCAATTGAGCGAGTATCGCTCTTTGAGACTGTAAACTTTGATTTTTATTACAATTTCTATCAACCACGTCATACCAATGGAGACAATATCAATATTAACATGACCTTTGAGACAGTGCACTTCGTACTTTGACGTATTTACTCTACAGTTATATTAGTTATCAATTATTAATAATTTAAAAATTATTCTATTTTTACGCAATTGATTATAAATGATCTTATTTAGTTTTTAATTTGAACGCTACGCGCTTTTTCTTTGTTCAGAGGGCGGCGTTGAATTCTGCTCTACCGAGTATGGTACTATGGTACATAGTATATTGTCTAATCTACATATAATTGCCAAATTTCATGCGACGTAACTTTTTACATAATATTTAAGTATAGTGATAATCTATTAAAATTTTATGTTTTTAGTTTCACATTTTTTTATCCCTAGAATAGTAGAATTATGGAAACCGGAGCACCAAACGCTACGGTCACTGCATACCTCTCACCTTTGTCAGCAACCTCTTCATATATTCGGTATATATTCTTTATATAATATAAAAATATAAACTTCTGAGTATGCAAAGTAAATGTTCATAAGAGGTGGTCGAACGAGGTTATCAATACTAATAATAATGTATAGATATAAAATTAGGTCAATAACTGTTAACCAATATTTTATACAACGTGTTTCCTGTGTTCTACTATGGTGTTATCGTGGCACAATTACAACGTATCTGATTTAATATGCAGAGTAGACCAAAAGTGTAAGTGGAGAAAGACTTCAGTTTACAACCAGAAGAGACGCAGTGGCTTACTAAGTACAGTATGTATCCTATATAAAATAACATATTTATGTTTATAGTACTTTCGTTTATTTAATTAATTATCCGTCGAGGCCAGCCTTGGCATGACGGTAGTGGGTTCAATCGCCACTCCCCTAATATTGTATTTATTTTTATTTCCCCGCTTTAGTGGAGAGAATGCGGCCTTGAGCCGCAGTTCAACTCGCAATGTCCCGAAAATTCGGCAAAAAGTGGCGGAGTGTAACCCTAGGTTCCCTATGCCTACCCTGCTATGCTGAAAAAAACGTGAAGCTGCAGTTAAATTTGTTATTAAACGTTTGCTTCTTAATTTTGTAGTGATGTAGAAATTTATAGCGGTATTAAAGTCAAATGGGAAATATTTTCTACAACCGAGCATTGAACCCGTGACGTAAAGATTGTGTTGCCAATTTTATAAATTGAAAAATGTTATCACAGCTTATTACTCACTTTAACGAAGAGATAAAACATGTGATAGGTGTACGCAGATTTCTTTTTATCTTTAATTTTATCAGAATTGATATAGAGTTCTACTCTAATAAAAAAAAGTACATATTTAAGTAAAGTGTAATTCTCAGTATGGGCTTCTCGAGTCAAATTTTAATCTTAATCACATTAAATTTTATGTCATCTATAATTTAAATATAATACGAATGTAATAAATTCCTAAAAAAAATACAAATTTTAAACTTTTTCATCAACTAAAAAAAAAAGACACGAACGTTTATGCTTCTTTTAATCTACAGGGATGTATGAAATTCCTGTCATCCTACAATAACGAAATAAGGAACAATCAAATTGTTAAGGAATAGTTTATTCTTATTTCTTATTATATTATTAATACATATAAAACTAGCTCAGTTTTATAAGATAGCCCTGTATAATATTATAATATCAAAACGATAATATAATCCTGTCACGATAAGAAAGGCGGGCGCCGGAAAATTGATGATTTGGTTCAAAACTTTCATAACAATGAAAAATACAAATTTTGATATATTACGAAATCAGAGTCACGTCGCACTTGATTTTATTTCCTTTCGCAATATCTAAACGAAAAAAAAGAATATTATAAAAAAATATATATTAGATTTTTTTATTTTTCTTAATACTGAAATCCACAGTGCCATTTTAGGCACTTGAAATTTTGCTTAATTTTTCATGATAAAGACTAATAATAAGTGGAAGCAATTGATATTATTATTATTATTATATAATTTTGGTACTAGTATTTTATAACAGACAGACTGATCTGCTTGTAGATTATTTAACATTTTAAAACAAAACAAATATCATATTTTATATTTTAGGTTAATTGTTACGTATTTAGAATTCTAGTGCTATTTTTAAACGTATATTGTCGCCGGAGCTTGGCTCAAAGCCATCACAATGTAAATGAAGGTCGCGAAATGTACTTTCAAACTTAATCAGTTAGTGGTACCTAAATTCCTATTTCTTTAAATTGCATTAAGTTCGAGCAAAGCCCCACCTAATTCTGATCTATAGTATTGGAACTCGACGCCGCGCGTTGTTTTGTTACCAAAGGGAGGGCGTGGAAAATGAAAATGAATCACACCCCCCCGAGGGAAAATTGAACCCACAACCTTCGCGTTTACAGTCAGATGTAGTTCTGTAGTTCGGTGTGGCACGACGAACTCGTGTATGTTCGTGTTTTTGTAGATATATAATATTCTAGTACTTCACTTTCAGTGATAAGAGTCCAATTTTTATGCCAAGGGGACTTTTATTAGAATAAAAAAAAGTATGTTCCTCACGTATATCAGTACACATCTAGTACAAAGAATTGTGTTTATCACAGATTTATTTTTAACTGATATCAAATTTCTCGACTTTAAAAGGATTAGCAAATTGTATGTTTTTAATGATAAATCATTCTTATTCATACAATATTTCTTTATGGTTGTTATTCACTAAAGTTAGTTTGGATATTAATGCGTAAATTTAAATTTGCGATAAAATCTGTAAATTTTATTGTGAAACATTAAACTGACGAAGCCAGTCATGGCGGAAGTGTACAGTCGTACCCAATAGGTTGTGAGTTCGACTTCCACTCGAGTGGCGTTGAGTTCCGCCACTCAACACGCAATGCCTCCAGAATTCGAATAACACTACAGATTTTAAATTATATGATGTGGGTACGTTTATTATCTAGCTTGGATACAAATTATCACATACTGAGAATAAACTCTTATCTATTTGATAAAAATCGAAATTCTTGTAGTAGGTACTTACAAAAGTTTCATAAAAAATATGTTCTCATAAGTAATACAAGTTTTTTTTAATACTTAACGATCTATCTAATGAAAATATTAAATAAAATATAAACGTAATAAACATCAAAACGATTAACGAGGAAGCCTATAATCTGATATATGTAGCTTATTAGGCGATGAATCGGTCTATCCACATAATAGATTTTTTAAATTTAAATTTTCAGAAACTGAAAGATTACCGCATTCATCCAGTAAATCTCTACAATTTTATAATATTAATCTCTCTAAGTAGTAAATACAACAATTCAACAAAAATTACTATCAACTTAACTTCCGTTAAAAGCTAATTCACCTCTATGAGTGCGTTTATCATTAGTCTACATTCTATAACTATTAGTATCTACTAAATGAAACCTAGAAACAAAAAAATCGTGTTCTTTATCAATATTTCAATTAAAATATAATTATCTTGGGTGTCATTTACGTAAATGACATTTAAATAGAACAAGAAGACAGACTGATAAATCTGGATTTGATTGCTTTGCACCCAATCGTGTAAATATTATACAACGTTGTGTCAAAATAAACAATGAAATAATGCTATTTATTTTATGCTATCTATTTATATACTTTAGCAATAAAATTATAAATGTATTATATAATTAAATATAATTATACTAAAATATGCCGGTTATTTGCGGGTTATATACCTTATAAGTGCATCACAATCAATAAGATTATTCTATAATTATTTTTGTTGAATGACAGACACAAATGCGACACCAGGTTGTGGTTTCTATTTCCACTGGAAATCATTAACATTTTGGCTAGCTCTGATAACGAGGCAAAACGTGGTGTTGAGTTCCGCCACTCTTCACGCATTGCCCAGAATTCGGCGGAAATTATTTTCCAAGGGGTCCATTACGTTCCAAAGTTCCTTCTTCCTTCCCTAGTATATGCGGGATGATGCAATAAATTTGACTTGGCAATACTTTACCACCAGGCACCAAACCAAATATCAATCTAGTACTCCAGTACAAGCTGGAAGTAACTACACTATATACATACACTTGTAATAATAATAATAATAATAATAATAAACTCTTTATTGTACACCCAAAAAAGAAATAATATAAAACAAATGTAAGAACATGTACAATAGGCGACCTTATCGCTGAAATAGCGATTTCTTCCAGGCAACCTTAAGGCGTTGGAAATCGAAAAATAAATAAATAGTGAGTAGGGTGTGAACAATACTCAATATAAATAATACATAAAGATAAATACACATATATATACATACTACTTACATACATACATACATACATACATACATACATACATACAAAATACAAGTTAGGTAAGTATATTCATACTTACTAACAGTATAGAAAAATATACACTATTCAAAATTATATTCTACATGCACGGGAAAAAAGAAAAAAAAATTAAAAAGAAAGAAAGTGTTTTTTTAATCGTTTTTTAAAAGTAGGGAACGTTTTTGAATTCCTGACATTCAAGGGTAGGGCGTTCCATAACCGACACGCAGTAACTGTAAATGAGTCACTATAAAATGACGAGGAATGTTGTGGAATTTTTAGTACCAGACTGTTATCGGATCGCAGACGTCGAGGATGTGAGCCGCCCAAAAATTCAAAACGTTCCTTTAGGTACGGGGGAGAGGTTGGATTGAACAGAATACAGTAAAGAAGATGAAGTATGTGAGTATTCCTACGAAGCCGGATAGGGAGCCACTTGAGCTTTTTTCGGAAGTCAGAAATGTGATCATATTTACGTAGACCAAATATGAATCGTATACATACATTTTGAAGACGCTCAAGCTTATTTAATTGCTCCTCTCTTAGATCAAGATAGCAAGGATCAGCATAATCAAGAATCGGTAAAAGGAGAGTATTTGCTAACGCAATCTTAGTAGGTATAGGGAGAAAATTGCGTAACCGTTTAAGAGATCCTAGAGAAGCAAACATCTTTCTGCTCACATCGCATAGCTGTGAGTCCCAAGACATGTTTTGATCCAAGATGATGCCCAGATCTTTTACAGATTTACTGTAAGGTATAATAACACCGTCAAGACATACAGGTGGTAAAGTGAAGAGGTCTATTTTGGATATAAGTTTTGCGCTGCCAACTATAATAAGCTGCGTTTTAATAGGATTCAGTCGTAAACCAAATGACTTACTCCATGTGCATATGTTCTCCAAGTTTTCATTTATTGCTTTTACAGCAAAAGGTAGCTCAGGTAGTTTGGCTTGATGGTAGATTTGAAGATCATCTGCATACAAATGGTAGAGAGAAGAAACGTGTTGAGAGATAGTATTAATAAATACAGAAAATAACAAAGGAGATAACACGCCACCCTGCGGAACGCCAGCAACTACAGGAGACCAGTCAGAGTGTGAGTCATGGATTTGTATTCGTTGCCGACGCCCAAACAGGTAACTACGAAACCAGTCAATTGCATTAGGAGATATGTTAAGTGACCTTAGAGTAGCAAGTATGATATCGAAATCCACAGAACCAAAAGCATTACTGAAGTCAAGCAAAACGAGGAGTGTAACCTGCTGTGTGTCCATGCCTTTTCGAATATCATCGGTAACTTTTACTAACGCAGTTGTCGTACTATGACCGGGACGGAAACCAGATTGCAAAGGATTCAAAAGATTATGGCAATAAAGGAACTGTGTAAGTTGAGATTGAACGAGACGCTCAAGGGCTTTGGACAGAAAAGGAAGAATTGAGATTGGACGGAAATCAGAGTTATCAATAGGAATTTTTTTTTTGGGTATTGGGACGATTTGAGCGTCTTTCCAGGCTGAAGGAAATTGATTGGACGTAATGGAATAATTAAATATGGAAGTGATTATAGGGCAAATGATGTCGAGGATGGGAATGATCATTTTACGACTAATGCAGTCAGCACCCACAGAATCAGAATTAATGGCTAGAATGGTCTTCTTAACATCACTTTCTGCAAATTGACTAAAGAAAAAACTAGGATGCCTAGGAGAGGACAAAGCATTGAGATTGTTGATTGTATTTAACTTCGATGTGTCATCAATAACACTAGAAGATGAGAAGTGCTTATTAAGTTCATTGAAATTGATGTTATGAGTATTAATGTGTTGTTGTGCTTTACCTACTCCTATAGATTTCAGAAAGTTCCATACTTTGAAAGAATCTTTTTCTTCAATCACAGATTTGTGTATATGGCGTCGTTGATTGTCTCTACACATTGTATTGCAGCGATTACGAGTTTTCTTGTAGTTGTTTTCGTTTTTAACACTAGGATTAATACTAAATTTCAATTTTGCAGTGTTTTTTTATGTTGCAGTTTTTTAATGTCGTCCGTTAACCACGGAGCAGGAAGATGCTTCATTCGCACAGGACGGATAGGAGCATGATGATCATACAGTTACACTTGTAAATATAATAAAGCCTGTACGTAAAAAATGGTCAAGTAAAATTTAGAAAAAATTAGCAGCGTTGAGTTCAACATTCGGCCACTCAACACGCAAAGCATCCAGAACTCGGCAGAAACTGTAGAACGGAGTGTATTAACGCTAGGTTCCCTCTGCCTCCCCTGCTGCGTGCGGGATACAGTGCAGTACAATGCGTGATTTTAATTTAACTTTTTTAACTCGAATTTTATCCCGGGAGAACACAGAACCCATATAGATCTTTCATCCTTTTATCAGTAAAATCTAGATCCACGCATTACTTAACATTTTACTTGGCTCTCATTTGGCATTTGTTTTTTTAAGGAATATACTACAATGAATAGGACATTCATGAAGTACGTAGAAGTGAGGATTGTATTTAAAGGTAGACACGGAAAAACCTTGCAATGTCTAAATATAATGAAATTATTCAATTTAAACTTGTACTTTACATTATGTAGATATTGTTGCTTACTGGGAATAATCAGAATAATTTGACAAATGTTGTTTGTTCAATTTACGACGTAAATTTTTAAAGGCCGTAATGGTGCAGATGGGCAATGTAGAAAAAAAAGTAACGGAGAAAAGAGTGTTCGGTTTTAGGTACTATGTTCCCCTGTTACCCTGACACAAGGTGAAAAGCATGTTAATTTATTCCATCTTATACGACTTAAAAGTTAAGTATTAAGTATAGATACCTATATTGTATTCGAATCTATAACATGTTGCAGATGACGAAGCAAGGTCATCTCATGAATGTTGAAAGATCAGTAACCTATTACTAAAATTTGAAACACGTCAAGGCGAACTTCAATATGACAATTGAAGCTGCAAAGTGGTTTAGCTGGTTACATAGAATTTAGCATAATTAAAATTGTGAAACCATCGTGTGGCAGTGGTTTCAATTCCGAATTGGGGAAATTAATTCATTTTCATGTCCTAGTCCTAGTAACAAGGCAAAGCGCAGCGTTGAGAGAAAATATGTTGATTGACGTCTTAATAACAAAAAAAAAAGATGATAACGAGAAAATTAAATCTTAAGCTCGTTTAAGTTATTGTTTCAAATAAAATCAAAGAAATGTGTATACTAATATAATAAAGCCTAAGAGTCTGTTTTGTAATATGCGACAATTTTAATTTTTTGAATATTTGGAGATTTCCATTTATCAAGAAAACTTGTGAGACATATCAATAATTTTCAATTTGCCTAAAGACACAAGGGAAAATAAAATAAAATCAAGATTCACGCTGTATCCCGCATATAGCAGGGTAGGTAGAGGGAACACAGTGCTAAAACACTCCGTTTCCAACCTTCTGAAAGTTTTTCGAGGTATCGTGTCTTGGAAAATAAAATATTTTATAATATATAAACAGCTCCTTGAGTTTGCCATAAGTATTCTTAAATAGGCATATTGCACAAATGAAATTATGTTAATTATCAATAATTTATGTAACTAATGCGTAAAGTGACATATCTATGAAACGATAGAGGAGGTCAATTTCACTTCTAACCCTTTAGATAACTAAAAATAGAGAAATATAGTGCATATTCAGAGAGCCTATCAAAAAATTTACGTATGACATGATTAAGTAAGATATATTATAGATACAAGACCGTAAATAAAAAAAATATATTTATAGGAGTAATTTACAGACGGAAATAACCTATAAATACTTTTTTTACCTTCAGGCCTTACTCTGTATAAATAAAGATATTTTAGTTTTAAGACACTCCATTCTATACGAAATCGAGACATTGCGTATTGAATGGCGAAAATCAATTAGAATAGATGCTAAGGCCGACTAAGGTCCGTATTTAAAAACTGCTCTCAACTCTCGAGATCGATCTTGAAATCGAAATTGTGAAGTCGCTTCCACACATAGATTATTAAAATGGCACCTCAAGATCGATCTCAGAGTTGTGAGCGGTTTATAAAACGGGCTTTAGTCTCTCAGAGTGGGAAAATGCCAGTAATTCATTCTCCACTCACACTGTTCTATTTTAAATGAATTCAAAGGTATAACAGTGGAACTCAACACCAAGGACTCAACACTTAAGGACTTAAGTATTTAATCATATAGTAGAAACGGAAATATTCAAAAAATAATATTTCCTCGAAACACAATCGAATCCACAACCATCGTGCTCAATTAGCTACATTTCAAACGCACGTCACGAAGACATTTACTCCATGATGCCAGTGAAAACAAGACAGTAATGAATACGAGAAAGCCTGCACTGTAATATGCATGCGCAGTAGATGACTGCAATATCGACTGGTATTGGTCTATACATTATATATTTTGGTACGATGCGCTCTTTACAATGTTGTATTGAACCTACACTAAAAAATACTAATGTATGACTAGTGTCTACGATTTTGTAAAAAAGAAAATAAAATCACATAAAAATATACGATAGAGGCAGCTTTTTTTAATGTTCTTTCTTATACTGCTCAAAGAAATTCGCGGATCATCATAATCTGTTTTTTCTCGCATAGCAGACTAATCAAAAGAAATCTAGTGTTGAGACACTCCATTCCCCTATATCCATCTAAGTATCGAGGCTTAGTTTGTTTTACGGAACTCAACATTATGTCTAACCAGAACTGGCAAAAAAAAAATACTTTTATTGTAAATTATATTTTATACAAAATATTTTTATACTAAATTGGAACCGATCCTACAACTGACGGCCCATGCTACTACTACACTACCGGCCATTTCACTGCCCAATTATTTATTAGTATTTACAAAGTGATAAAAAAACAAATACGAATAAATCATTAATAATCATTAACAATATATTATACATTATTTTATTATTTTATTTCCAAGACGGTCGAAACAAAGAGACTTACGTAGTACTTCCACCTTGATAGTCCTTAAAGCGGAAATTGTAAGATATTCTAAAAGGAAACAAATTGTCACGACTTATAATGTCTCGATAAATTCTCGTCTCGGTAAATTACATATTTACATATCGTTGAGCGTGCGTCTGTAAACGCGACAGGTTGTGGGTTCGATTCCCACTCGAAGAATTGAAATATTTAATATTTTCATTTTCTCGCTCTGCGAGCCAAACCACCAGAGCGAAGAAATGGAAATATAAATTTAAGTAAATATTTCATCTCCTCGAGTGGGGATCGAACCCACAACCAATTAGTTTTACAGTTACGCTTCGTGCCGCTGCGCCACGACTGGCCTCTATTTTTTATTTTAAAAAAGTAATTTAAAACAATTAAGCCAACTTCTAATACTTGTCAATTGAAAACGTAAACTAGGTAAAATAACTAACTTGCCAATTAACAATATAATTAGCTAGCTACCTAAGTACCTACATTATACATATGTACATACATGTCTCTTTCAGAAATATGTGTTTACTCCTAATTCAAATTTACTGAATAAATTTTAATAAAATCAAGCTTATTCCCTAGTCCAGTGATTCTCAACCACTGTGCCGCGGCACTTTTGTGTGCCGCCAAATTTCAAGTGTGCCGCCAAATTTCAAAAGTGTGCCGCCAAATTTTGCAAATATATAATAATGTTAATATAATTAAATTATATCATTTAAAAAGAAAAATATTTTTAACATCAATATATATTTAAATCCACAAAAAAATAAATTTGTATATTTAAATTTTTTGTCATAAACTATTTATGCAGTGTGTTGTAGTAAATAATTTCTCTTTGTGTGCCGCCAAATTTTGACATCGTTAAATATGTGCCGCAACAAAAAAAAAGGTTGAGAATCACTGCCCTAGTCATTATACATATCTTCTTGATATGACTTTTCTGAGATATTTATGTAATAAGTTAGAAAATGGGAAACATGTATTAAGATAAATGTTTTGTTTTTGTTTCTAGAAAACTAAGACACTTTATTACCATAGGAAGTATAAGTTGCACTTAATAATAGCTGTCTCTATAGTTATGTAACTGTAATTATATATTAAAAAAAACATTAAATATGGAGAGCATATTCATAACAAACAACATAATATCTTTAAATAATATAAAAGTTAAGTAAATCATTTAAGGACTTTTTTATATCTTTTGATGATGTTGTAATAATTAAATATTTGATAGAACAATAAGTAAATTAAGGATCAAAATATATTTCCAATGCTCTATTTTCTTATGAAGGCATACATATTATGTTGATGTGATTATTTAGACATTACAGAAAGGTTTCATAAAATGTTTTTAGCCGGACTTCCAGTATAAGCTTGTTAAGATTTAAGTAATAATCGGAATAAAATGTAATTGATTGTTCTATTAGGTTTCAAGTTTAATAAATTTCATAAATTAAAACCTGTAAGTGAGCTTGGCTAACACATTAACTCCACCACAGCTACAAATTAGGCGATTTTTAAGTACAGGTTAGGTTAAGTTATTTAGAAACTAACTTAACTTTAAATTAAAATATAACTAACCTAACCAAACCTGCATTATACACGAGTAATATGATAAAAATAAATATACTATTAATAGAAGCTAAAATTAAACTTCCTCATATATATTAGTAATAATAAATTTTCCTTTTAATAGTTTATATGATAGTCTTAAGCGACATAATATTTAAAAGCATACATTATGATTATTTATATTAACGAAATTTAGAAGTAAGCAAGTCATAAAATAAAATAAAACTTAGACAGGCAAATAATAATTGGAATATACCATATAAGAAAATAATGTTTATATTAAATTACTTTTTTAATAATATATATAGAATTTCAAAGTATATCTTCTTTTACAATAATATAAGAACTATAACCGACCCCATATTAATAGTTAACAAGGAATCAAGGATTCTTACCTGCGAATATGTGAGTCTCAATGCGTACAAGGCAACATCAGTGGTTTTCATTGTGTCCGTTTGTGTTTGTCAGCTGTAAAATAAATAATAAACTAAAAACCCAAGTAAAGATATTAAAAACGTATTTATATACTTAGAAAAATCACTTAATATCACTTTTTTAAAAACTTTTACATAACCTATATAATGGAATATGTCACTCGCGATTTTGACAGATAAATCGGGAAAGCTCAAAATTTAAAATTGGAAGCGACAAAATTATTTAATTTTATCCTAAATATGAAAATAATATAATAAAAACCAACACTTATATTTATTTTTTAATAAAAATTATCAATTTATCACATACATGCACCCGCTGATCTCCGCGAATGAACAAAAAGTATTGCTAGTTCGTTCTTCGTTGTTCCGGAATTTTTCACATATCAATTTGTTAGGTTTCTCAACTTGTAAGTGATAATTTTGTCACAAAATGTTGCCATAATATAAACTGACAACTTTAGAGAGTAAAAAAATATATGTAAATTTTACCTAATTAAATAAAAAAGTAATTAAATCTTTAATATAAAAAGTTTTGTAAGTATAAATATATATAAAAGAAACGTTTTTATTTCAATTTATTTATCTACAGTATAGTGTGTACCAATCAAATGAGGTAAATGTCTAGTAGATGTCGCTATACATGTATTTTTACATTTTCTAATTATTTTTTATTACTGCTAACTGAATCATATGTTATGTATAGAACTAATGTATTATAAAGATTTTGATTTACTATTGCCTTTTATCAAATATAATGTATACTGTACAAGTGCACAGTTTAATTTAAACGCCATCTATATGTCCATCTCAGATTCATAAACATCTTACTTGGGAATCTTGAGTTCTAAATAAAAGAATTGTCTTAATTACATTGAAATAATTATATAAATAAACTTCTTTATAATGTTACGTTATATTATATATTTTTTGATATTTATTATAAAAGTTATTGAAAAGATAAAAATTTATGAAATTACGAATCGGTAGGAAATCGGAATTAATCGGAAGAGTGGGAGCTTTGTAGGCCGTGCTCACACCTGAAATTTTATTTACAACAAAATTTGCTCTGAAAAATACAAAACAACATTTACACGAACGTATCTGTTTAAAACTAAGGTATAAGCTCCTTCCAGAAAATATTTCTCTAGATACGCTAATGGCTAGAGCGTAAAGTGAACATATGGAAGGATATTCTTAAACGAATTGTGTCGGAGACCGAGTACATGGCTTGCGGGAGCCCGGACTCAAGCACTATCCACATAGATCCTGAACTAGTCGTTAAGTCGGAAAAGTTCAAAAAAGCACCGATCTTGACATCCAAGCCCGGATAAGTATTACCAAACTGTTAAGTGACGAGATGAGTAATCAAACTGATAGCCTGGTTGCACAGTCTATCTGTGAACTTTTGTCTTTATACAAAAGCACGATGACTGCAATTCGCCAATCGTCTGGAACCTCTCGTGTTTTCAAGAATAAATTGAACAAAAACTAGAACCAGTCCAAGACGCGTGGCTCACTATATTTGATCATCCCCGCGGTAACTCCATCTGCCTCAGCTGCCTTACCACAATTCAGACTTCGCATTGCACGCTCGAGAACCACTTTCTTCTCGTCAGAAAAGCTTCGTGATTTCCCTGAAGTTGTTCGTTAGCCTTTCATCTCTTTTTTTTCTCTGACTTTTCACGCTTTATTTTTTTTATCAGTATTTTCCTTTAGCGCTTTTGTAACATATGCTCTTTTTTTATCTCTCTCATACTTTTATCCTTACCTAAAGCTTTATAATCCTATCATGATTTCTTCTTTTTTCTTCTGCACTTCATCATCCCACCATTCGTCGTACTTTTTGCTAAAGCGTATTTTTACTTTACCACATTCCCCTGTCGCTGCTTTTTTCATATAATTTCTAAGGATCTGCCAGCACACTTCAATATTTCTTCCAATATTTCCAGATTCACTACTGTCTAGAAACTCGAAACTCTTTTTTGTTATTCCTCTCTAAGCAGTGAATCTTGAAGCTTCCAGCTTATGCGATAATTCAATTCCCAGTTTGAACTCCTCATTTGCTGCGCTGCGCTGCTGCCGCGCTGCTGTCGCGCTGACCTACGAACAGACCTCTTATTCTAGCAACGACTAGATAATGGTCTGTTCCCAGTTTAACACCCCTAAGCACTCACGACTTCATAACTTTGCTTCGAATACGCTGATCCAATAGAACTAAGTCAATCATACTTTTCCCTTCCGTTCGCTCCCATGTGAATTTGTTTGTGGTCAAACATCGTGTTTGCCGCAAATAAATTCTTTTGCTTGCAAACTCCCAATATTAGCTTTCCAGCTTCGTTTATTCTCTTGTGACCTAGCGATCCCACATAACCGCTTCGCGCATTTCCGACTCATCCGTTCAAATCTCCACATATTATTAATATTCATATTTTCACAATTTTTTTTTCACCCTCTAAGATCTAGAATGTCTTTGACACTCTCAATACTCCTCGAGTTCGCCTAATGGAGCTGACTGTACTGGCGCTACCGTTACTAACAAGAATACTCTTGAAGCGCAGCCGAAGTAGTCTCGGATTGATCACCTTGTATCCTACCGCTGCACTAACTAGTCGGGAGGACAATAACACACCTCCACTTTGACAACCCTGCTCGCTCTGTGGTACGCCGGCCCAGAAAACGACCTGGATGCCCGGTAAATCATACGTATACCTACTTGCCCTTTGGCTTTGTCTCAGTCACACAAAGAACATCTAAATGTCTGTCAACCATAAATAAATAAATAATTCATTTATCTTCTCTCACATTCCACATAGTTATTTGTAGCTCCGTCCTCCACCTCCCGCCGTTCCGAACATAGCGTGCTGGGTGGCGGTTCCTAACACCGCACCCGTCAACACTTGACACTCCTGCGGGGACGCACTGATGTGCGTCTCCTTGGGAGGACGCCCTAACAGAGCGCTCTCGCGTGGTGTACGTGGGTGGCAGAGGTCACTGAGGGCAAGCCTTTCATCGTGGACCTCTACTTTATAAATGTTAAAAATATTTAATAAACAGCACTCTCTCTTGCCAAAGGATAATTCTTAGCAACTTTATTTTGGTCTTGTAGATTAAAATTTAAACAGAGAATGTTTACGATCGAGTATCAAATAAGGGTGCTTGATTCATAAACCAATAATCCGATTATACTAAATATATTAAATCTAAGTTGAAGAAATTCAGAGGGAGAACTTATCTGACCTTCTAGAACACAGTATGGATGATACTGGAAGAAAGTCACGTAAAAAACATGAGGAGGACACCCCCGGGGGGTATTAGTAAAGAGGTATGTCGAGACCATAACGTTTGGCGCTTCCATTTCTCTGGCTACCACACTAGCGATGAAGTCAGAAGCTAAAAAAAAGTTAGATTAACTTGTTAACACGTAGCAGGATAGACAGAGGGAACTAGAAAATTTAGTGTTAATACACTACGTTCCCTATTAACACTTCGGTTCCCCACCCCATTTTCTGCCAAATATTTGAACTATTATATGGTAAATAGCGGAACTCATCGCCGCACTTTGCCTCGGTAAAGCAGAGCGAGAAGAATTAAAATATTTAATATATCATTTCCTCTAGTGGGAATCTAACCCACAACTGTCGCGTGTAGAGTCTTAATTAGTAACTAGAAGTAATCATTTAATTCATAAATTTTATTAAATTAATATAATTTGTAAACGTTCGAACAAAATTAAATCAGAGCATATTTAAAGAGAACCTGTTGCCGCAATGATATGATATATCATTATATGATGTTTGTATTTACATTACTTATCATTATCAGTATATTTTTAAAATATAAAATAAATAATTAAAAAAATCATATCTCAGATATCTCACACGTAGGTCGCTAATACAATAAATAAAACACATTAACTATACATTATACTAGTTGGTACAAATACGTTTACTAATAGAGCTTCAAAATAAGTTTATTGTTGTCCTTCAAAAGAAGAAAAGAAAAGAAGCCTTGCTTAAAGGCTTAAATTGGAAAAATTATCAAATGTGAATATTGTCTCTTATATATATATAAGAAAAAATATTATATATTTTAAATTAGTTAACTTTAAGTTAATTAATGAATTTAACTAATTTTAAAAAATGTTTTGTTTTTTTTTAAATAGGTACCACATTTTTAAAGTGTTATTCTACACTTAACTTTTTTATACGTTTTCTATATAAGTATAAAGTACCACATGATATTAGAATGTTTTCTGATAGTTATAAGTAACATTTATGATATTTTTGTATGTCATGTGTAAATTTCTTAGATTTTTTAAGACTTAAAAGCAGACAAATGCTAACCAAAGCATCTTCAAGCTTTACCACACATAACAGGGTAGACAAAGAAAAATGGGTTATGAGTTCAGACACTCTGTTCTTCACGCACCGCCCACATTTCGAGACACATCGTTTTGAGTGGTGGAACTCAACGTTATGTTACCAAGACAAGAATATGAAAATAATTCATTCACCCAACTGAAAATCGGACCCATAACCGTAAGTTTTACCTTCAGACAAGTTCGTTATCAGAGCAAGAAAATGAAAATATGAAATATTCCATTCCTCCGAGTGAAAATCGAACTCACAACCGACATTTAACAATCAGTCGTCGCCGCTGCGCTACGACAGCCTCAAATCATGTAATTTATAAAATTCTAAAACGAGAGTAAATAGCACAATTTCATCATATCGTGGCGTGTGTACTCACACAGTTTACTCTCGTTATCGCTATCACAGCAACGAGGACGAGATATAAGATGAAATTCATGAAGTCAGGCGTTTTGAATGCTGTGCTAATTAAAGGTAATAAATAATACAACAGCTAAAATACATTTAATTTAATATTGCGGACGTTGTGGCACAGCGGCACCAGTGCCGACTGTAAACGCGATGGTTATGGCTTCGATTTCACTTCTTTTCTCATAACTCTCAACGCTATATTAAAAAAATTGAAATTTGAGTAAGAATAGTGTCTTTACAAAGCGAGAAGCTGCTTTTTTAAAATAATTTAGTCTTCAAAGGTGTCCGAAATCGATTATATGATTCCGAGATAGTAAGCACTACACACGAATTTCTCCACATTCCGCCCATAGTATATTATATATATTTTGTTCGATAGGCGCTACTCAACCAAGCCAAGATTTTTATCTTTCTCACGAGCGGGCATCGAACCCACAACTTCAGTTATAATATTTACAAAAAAATATAGAACCAGTATGTAATTCGATGGATCCGATTTAAGTTATAGACACTGCTACGCACATTATTTTTGCGTAGCAGTGTACAGGACATTGTACCCGACTGCGCGATTCAAATAACATTATTTTTATATTTTTTAAATTAAGTGTATCTTACTACTACTACTAGCTTTACGCTGTATCTTTAGCGGGGTAGTTAGAGAGAACGGAGTGCGAAACTCTACGGTCTCTGCATAGCTCTTTCACCTCGTCCACTGACGTCAACCTCTTCATACATGCCCTCTGGAGGATGAGGATCCTCATTTACGTGAACTTCCTCCAGTATCATTGATACTGTGTTTTAGATCCTCAACCGATTTGTACGAATATGTTATGTTTTCGTTTATGGTTTTCCTTTAAAACATTTTGAATCTTATAAATTTCAACAGTTTGAATGTTCTATAAGACTTGGTAGAGTAACAAGCTCTTCATATGGTTTAGATCTTACTAATATTATAAATGGGAAAGTTTATAAGGATATGTGTATGTTTCACGTAAAAAAACACTACATGGAATTATATGACCTTACAGTAATATAACTTATATATATCAATAGCACATAGGCTAAAACTTTCTAAAAAAATGTATAATTTAATTATAATATAACAATACCTTCAAGCATGCGAAGCTGCGTTTGAGTCACTAAATAAAGAAAGCAATGGTGAATATAAGAAGAACATAAATAATTTATTTTATAAGCTTAAAATATAGCTAATGGTATTTTAAAAAATATTTTTAACTCAAAATCGATTAAAAAATGTTCTACATTGATTGATAGAATGTATTTTTTTTCCGCAGTTCCACGCAATGTCTCACAGGGTAGGTCTACTGTTACAACACTCCGTTTCCCAATTTCCACTGAAAGTTATGTGCTTAGTAGCGGAACTCAACACGTTGTTTAAGCTTACTAGAGCGAGCAAACTAAAATAATAAATTCCTCTTAATAGGAATCGAATCTACAACCATCGTGCTTACAGTCAGACGCTTTTCCACGACGCCGTCAATTATACAAATTATAATATTAATGTGTACTGTAATATTTATAAGTTGTTAGTAATAATCATTCAAATTTCCTCAATGGACAAATTTCTAAAACTATAAAACAGGTTGCTGTTACCGCATTCGATTTGAAGCTTAGCCATACTTTACACAAAACAATAGATGAAAACTGAAAGGTGCTTAGCTTTAGTGCTTAACCGGCGTATTATAGGCCAAAGTAAGTTATATAGATACTCGTATGTATGTCTAACATTGTGACAGATTTCTTCGTCAGCTAGTATGATGGTCGTGGTGCTGTCAGTGTGGATTCTTTTTTCAATTCCCTGCTTCAGTAAGACAAACGCCACCAAATGTCTCGAAATCAGCCGGACACAACGCGGAATTGACTTGCATTACGAATACCCGACATTTTGAATTGTCTTGTCTTCACTAGCTTCTTTTTTCATACTTTGCTATATTTGGGATAAACAGTGAGGACAAAAACATCGTGAATATATATATATTATTATAGAAATTAATTGTTAGCGCTTGTAATTATTAGGAATCTCCGGTATATCTGCAGAGGTCACAATAATAAGTGATGTAGTTCTCCAATTTTTGTACGGCTTAAAAATATAGCATTCTGTATGGCAGAACTGCGTCTCAGAATCTCTTTAATAACTTTGCACGATCATTTAAAAGATTATTGAGTGACTATTTGTAATCTTTTCGTATAATTACATAACTGAAAATTCTAGTGCTTTCGTAAAACTCAAAGGCCTATCTTTGAGTACAGTAAGACACGTTTAATAATTATTAGTGATTTAATTTTATCTCAAATAGAACTAACATAGTGAAATGTAGTTTGCAAATGTAAACATATTGTAATAAACATCACACAGAGCTTTTTATAGCTATAGGACCTTTCTTTCATTAAAAATTTTCTTTTTCTTTCTTTTACTTGACTATTGACGATTGACAATTAATTATAATTATTAGAATATTTTGCATGAAGAGTATTTCATATGTAAAGTTCTTGGGCCAAGGCGATAAAGTAAGATCGATTTTCCAACTTCACTTTAACTGAACGATAAGAAAATATGAATAATGCGTATACAGGTGTGACGCAACAGGTAGGTTTGTATAAAACGCCACACTTGCAGCCGCTGCCGCCATTTTACCATTAACCATACACCGAGCGTGTTGAACATAATTTTTAACATAATTATCACCAATTAGTTACTTTGAAAATTAAAAAAAATCTCAATAAACACTTAAAAAATTAAATTAGTTATAGTTAGTGTTAACTGACGAGTGAAATGTCAAATTTTAGGCGGGAAAATGTATACTTTTCATCTGAAAAATTTAATAGGCAACTACGATGTGATTGGAGAATTTATTATCTATGGATATAGATAGTTTTATTTTGTCTGTTCTCTGATTGGTCACATGATGTCCTCCATGATGAGATAAACGTGATTCAAAATGGCTGAACATTTTCAGAGGAAAATTCGTAGAGGAAGCTGCGGCTGCTGAAATGGTGAGACAAATTTATTTATTATAATATATTTTAAATTTTTAAAATGAAATAAAAATAAATGAAATGCTAACACATTTAAAATTAGCATAGTATATACAGTAATAGATAAGTAACTAGTCCAATTGAAGTAAATGTTTGATACTGATAAAACATAGTATCAAAAATGAATGAGCTAAAAATAAAATAAATGTTACTTCCACTTTTAGAAAAGGTATGTTATTAAAATGAAATGTTACAGAAAAAATCCATTTCCAATTTTACTTCATATAATAATAAATAATAATCATAAAAAATATAATTAAAATCTAATAATTTTATCTAGTTTTATCTTGTATTGCCAATTTAAAAAAAAATCATCGAACGAACGTAAGAAAATCTAAATATTCATCATTAAAAAGCAACCTTCACTAACTAAGTATTTTCAAACAACATTATCAAAAACGTAGACCTAATTACAAAGAGCTTAGTTAACAAATATTTGCTCTCGGAATATCTTATACGGTCACATTGCCAGTGTAAATATACCATATCTTAGATTATAGCTGTAAACGTTGATAAGAAAAATGGGGCTTATGGTTATAGTTTACAGGTTAATGTGTTGAGTTTTATGATGTATTTATTTTTTGAATTATAATATTTATTATTCATACATGTGATTATAAGCGCGACAGGTTGAGGGTTCGATTCGCTTTCGAAAAAATGATTTTTTTATTATATTTTCATTTCTTCGCTCTGGTAACGAAGCGCGGCGTTGAGTTTCGCCACGCAATGCCTCCAATATTCTGCAGAAAAGAATGGAAGTGTCTTTATAGTGACGGAATGTGTTAACGCTAGGTTCCCTCTGCCTAAAAAAATAATCATGAAACAAAAAATATATGGAGTCAAAAAATATTATAAAGTATTTCTACTTAAATAGTCACATGAAAACTAAATTACCTAAATGCTAAGTCTGGTTGTATTAAAGTATTTGTCTATTTATTCCTTAATTAAAAAAATACAATATGGGATTAACACCTAACACGGCTTAAAATGAAAATAATACATTAAAAATGTAAGGCATTGGGTCATAGTTTTTTTGATATGATGACACTACGGTGTTATGAAATATTTATTATTGCTCAGTTTTTATCAAACTGTAAAATAGTCGTTTTGTCGGCAGCTTTAAAAGACAAGATTTTGTAAGATTATCCTGCATTATCTTTGAAATGTAACATTTTTATACTATCAGCTTTACGCTGTATCCCCCGTACATTGCAGGGTAAGCAGAGGGAACCTAGTGTTAAGACACTCCGTTCCCCACTTTCTGCCGAATTCTGGAGGCATTGCGTGTTGAGTGGCAGAACTCAACGCCGCGCTTGTCCTCGACACCAGAGCGAAGAAATGGAAATATAAATTTAAGTAAATATTTCATCTCCTCGAGTGGGGATCGAACCCACAACCAGTCGGTTTTACAGTCACACTTTGTGCCGCTGCGCTACGACTGGACTCTCATTTTTATACTAAAATTATTTATATTTGAAATGAAAGAAAATAACAAATAACAATAAATATACAATACTATATTTAAACGTAAAGTCAAACAACAATAGATAATAGATATAATTAATTATTTTTCAAATTAATTTAATGATTTTTTGTTTAGATATTCTTTAAACGATATTATTTTAGTTACATGTCTAAAATGGAATATTTCCATTATAAAATGTTACAAAAACTATAAGCTCAGTTGTAAGCTATTCTTATCAAGAATTACTTCCTTAATGTTATGTGTATACGGGTAGTTGCCGGAAATATCAATTAGATACAAATCCTTGTGAAGGCAATGCAAAGAAGAATAGAAATTGAGTAAACTATTACTATCTATACTACTTTTTAGATTCCAAAACAAAGAAAGAAAAAAACATTCAGTGTTTTATTGAATTTAAAGCAAATTAAGAATATTTAAGATGTCTTATCTCAAATAAAATAATCGTAGCGCAGTTGACTCGATTAACTTAGCATAGTGGTATTCATATTGGTACTTCAAAAGTGCTGTGAAAAGTCTATTTTAAATACATATATATATTTTGAGTTTGAATTTGCGTATTTGTATATATATTTATTGATTACTTTGTATTTCGTATAAAATATATGAAATTAGTTTTTTTGATATATTTTTGCTATAAGCTGTATACCGCAGTAGCAGTTAAGACACTTCGTCTCCTTTGCTCCGTCCAATTTTCAAGACATTACATACGTGCTTAAAGAAATAATTCCTTCCAAAGAAATTAATTAATTCCTTTCAGTTGAAATCCAATTCACAACTGTCACTTTTACCGTTTATAAATAGATATCTATTTTAACTGTAATAGTGGAGAACGGAGTGATTTTCCACTTGGTTCTTATAGATGCCAGAAATACGTAAAAATAAAAAAAATACAATAAAATATACTGAAACGTCACTTTCAGGCATTACATAACATCTGACAATGTCCTTTCGTCACAAGTCTTCTTAGTGTATGAATTATAATTGCAACGGTACACATATTTTCGCACTTTATGTATGTCACATCCACCGCTTGAAGGTTTCGTTTTAAATAACAATAGTCTATAATATCTAAATGAGTTCTAACTATTATAGTGGAGTTAGTGGGGTCGATTTTTAGTATGTCAAATCCATTTTGAAGATTAGTTTTTAAGACCTTCTAGAATCATATACATACCTATTATGTCCTCATAAATTACGAGTAACTAGAAGATACTTAAAAATAATAACAACAAAAAGGCAATAAGTAATAGGTGATTGCCAATAATTAATTTAGTTTGATTTTTCTGTTTTTTTTTTTATTTTTAGTATCTTTTATAAAACGTTTGTTTACCTTCTCGTAGCATAGATACCTTAAGAGTATGCCCAGAACCCTACTTATACCTAAGCGTAGCTCGGACCATGCGAAGTCTCCTACTTTAAACCATTTCCCGGCATTAAAGGACAGTTTTAGAAACTTTATACTGGAACTTCAAATGTAAAAAAAATTTACGTTTTCCTTTACAAACGTAAGTTAAGTAGACGTCAATTGGTTTCTGATAAAAGCATCTAAGTCTTATAGGAGACGCCCATCCGACACTGTGTGTCCATTCTCAACCTAGCCAACTTGGAAACTCTTTTAGCTGAGCCTCCGTTAACCCAGTGATGCTGCAGGGCTACTTGGACTAGTCAATCGAAAATGAAAAGAAATGACATTGCCCTATTCTTTGAGACCAATCACGCTGGATAATAATTTAACCAGAGGATTCACCATTTCGAATAAGCAACGTACGCGTGGATGTCGCCGTGGGTATGTAGTGGAAATCGCAAGGTGCTTTACGGAGCTTTACACTGTATCCCGCACACAGCAGGGTAGGCAGATGGAAATGGTGTTGAGACACTCCGTTTCACACTTTCGGCCGAATTAGGGAGGCATTGCGTAATGAGCTTAACGCCGGGCTTTGCCTCGACACTAAGTGCTAGGTATATATATTTATGTGTGTATACTTCTCTCAGTATTATAAAGCTTCAGAAGTTAAAAAGTTCCTTTGGTTGAACGAGCTAATATCGGGAACCTGGATCGGATGGACTAAAAAAATAAAACTTTTTAGATTGAATAGTTCATTTATCGATGACGGGTATACCCGTAATATACTCACCTGTACCTGTTAAGGTTAGGGTTACATCTCACACTTAGAGTGTGTTATGTGTCATATAAAGCGAGTTAGTTATTTCTTTTCACAACTTAAAACTAGTTTTTTTTATTTGCATGCTTGATAGGCAGAAGAAACCTGGGAACCTGGTGTACGGTGTGCACTCCGTTCCCTTTACGATACTTCCTTTCCCCATTTTCTGCCATATTTTGATGCGTCATTGCGTCTTGATTGGCAGAACTCAACGCCGCGATTAAGCCAGTATTTATTAAAAATAAATCATTTCATAAGTTAAAGAAACTTAGTCAAATTTTGAACACTTCGACTTAAAAAGAAACATTTGTGTCTTTTTTGTTATTTATCCAGCTGTTTCTTGTTTCTTATAAATATACCTTCTATCTTTATAGTAATAAAGTTAAAAATTGTAAAGCCTTAAAACACGGTTTGAAGCTCTAATACAATATGTCGGTCTGTTCGTACAGGTGGTAATTTAGTAAATAATTGTTTATATTATATTAAGGTATTTTAGGTAGGTACCTATTATTTGAAAGCCATAATAGACAAAGAAAATGTTTATATTTTTTATTTAGATATATTTAAAATTCACATTTTGTCTTTTCTAAGCATATATCTTTCCACATCATGATATACTAGTAACTACATACATACATATACATATAGGTATACAAACTTCGTGATTTAGGTACAATTTAATGTGCAGATCAGGCCTGTCAAGGCACAGGAGAAAGAATGCGATTATAAACGCGACAGTTTATGAGTTCAATATTTAGTCTAGGAAATAAAATATTTTCATTTCTTCGCTCTGCTAACGAGACAAAGCGTAAAATTCTGCCACTCAAAGCGAATTATGCCACTAGAATACGGCGGCAAGTGGGAAACAGAAGTGCCTTAATGGGAACGTAGCCTCCTTCTGCCTATCCTGCTATGTGTATGTAATACAGTGTGAAGCTACAAAAAAAAACATAAACCAATTTTTAGAAAAAAATGTGATTACAAAGTAAATCTTACAATGAAGATGTTAACTATTGTCGTCAAAAAAACAATTACAATATCCATACTTTATGTATATTTTCTAATATATTTGTATATTATGCATGTCGTACATTGTCTTAGTGATTGTCTCGTGCGTGACTTCAAAGAGACATAAAACAAACTCAGGTAGGCACCTGTGGAAGTCATTACAGCTACGTTCTAAGCATTGTATATTTCGTTTTTAAATCTTTACAGATGGAAATGGAATATGGAAATATTATCAAATTCTCTTTTCTTTTCTTCTTTAGATAACATATGACGTATTTAGGAGGAGAGAAAGAGAGAAGTTGGTGTTAAGATACTACATTTTAAATTAATTGTGTGTTTTTTGTTGTATAATCGAGTAATGGTCGTTTGCAACTTCGTTAGCATGAACTATAGGAGCGAAATCTCTTTGTATCTATTAAATTTTTTTGGAAATCCTTTCTCAGTACTTCTATGGAACCAACCAGCATTTTATAAGCCAAATTTAACTTTCATTCAATCACTCATTAATGGAAGGTCTTATATATTAGGTATATAGATATGTATATTGTGTTAAGTATTTTAAATCTTAATTTTTTCCGGCGTAAAGGTATATCTCAAAATGCTCTAAGACCTAGTTAGTTATATTCCTAAAGACCCTTATCTATTCGAATGATATTTATCTTTTTATCTTTATCTTGATATTTATCTTTGAAAGTTGACCAAAAATACTTGTACAATTTAGGAATTTGTACAAATGTTGATGTTATTGTTCCGTAGTGTCACTTAAAAAAGGAACCACGTAAGTCGGTTCAAAAATCTCTGTTCATACAATTAAAAAAATATATACCACCCGAATTGAGAACCACCTCCTGTTTTAGAGTCGGTTAAAAGTATAGATAATTTTACAAAACAAAATATAACCGATAAAATATAAAGTTCATAAATTAATTACATCTGATAGCTGCTTTTCATATTGAAACTATTTTACGTATGGAACTTAAGAAGGCTGTCTAAACTACGGCTATCTATACTAAAAAATACAGAAAATTAAAAAAAAACCCAGTCACATAAGAACTTGCATGCCATCATCTAAATGGGTCACCTGTTGCATCATGCATAGAATTAGTTAAGAGACGACAATAGTCTACAGATATGTAAATAAGCTGAAACAATCCGAAGATATTTCTAAGACATTTGCGTTTCAATACGTCTCGAACTGTCCGAGCATCCTTGAAGGCGACACGATTTTGTTCATTTTACTCTTATTTTATTTAAGTTTAGTATAGCTAACTGATAACTAACAGGCTGATAGGTATCTTGAGTCAGGGTGTCTAAGTCTCGGTTTTATTTCAATTATTCAATATATTTTTTAAATATATTTACATTCATAAATTCAATGAAATATTTTCATAATATTTTCATTTCCTCGCTCTGGTAACTAAGCGAAATGCGGCGTTGAGTTCCGCCGATTAATACGCAAGTCGCAATGCCTTCAGAATTCGACGGAAAGTGGGGAATGGCACTCCTTTCCCAATAACACATGACATGTATCATTGGGAAAGGATATAAATAAAAAAAAGACACGCTTTTTTATTATTACTTTTTTGTAAATGAAGCATAAAATGACGGTACAATGAGCTGGTCTGATGATGGAATTGAAAGATAGCCGATGGAATTTTGGGTTGCCTACTAGTAAACATATCGAGTTTGTAGTCAATACATTAGTCTTATTTAGGTGTGCTGTAAAAAAAGGGTTTTTTCGTAATTAAATTTAAATTAGTGGTAGGTTGTGACCGCCACTCACCACGCAATGCCTCCAGAATTCAGCGAAAAGTGAGTAGCGAAAGTGTCTTAACACGAGGTTCCCAGGTTCCCTGCTATGTGCGGGATACAGCGTGCAATATTTCAACCTACACATATGTCTATAAATCGGTCAATGTCAATACAAGAGCATAGAATGCCGACCAATTATCGTAACACGTCTAATAGAGTAAACTGGTACCTCACGAACACCTAATTTGATTGTCGGCTCTGCTCAAGCTACCGTTAGGTTACAGATTCGATATATGTTTAAAGTGTTAGTTGACATATGTAATACGTATATTATGGCGGCCAGAGTGGTGTGAAAGGTTGTATTGTGAGCGAAAATAGATTGTAATTTCAATATTTGTTTAACATTTTTAAAGAATCATTTCATCAATTTTTTTTTTTGAAAACGTATAAAACCCCTGCGTTCCAATTATACGTCTTTAAAAAAAAGTGTAGAAATGTCAAGTACAAGCATTAATATTATTAAAAGTTTTTTAATTAAATATTATTGAATGTAATGGATAATTGTAAAATTATTATTAAATTTCAAAATAATTAAAAAAATAGCTGTTTCTACGCACATCACCAGACTGTAAACGCAACGGTTATGGGTTCAATTCCCACTCGGGCTACAGAAAGATTTTCATTTAGAGGTTGATTTCCGTCATTCAACATGCAACGTGTTTAAAATTGGCCAGTGTGCGGGAAATGGAGTGTCTTAACAATAGGTTCACGTCCACGTACGTACATTTTTTACCTGTTTTACATTTGTATCAATAAGTTGTGTATGACTATCCAATTTTTGGCTACTATGAATGATACAAAAAGTAGTTTAGGTACATATTTATATTAATCATCATTACTCACGAAAAGTCGTCTGGCTTAGGTTAGGTTAGGTACCTATACGTCGAATAATTTATTATAAGTCGACGTATGGATACCAACCTGAGCGTAACGACGTTAAAGGCATGCTGTTGTGTATTTCAACTTCTCGATTAGCATATTGGGCACTTAATATTCCATCGGCCATTTTCCAATTCCATAATCAGCCCAGCTCGATCTAATCTAGATATAATTTTTAAATTTCACGATGAAACCACAATTAGAAATGCGTTAAATTCAGATTCTTATATTTTATTACATAGTTACTTAGTCACGGCTCGATCTAATAAAAGTGGGATAAAAAGAATGTAACAAAATAATGTTTTAAAATATTATTTACACGTATCGGATCAGATATGAACATATGGGAATTCCATATAAAAATATAGCTACGGTTATATTTTTATACCGAACTAGCTTTTTCAAGCAGCTTTTCCTGTGTGATTAAATGAAAATAGGAAAACTAGGTATTCTCTGTGTCTGTAACTTTGACCACAAGTACAGCGAGTTCCTTCGACGCTATCTACATGATGTATATATTATAGTTTCCCTATAGCCTCCGTCGATAAGTGAACTTTCTAATACAAAAAGTTATTTTTAAAATTCGAAACAGTAGTTTTTGAGCAACTCGCAATATCTCGATTGTGTTTTAACACTCAGTTTGCTCTACCTACATTGCAAAAAGTGAGTGTAGGTATATATTTCTTTGTTTACGCTCATACGGCGTAGAAATAGAGGATTCGAGTGGTCCGTATCCACTCCAGAATGGTCTTGTGGTCATCCTGGAAATTTTACTAATAAGAATTCACCCTGAAAAATAAAAAAATCTTAACACGAACAGAACTTTTAAAAGCTAAAGTCCAGGTTCCCTTGGAATTTGTAGATACATCCATGTTCTCGCTGTATCCCCCACATAGGCTTGGCAGAGGGAACTGATGTTAAGATACTGTATTTATATACTTTAATTTTATCTAAATAAGACAGAGGAAGTTTAAGGTGTACTAAATTTAACTTATACTCAGCTCATTTTGACACTCAAATTTTATTTCTAAGCTTTCGTCATCGGTCAGTTTGTCATAAAGTTGTATTCTGTGTTTTGTATTAATAAAATGTTACTTGCTAAACGTATATGTATATATATACATAAAAAAAAATTAATGTAAGTATGTGCGAAATATTCACGAATATGGTATAAATAATTTAAAAATTAAGAGGCCAGTCGTGCTGCA